>JBAIZL010000003.1:17836372-18268872 GCA_036971475.1 Prosapia bicincta
CCATAAATATATTTTAAAGCTATATACAAATAATATTATTAGATAATATTTATTATATTAATTTTAAAATAAAAATCAAGATTTCGAAAAATGATTTTAATTATTTCTGAAAATAATAGTTATATCCTGAATTTGTAGTCAATTACGCTCAGTGAAAATTAATTAAAAACTTTTACATTTGTTTGTGACTATATGAACGTTAAACTATTTTGTAAATTTGTAACTTGTGTCTCAGTATTTATTTTTTTACATTTACAAAATAAATTCAATTTCTGATATGTTTGAGTATATTTTTCTGCCATTTCTAACTTTTCAATATTCTCTTTTGTTGACGCGTTTCGGATTAACTCCATTTTCAAAACTTCAATAGTACTCAATAGGAGTATTACTGATGTTTTGAAAGTGGAGTTAATCCGAAACGCGTCAACAAAAGAGAATATTAAAAAGTTAGGAATGACAGAAAAATGTACTCAAACATATAGAAATATTCCTAACAGAATGGAAGATGAGTATATTAATAGCTTAATTTTCGGATAGTCATAAACTAAAATCAAAAGTGATTTTTAATAGTTATAACAGATTTTGATGTTTTTATGTTAAGTAATGTACAATTAAAATTCCAGTTCGAAATAGAAAATATGCCACCCAAATTGTATATTAAAAATATTGATTAAAATATGTTAATAAATTATGTCAAAATTAATATACCTTTATAGAAACGTATAAACATTTTGACATATAAATTATAAGTTATAACTTATAAGTTATCGGTATGTTTATAGGTTACAATTATTCCGTATTATTTGTAGTTTATAACAAACTCATTCTGATTATTTGGAAAAATAACCACTGGCACTGGATATTCACACTGTGTTCAAGACAGAATTCAAGACAGGTCAGAAGCCAATTGGGTATCTAGATGGTGCTTGGTTTTTATTTCTCTTCCATCTGCCCTCTTAGATACCTAGTTGGATGCTGACATAAGCTACAAGAAGTAAGAGCTGTACAGGTCAAGTGAAAAATGTAAATTATTTTTACTATAGCAATATTGTGTTATCAACCTAAGCCTTTCATCAAATAAAAAACCATAATGTACCTCTGTAAAACAACGACATTTGATCATCGTGCATTTTGTGTTACTTTTGCATTTTCATGAGTTGACTCAAATAGGAACTGTCTAATAATATCCTATGTTTATTATGAAAAGACATTTTCTTTATATTTCTTTGTGTCATTATATTCTCGATTTGTTAAAATCCCTCGATTTACAAGTGTTGTCAGGAAGCGATGTTCACGTACCAAATTGCAAGTCCACTTCAATGCTTACTTTCAAATGACAGCTTATCATCTTCTATTGAATTTTCTTATAATGAGCGCTGAGTCTGCTGGTTTCCCACTGGCTGGACAACTCCACTGAGCAGTTCCTCCGAGAATAATAGATCTCTCGTCTATACAAGGTCTACAAGTTCTACAAACAATAGAATCATAATATATTTCTATTTTTTTACTTCCACTATCCAGCATACGTCAGAGGTTTTACATTTACTTGTCTGATAAAGTTTTACTATGTTCCTTCATTTATATTTGTAATTATTTGATAATTAAACATTTTAGCGATACTAAATCAATTTCCCTACTCTTCTACTTCTATTTAATTGTTTAGTTAGTTATATGAAAGCTATATGTAAGTTTTACCTATAGCGAATGTAAGCTTATTTAGTAAAGTAGTTTACGTGCAGCATTCTGAAATTATTTTTCATAGGAAAAAGCACCTGCTATAAGGTTGCTCTAGATATTTGTACATATCTTCTACACCTCCTTTTGGTTCCTTTTGGACGAGGAAGCAACTACTGGGTCCTAAAGTTACGTGCACATGATCATCAATTAATTGCACAGTCGTCGAAATGATAAAGCTGACGAGATATTCAAGCTGTATTACCCATTGTCGGATTTACGCATCGTCGTTCAAGACAAAAATCAGAAGCCACTGAGTTATCTAGATTGCTGTATAACTTGGGTTTTGCTTTGGGAATCTTAGGTAGCTAGTTTTGCTGATAGGTTTCCCACTGGCTGGACAACTCCACTGAGCAGTTCCTTCGAGAATAATAAACCTCTCGTTCGTCCATACAAGGTCTCCAAGTACTACAAACATAAGAGTCATAATATATTTCTATTCTTTTACTACCACTGTCCAACATATGTCAGAGGTTTTACATTTACATGTCTGAGAAAGTTTTACTCTGTCTCCTACAATATAATACCACTGATCAATAGCCTTTTGTGTTTGGTGCTAGCCCTGAGATATGTCTTGTTTCGTGTCACAAGAGCTATTATTCCCCAGGTTTACTTATTATTACGATATAACATTTGTATTTATTTAATTATTAAACATTTTAGCGCTACCAAATTTATTTCCTTACTGTTCTACTTCTATGTGATTGTTTAGTTAGTTATATGAAAGTTATATGCCAGTTTTACCATAGTGAATGTCAGCTTAATTAGTAAAGTAGTTTAAGTGCAGATTTCTGTAAAACCTTTCATAGAGGAAAGCACTTGCAATAAGGATGCTCTAGATGTTTTGTACTTATCTTCTACACCTCCTTTTGGTTCCTTTTGGATTGGAAAGCAACTACAGGCCCCTCAAGTTTCGTAAACCTGATCATCAATTAATTGCACAATCGCCTAAATGATAAAGCTGACAAGATGTGCAAGCTGTATTACTGTAATTAAAAGAATTATATTTCAACCATTATTTTTCTAATATTGTATTTATTTGACTCTTTATATATTGTTTAAAAGTTGACAAATGCTTGTATGGGCAATATTTGTGTATTACAAAAATATAGGTTATAAAAATAACTATTTTGCAAAGTGGAAGATTACTTTTGATTTATTAATTATACTTCAATATGATGTTAAATATAGAAGAGTTTAAAAAAACGTTTGAAAAAATAACACTTGTATAATATTACTATCGTTTTGTAACTACTACACTGCCTCTCAACACGATGTTAAAATATTTACAGACATAATTAGACACTTTCATGTGCTATGCTATAACCAAGTCGAAACAAATTTTGCTACATTACAATTACTTGAATAACGATAAATTTAAACCGAAGTATTTTGAAGAAATAATCAAATGTATTATTACAAACTCCTTATCAAAGACTAAGATTACTTTAGATTTACTAATTATGTATTAATTAGTTTTAAAACTTCGAATATTACTTGCATCATATTACTACATTACTTATGTAACTACACAATCTTTGAATATTTACAGAAATAATAATAATGAAAGGTTACTTAACGTTTATGAATACCTACATGTTGTGCAGTGAAGGCCTGCGGAGCGGCAATTCGATAACCCGCAATAGACTAGGATTAGTTGAACGTCGTGCATCCTGATTAGTTGGTCGTCGCTCACATTGTTTATTTGAACGTTGCGTACGTACGTTGATTATTTGACACGTTGGTCATTTGAAGCAGCCGCCTCAGTTGCCTGTCTTTATTAGATCTTTATGTGTATATTGTTTTTACATCCGGAGTCTAATACAGTCAGGTTGCTGGAGATATACAACACGCAGATGATTCGTCGTTGATGATTATAGAAATTACCCTAAGACATAGTAAAACAGCCTATACTTTGTTACTCTAATTTTAATGCTATAGTGAATATTAATTTAAATTTTTTTAAAATTTAGAAATTATTATATATATATATATATATATATATATATATATATATATGACGTAAAAATATCATTTAATAGAATATCTTTACTAAGTTTTGTTACTCTAATTTTATTAGATTAGGGTATAATAATTTTAGATTATTATAAAATTCGGATTTTGTTTATTTGTATATTTAATAGAATATATTTACAGTAGGTGAAATTCCATAAACATGTAAGCTAACATTATTTCCAGTTTATACGAGCATCTATTTGCATTGCAAATTTATTCTTAACATTTGTCATAGCTGTGTTGAAATAACTTATTTATTTTGTCAAGGAATTTCAGCAGTTAATCAAGTCGATATATTTGTATTTTCTTCAACATGCACAAAATATTATTGATATTTAATGTGTAATTTATAAAATTTAGGTGTAAAATAGTAAACTATAAATTATTCAATTAAAAAAAATATGTTCTTTTTTAATATTCAACCCTAATATTTAACTATTGTTCATCTAATTCAATTGCTTTAAGAAATCACCTCTTAATTTTCAGTTATTTCGGTTAGGTAATGGTTATTGAAGAATAAAAAGAGTAAAAACTGTAAGCAATTAAATATTAATCACTTTTACATTAGTTTATATCATTTTTATAAAAGTTTATATCATATGTTTTCGTAAAAATTGAAACGGTTTTTTTTAAATTTGAACTAAAAAGAAGAAAAATAAAAAAGAGATGAAATGGAACAAATTTAGACTCCAAAGATCACTAATTTTCATTGAAGAATTATAAAATTTGTTTTATGCGTTGGTTATACAAGTAAAAGAAAACAATAAACAAATAATAGAATTAGACAGTATTTATTCCGTTAATACATCAGTAGCGGAAAGTCAGTAGCGTATCTAAGTTTTATCTAAGTATAGATCCGTAGTCAGCCTTAATTGAGGCATGTACTAATTGACATTTTGTTGATAAAAGTAATTTATAAATGACAGTGATCACCGTAACTTTAAAGATGGACAGTTTTTTTTACTAAAGGCATTTTGTAAATTGTATTACTAGAACACTAATTTAAGGTACCTTTTACTTATTGATGAAAAACAAAAACTATTTAGAAAAATATTAGGGCACAGAAATAAACTATAAAAACAGGTTTAAAAAAAGAATACTTAGTTATGAAATATACATTTTTCTCACGACAAACACTAAGTTTGTAGTTCTGTACTATTTAACTTGAAATTGTTTCGAGAACGAAATTTTAAATATTTTCATATGCTATATAACATTTTTGTATTAATTTTAATTATTTTAAATTTATAGTTTATTCTAAGTAACAGATGAACACATACTTTATGTAGATATTATTTTTTGTTTTAGTATCTAGTATTTGTGTCATACAAAAAGCAATTCTGTGATGTATTTGTTCAGCCAACACTAAAATCTTTTCCGTAGTGAAATATGCTGTAAAGATGTTCCATAAGGTTCATACTCACGCTAAGAGGAGTTCTTTCAGGAATTTGTAAAAATTATGTGTTCCTATGTATATTATTTAATATGTACAAAATAATGTTCCTAATGAATGGTCTTTTATAAAATAAATGTGCAAACTAAAATGTATCGCATACATTATTTATTACTTAAATGTATTCTACTATTTTACATAAGTTAAACTAACGCATATAAATTAACCTATATATTTCTAGCTGAGTTGGGACAAAATTACATATAGTATAATAACCTTAAATAAAAATAAAACAAAATTTTCATCTTTTTCCTTTTATAATTAACGACATATTTTTCACTTGAGTGTCACTAAGAGATATTTATTTAACTTATATTGCTCTTTCGTCTATAGAAATGTTTATTTGCCACTTGTTCCAATTAAAATAAAAACTTGAAGGTCTAAGGTTAGTTCGATTAGTTTAGATAGTGAAAACAATTCACAAATATCAGGAGAGTTCACTCAAAATTTCACTAAACACTAAATTAATAAAACGTATTGCGACGATATGGCCTTGATCAGATATTATTTAACACTATTGAGTGATTGCGTTTAGCCAGCATCGTGAACGAAAGTAGTGTATTGTGAGAGTTTAGTACATGCTTTCATATTTACACTTGATAGGAGCTTGTTGATTTGTAACGATGACATAACGAAATCAATGTATTATTACAATATTTCCTTGTCTTGAGTTGAGGAACTTTGTAAAGTTTCTGCTTTTTATCTTTGTAAAACATTTTATACAGAGGTCGTATAACTGTAGTAAGTTGTATCAGCTGATAGATAACAGACAAAACTTTTCCAAATATGTTTGTACTTGAGTGTGATCGAATTTGTAAAGGATAAAATGATAAATCTGTTGTTGTAAGTTATTGTATGACAAAAGTTTTTTTTGTTATTGATATTTAAAAAAAAAACAAGAATATAGTTGTTAAAAAAGTAAAAATAATATCTGAATATCTTAATAATTGTAAATTTACTGCTTTACCAGGGAAATATTTGTTTTCTCTGCAATATTCACATATTCATCCGTATTGTTCTTTTCAGCAAATCATGAGTCATAATGAGAAAAACGTTTGAGTCCATTTTTACATTTCTACACGTTTAACAAGCTATTTCATACTAGTTGAATATATTTAAACTAGCCAAGTGCAAATATATTACTGTAGTTTTGTTTGTAAACGCAAAGAGCGCTATGACGTTACCATTAGAAAATAATAATGTTATAAAATATTTTCAGTTGTTATTTCTTCCATAGTTTAAATATGCTTCGCAGTTTGCTCTTCCCTTCATCTATTGCAGACACAGCTCCTAGAGTGTGAAAGCACAGGAAAATTGAACGTGGCCTGCAAGACTGCGGGGTCTCAGTTGCCTGACTTTATTAGATCTCAAATTGTTTATTTTTTTTACAGCTGGGCTCTAATACGGTCAGGTTGCTGAAGATATACGACACGCAGAAGATTCGTCGTTGGTGATTTATTGAATTATCCTATGATATAGTAAAACAGCATAACAGCCTATATTTTGTTACTTTAATTTTATAGCAACAGTGAATATTATTTTAAATTATTATATAATTTAGAATTTTTTCTATATATATGACATAAAAATTATATTAAATGGAATATAATCACAGTACGTAAATGATCATAAACATGTAAGCCTATATTATTACCAGTTTATACGAGTACCTATTTGCAACAGAAATATATTCTTATTATTTGTCTAGTTGTGTTGAAGTTTACTAATTTGTAGGGTCAACGATTTTTTTAAAAATCTAATTAGATTACCTAACGTTTCTAACTAGAGCAACTTGTAAAACCTTTGCATCCCGGAACAGTTAATAATGTCCTGAACTTGGGGTGTGCTTCAAGGTCAGTGACTGAATACCCAATCCAAGGTGGAAGGCATCGTGCCGAAGGATGAATGGCTGCAGGGTATAAAATGCAGTTGCACACGATCCCCTTGAGGAACCAGACAAAACCTCATTGTATATTGTCTTGCCAGGGCAGTGGGGCTCTGCTCTGGTCGACCGTTATTTCCCCCATACTCGTGGGACTTTAATGGACCAAGTAAGTAAAAGAATTGATTTCGAGACTGCACAGACAGTGGGAGCCAATGAGACGGCAAACCGTGAGTCTGTAGCAGATGTGTCAACGGCAACCATCACTGGGGGTGCGGGGGCGGCTGTCAAGCTGCCGACTGCAGAAACCGGTGAAGTGGCTGTAGAGTTGAGCACGCTGTCTAGTCCTGGGGCTGCTCTGCGGACCCAGGTGACTGAAAATTAAGCAGAACAATGATCAAGATCCTCCAAGTGAACCTACAGCATAGCAGGGCGGCGAGTGCTGTCGTGTGTAGGATGCTGGACAGGGGAGAGGTGGACTTGGTTCTCATCCAGGAGCCATGGATTTCTGGAGGACGAATATGCGGGCTGGCGACATCTGGAGGTAAGTTGTTGTACGATAAGGACTCCGGTGTTCCCAGGACGTGTATCCTGGTTAGGAGGGGGTTGAGTGCTTTTGTACTAACGGACTTCTGCTGCAGGGACTTAATAGCAGTGACGGTGGAGCTGCGGGCGGAGGGGAGGATGAAGAGGCTGAACCTTGCCACGGCATATCTCCCCTTTGACTACGCGGGGGCTCTACCAACACAAGAGCTGAGGAGGCTGGTTGAGCACTGCGGGGCTGTGGATGAGGAGCTGCTGGTGGGGATGGATGCTAACTCCCATCACACTTCGTGGGGAAGTACAGGTACCAACACTAGAGGTGAGGAACTTTTAGCTTATCTTAGCTCTAAGAATTTACTAGTCTTAAATCAGGGGGAAGAACCGACGTTTGTCACTAGGGCCAGACAGGAGATCCTGGACATTACGGTGGCATCGAACCAGACGGCTAGGTATGTACTAAACTGGCATGTGTCGGATGAACCATCTTCTTCTGACCACAGACATATTATGTATGATATCTCTCTAAATCCAGCCATGCTTCGGCCAACCAGGGATTCAAGAAGAACAGACTGGGACTCCTACAGGAGGGACCTGGGAGTTCGGATTGAGGAGGCTGGATTGGAGTATGGTGGGATGAGAGAGCTAGAAGACTCTGCCGCATTGGTTGGCGAGGCTATAGTAGAATCCTTTACTGATAACTGCCCTCTTAGTGAGGGGAGAAAAGTAGGGGATCCGTCATGGTGGAGCAAGAAGCTAGCCAAACTTCGGAAGACCACCAGAGTAGGACTACCCTTAGAATAGCGCACCCACCCCTAACTCGGCCGCTACGTAACCTAGGACTATAGGGGTAGTTTCGGATGACGTAGGGGGTTGACGCCTACCTGATCGTAGCCTTAGGGGTGGTTTTGAACACGTCCAGAGGGGTGGGGGGTAGTTTTTCGAAAAAAATTATTTTCAACCCACTAACCTAAGCTAGCCAAATTTGATCAAACCTAACCAAACCTACGTGTGGGGGGTGACCTCGGCTACGGTCAGGACCATCTCCGGGGGTAGCCCCGGGGGTGGATTGGGGGTGGGGGTAGTTTTCGAAAATTTTTTGGAAAATCGTGTCTTGACCGATAGGGTGAGTTTAGAGTCTATTATCGCGACGGAAGGGGTAGTTTCACCTAGGGGTAGTTTTTCGAAAAAATAAATTCCAACACACTTACCTAAATGATTAAAGACGGCTCTGAATGACCTTGAGCAAGGACCAGGGGCCTAATTGACTACGTCTAGAGGTGGTTAATGGATAATCTAGGCAGGTAAAAAATGGATCCAACCCAACCAACCCCTAGGGTAATATCAAAAGCGTGTAGGTCCATGAAGGCGGGATTGAATGAATGAAGGCGGCTCTGAAAGACCTTGATCATAGACTATGGGGTGACTACGTCTAGAGGTAGTTATTGGAAAAAACCTTATCAGGTAAGCCTATGATGTAACAACCTACCCCTTGGACATCCTCAAAACCCTCCTCGGAGATAGCTACCGGCGAGGGGTTATATTAAGATATAACTGTTTAATATATGAAATATCAACGCTCGAACGACTCTGGGCGGTAGGCCCACCGCTATAATGATATGGCCGATACGGGGCAAAGGGTTATGATTGCCAAACCCAAAATTGTCTATACTACAAAATAATAAACATTGCGACAAAGCCTTATGTAGGAAGACGCCTGACCGTGTGCCAGACGTGTACAGACAGCGATAACGCAATATCTTAAAACCGCAAAGACACCTGGCGACCGCATTAGCAGGCACAGCTGTGTTGTTGTTGTGAAGCAAGGCTATCGTAATTGGGTCGACTACCGTATCGATTTATTATGTAGGCTAGTAAAGTAAACAAATAGCTGTGGAAGAGTCCATTCGAGAGGGGTGGACGAGTCCATTCGAGATGGACCGATCTCTGTTGATCTCGGCGGGCGATCCCATTTGGTATGGAGAGGCAGGCGTTTATGAATTATAAATCTCATCGCGAAAACCAATACTTGCTATACAGCTTTGGAAGAAGAAACATTCTGGTAAGCTATCTATTGTTACTTGTTCTCGTGGGAAATCTGTAGCCTATATTAAAGCAATCGCTAATCAGAGCGACTTGTAATCATTTTGTGTCGAATAATTTGTATAATCTAACATCATTGTTGATCTGAATATTTATGAAAACAAATTAATCATAATATTTTAATAAATATCTAGCAAATACAATTGTTAGTATTATCAAACAACTAGATTTAATTTTAAATTGTTCAACATATACCAGTGTCAAACCAGTATCTATTCTAGTTATTATCTCAAAACTATTTCACATAGAATCAATTTGAATATACCTGTGTTAATTTAAGATCCGTTGTAGTGAGTTGTATCCGTAAAATGGCTGTTCGTATTGTATCGACGGACCAGACATATGTACGAACATTCCGTTTGAACGGTACTAGAGTGACATTCAACTTTAACCCCGTACCAGCTGCGATAAACGAGCTGATGTGGGTCAGACGAGGTCTAGGGGAAATCCTAGAGACTATGAAGAACAACGCCGCCGAAGACATACAATTGGGCTTCACCATGCAGAGCTTAAATCTCCGAAACCACGCCCCTGGATATATCGCATTTAGAGCTGCCTCCTCGATAACTGTGGACGCCTTGTTTAACATCCTTGGATCCATAATCCAGAGTAACGCTAATACATTTAAAGCCGACGACACCTTCAGAGTGACCTGTACAAAGGTTAAAGTACCTATAGGGCGAGGGCGTGGGCGTGTAAGACCCGGACTGTATAATAACTTCATAGAAGAATCGCACTGTAGGAAAGGGATTGTTACGATTAAAAACACAGACACCCTCTGTTTACCCCGTGCTCTGGTTGTAGCTATAGCGCATGCGTTAAGAGACCCAGAGTACAAGCTTGTGTGTAGGGACAGGTGCAAACGTCAAACCAACAGAGCAAACCAGCTAATGACGGACGCACAGGTGCAGATAGGAGACGGCGGTGCAGGCATTCGAGAGTTGCAACAGTTTCAAGATTTACTCTCCGATTATAAAATCACCGTCTACAATTACGGCAGCAAAGGTCGTGATATCTACTTTGAAGGCGACGTTCAGAACCCCAAGCACAGGCTAAACTTGTTATATCACGCCAACCACTTCAATGTTGTTACAAGTCTGACAGGTGCGTTCGCCTGTAATTACTATTGCGAATTGTGGCATGTCCCATACGATGATCGCCTACGCCATAGATGCTCAGCCCAATGCAACTCTTGCAAGAGGACCCCACCGTGTGTGCTTGAAGACGACGGCATCCCGTGCGGCGACTGCAATAGACAATTTCAAAATAGAGCTTGTTTTAAGGCGCACATGAAGAGCGTATGCCGGGCCATAAGAAAGTGTCCAGAATGTAATAGATACATTCTAAAGAAGGGTAGAAAAGCTCCTCACGTATGCAGTGAGAACTATTGTAAAGTGTGTAAGGATTACATGCCTGCAGGCCATCTGTGTTACATGAGAATTGATACACGTCGCCCTCTATTAACCAACTTAATGTTTGTCTTCTTTGATCTTGAAACTCGACAAGACGAAGTTATTAACGACGCTCGTGTGCATCGAGTCAACTTGTGCGTATCCCAGCAATACTGTTGGATGTGTATGAACGGGGGCGGCGCCTGCCTACAGTGCACGGATAGAACCAGAGTGTTCAGAGAGGATCCCATCAACGGGTTCATGGCGTACCTAATGGAAGTGCGAAAGGCGTACAAAAAGGTGATTGTAATCGCTCACAACGGCCAGGCCTTTGACTTCCAATTTATCCTAAAGTACGTAATAGAAGAGACACAATTTACACCCGAACTGATTATGCGAGGCACCAAGGTCATCCTCATGGAGATTGACAATACAAAGTTCATCGACTCTCTCAACTACATGCCTATGGCTCTGTCTAAACTGCCCAAGGCTTTCGATCTGCCTCCGGAAAAGAAAAAGGGATATTTTCCGCACCTCTTCAACACCCTGGCAAACCAAACGTATGTAGGCCCCTTGCCTGCCAAAGAGTACTATTGTCCCGATTCTATGTTTGACAAGAATCACGAAGAGTTCTCACGATGGTACGACGAGCAGGTGCGCAACGAGTACGTCTTTGACTTTCAAAAGGAAATACTCGAGTACTGCCTATCGGACGTGGAGATCCTGGCACAGGCGTGCGTGAAATTCAGGACCTGTTTCCTACAAGAGTGCAATGTTGATCCGTTTCTAGAGGCGGTGACTATCGCCAGCGCATGTAACCTGGCGTTTAGAAGAAACTTTCTAAAACCAAACACCATAGCCATACTTCCGAAGGCCGGCTACCGTCTGGCCGATAAACAATCGTTTATCGCTCTGCAATGGTTGTTGTGGCTCGAAACAGAGGGCAACCTGCGAATAAGTCACGCTGGTAACGGCCGAGAGATGAAGGTCGACGGCTTAAAGGTCGACGGACTGTGCACAGAGACAAACACCGTGTACGAATTCCAAGGATGCTGGTTCCACGGCTGCCCCAAGTGCTTCCCCAACGGACGTGACGATGCTCTGGAGGATGATCCGGCGGACACGCACAACGCACGCTTCGAGAGGACAAAAGCCAAGAACGCTAGAATCACACGGGCCGGCTACGAAATCGTCGAGATGTGGGAGTGTGTATTTAGGCAGCAGAAGAAAAACAACAAGTCCATGGATTACCTCGACAACCACCCCGTCCTCAACGCAGCGCCTCTCAACCCCCGCCACGCATTCTTCGGCGGCAGGACCGGAAATATAAAGACCTACTGCGCCGCTAAAGAGGATGAAACCATCCAGTACGCCGACGTGTGTTCGCTCTACCCGTGGGTATGCAAGTATGGAAAATACCCGATTGGACATCCAAAGTTGGCCGTTGGCAATGACGAATGCAGGAAACTGGGGATGAGCGCCAAAGGGTTGCTCAAGTGCACAATTCTGCCGCCTGCATCTCTCTACCACCCCGTATTGCCGCTAAAGATGAATAATAAGCTGATGTTTGTACTATGTCGGACATGCGGCGAAACACTGAATCCTGGCGAATGCGACCATACGGAGGACGAGCGCGCTCTGACTGGCACATGGACTATGGACGAGATACGCAAGGCTGTAGAGAAGGGCTATGTTGTTGTGGAAATGCACGAGATGTGGCAGTACGAGATGGGTTCAGGAAACGACGGCCTGTTTAAAGATTTTATCAATAAATTTCTAAAGATGAAACAGGAAGCGTCGGGCTACCCTGGTTGGTGCAAAACTGAAGAGGACAAGGCCAAGTATGTGGAGGATTATTACATCAACGAGGGTGTCCGTTTGGACCAATCAAAGATCGCCAAAAACGAAGGATCCCGCTCGTTGGCCAAACTGATGTTGAACTCGTTTTGGGGAAAATTCGGACAGAGAGAGAATCAGACTAAAACGGCGATTATCAGGGAGCCTCAGGAACTGTTTAAAATGCTGCAGAGCCCCTCCATTGACGTAAATCACATTCAGGAAGTAAACGAGGACGTGTTGGTTGTGAATTGGCAGTTTTCGGATGACGTTTGCGAGATACTGCCCACTGTCAACGTTGTGCTGGCCGTCTACACCACCGCCCACGCCCGGCTAAAGCTTTACGAATATATGGACGCTCTAGGCCCTCAACTTATCTACAAGGATACCGACAGCGTGGTATACCTTCATAGGGAGGGTTTGCCAAGAGTAGTGACTGGAGATTATTTAGGCCAGATGACTGACGAGCTCTTGGAATACGGCCAGGGTTCCTACATTACCGAATTCGTCTCTGGAGGTCCTAAAGTCTACGCCTACAAAGTATGGTCTACAAATAAAAACAAACACGTGACCGTGTGCAAGGTCAAAGGCCTGACTCTGAATCTCGGCACTTCAGCCTCGGTCAATTTTGAATCAATGAAACGGATGGTTTTGGAGGGTAGCGATCCTATCGTAACCACCAGTGATAGGATTCGTCGCACAGAGGATTGTGACGTCATCACGACATCTGAAAGTAAAATCTTCAGGTTAACGGGTGCAAAGAGGAAATTGGACGAAGACGACGGATACAATACACTGCCTTACGGTTACAAACGTCCTCGCATGAGCGAGTAGCTATGTATTGTATAAATATGTAACAGACGCTAGATTAATAAGTATGCACAATGATTACTGTCTTGTATAAATAGTCTGCTTAACAGACGCTAGATTAATAAATATGTACAATGATTAGCTATGTATTGTATAAATATGTAACAGACGCTAGATTATATATAAGTATTATTTATACACAATGATTACTGTCTTGTATAAATAGTCTGCTTAACAGACGCTAGATTAATAAATATGTACAATGATTACCTATGTATTGTATAAATAGTCTGCTTAACAGACGCTAGATTAATAAGTATGTACAATGATTACTGTCTTGTATAAATAGTCTGCTTAACATTAGATTAACAAGTATGTACAATGATTAGCTATGTATTGTATAAATAGTCTGCTTAACAGACGCTAGATTAATAAGTATTAAATATGTACAATGATTAGCTATGTTTTCTATAATTATTCAGATTAACCAGAATGGCTACAAAATTTCACGAATGAGTAAACAAAATGAATAGCTGACGAATGTAGATTTTTTGAAAAGTAATTTGACCCCCCCTGCTTGACGGGTGATGTGAATGAGATGAATGAGAGCCCTCTGGCACGACTCTACGTAGTCCGTAAGGAGTATGCATCCCCTCTGGAGTGGCCGTAATGGTCCGTAAGGTGAATGTACTTGTCAAGCAAGGGGGTCGTACGGAGGCATCATTTTGGAGGATGCCACGAGGAGTTGGCGGGGCCTCTCGGTTCCCCCTTTGGGGGATATTTGTGTGAAGAGAGTATAGACAACACCTTTGTGTTACTTTTCAAACACGCCAAGATGGCGCTTTGATCAGTATATTTTTTATAGTTGTAATCATTTGTTTGAGAAAACTGTTAAATTGCCTATAATGTAATCCATACAGATAGGCAAACACATGGGAATACTATCAATGACTTTGCTGTGTTTTGCCCTATTCAGTTTATATTTTTGTTAGATTTAGCATTAGACCTATGTCATGAGTTAAATTTAGCCTAAATTATACACTTTACAGAAACATTGTCTAAGCTAGTGTTAAGCCTGTCTAGAGGCTGAGTTGATGTATTAATTACCTATATATCTAGTAATATGTCTCATGCGGGTTGCGACCTGTCAAGCTGATTGTAATGTGTGTAAAGCAATTGTGATTAGATTTAAGATTGAATGTTTTATTTTGTTTATTGTTCAAATGTAAATATACGTATCCATTGTCAAAACACTATTACTTATTACCTTATCCCCTGTTGACCTCTACCTATATAGTTTGTTTTATTAAAGGAGTTTCGTTTTTCTTGGACAATAAGTACAAACACGTGTAAACAAAATCATTTTATTGATCACATAGTAGTATTATTTACATTAGGCTTAGCTACGATAGATATACTCTTATCGTAGCGGATGTCTGTACTCTGCATATGCCACACTCTTGAAGGTTCAATGCACACCCATTGAAAAATTGTTGTAACGAGAACCACATGAATAAGGTCTGATCATGGTCATAGGCACTGGTATGTAACTGCCCTAAGGCTCTGCCCTGTAGATAGCAAATATAGGTGGCAAGTTAATCCTATACAGATGACCGTCCAACATATTGTTAGACGCCGTCTTGACCGACATTGTGTTTGACGTCATTTGCTGCGGTTATGTCCAGAGTGTGCTATCGCGGTCACAACAGTATTAATGTATAGGTTTTAAACAAGCATTTATTTGTCTATGTGTATGATCTACACCTGCAATGACACTGTTTATTGACTTGTAGGCCAATGTAAGGTGACGTGCATATTGGGTTAATACAGGATGTGTGTAGATTTACAGGTATGTCGACCTAACACAATATGTAGGCCTATGTAGGTTAACACCCATATATACCTAATACAGGTTCACGTGCATATTGGCTAAACACAATCTGTAGGCTAATGTAGGGTAACATAGATATTGGATTAATACAGAGAGAATGTAGGTGTCCATGCTTATTAGCTTAACACAGTTTGTTGGGTAACACACATAATGGTTTAATACAGGCTGTATACTATTGAGATTGGTAGCTGTTTTACCACTCCAGGCTGGCTTTTACCTATGGCTTGACACAGGGGTTGCTTTACCTGGGGTATACCTCAAAGGTAGCTTTACCTAAAGTCTAGCTCCAGGGTGGCTATACCTACGACCTGACTCGACGGTGTCTTTACCTAGGGCCTCAAGGTAGCGTTACCTTGGGCCTACCTCCAAGGTAGCTTTACCTTAGTTAGTATGCTGTAATTGATACACTATACCTAGACAATATGTGAGATATTTTGGTAAGCGTTGGTAGCTATCTATATATTGTCTAAGGCCTAAGGCTTTTGCCAGTGCCTTCACTAACCATAACCCATTAGCTGAAACGTTGATCTGGCCGTAGCATATTTGAGCTTGGTGTCAATGTCGTTCGTTTGAACTTCGTGTATGTTGGTCGGCTAAGTTTAGCGTAGTGTTGTATAGTTGAAACGTTAGCCATTTGATCTAGCTCTGTTGTTAGGCCATGTATCGGTCGTCAGGGTATGTATTTGATTCAGGGTTGGGTATCTATTGTCTAGCTATGTAGCCTATGGTCAGGCCAGGTATGTTGTCAGGCCCTGTAGGCTATGGTGAGGCTAGGTATCTGTTGTCAGGGTATGGGTTACACTTAGGCTTACTCTTGCATTACCATAGATCCATGAGTATGGGTAACCGGCTTAGCATAATATGTGGGTTTACATACATAACACATATTGTAGGCTAACTATATATATTACCCAAGCCATGCAATGGATATTATATGTTAACCCTTCGTCGGGCTGTGCATCGAATACTGTGTGTTACCCCTAGTCAAGCCATTCATCGGATACTGTGTGATACGCATTAGCCTAGCTATGCAACAGGTACTATTTAATAACCATTAGCCAGACTATTATGTGTTAGTTTGTAATCAACCTACTCATGTGATAATCATAGTCAATCTGCTCATCGGATACTGTTTGTTAAACCCTAGGCAGCCCGGGCATCGGATATTTTGTGTTAACCACTGGTAGGGCTACACAACGGGGCTACTATGTGATAACCAGGGCTATGCATTTTATATTATGTGTTAACTTGTATTTAAACTTCTCATCGGATACGATGTGTTTACCTCTACATACGGTATCGCCCGCCGTGCTGTAATCAACATTCGTAGTTGTGACGTAATTATGGATCAGTCCAACTTGCTTGGACTCGTCCACTCACCTCTCAAATGGACTCTTCCACAGCTATGTATAAAACGTTATATACAGGTGGAGATATAGTGTTTTTGCATAGTCTGTGTTTCAAGTGATCTGTGTGTGTTTGCCAGTAAGTAGTAAAAATGTCATCATCAGTGTCGGCAAAGTTTTCAGCTTTAAATTCTGTAGATTCTATGCCTATACGCGATCTAAAGATAGGCATGGCATATAAAATTGTAAATGCGCGTTTTGTCGAGGCAAAGTATGGTAACACCGTACTTGTAGACTTACAGGTAGATGATGAAGACAGACGCGCTGTCTTTCTTCCAAAGCGTTACGCTACGGCGTTGACTGTGGAAGATTTGAGCTCTATTTTGGGCAAAACTTTAACTGTTATCAAACATGTCGGCCAGACCGTGAATTTGGCCATTACAGAGTAATATTATTCATTAACACGTTTCAGCATGTTTATTTTTTTTTTTTAATTTTACAGTGCCTCTATCTTTGTTTAATCTATGCGTTATTGAGGTCTGCGCATGCGTACAGAACAGAAATTATATAGACAGTTTGGACTTACCTGTATCTGTAAAGCATACGTTGATGAAATCTTTTAAAGACTATGTACTGATGAAGTCTTGTGATAGCTCTGATTTTGATTTTTCATCTATAGATTTCAATAATTTAAATTTTTCAGAATTTTTAATGTTGATGAACCACCCAGACGAGGTGCCTGTATTTGTCAATGAGAGGACAATTTTCAACTTTATTAAATTTCACTACACCGGTCTGTCTGATAATATTTGCCGAGAGTGTTTGAGTTACTTTGTGCTACGTCAGGCAGAGAGTTTCGACATCACAAGAGCCGGTTACATATACTCTATAGCTGAGGTGGACGGCTTCGAATTTTTACACCATATCTGGGACTCTGATAACTGGTGCGATATCTGTTTAAGCCCGTTATTTAAATTATTTAGTTTTGAAGACTTTCTGCAATCAACCCAGGAGGAGAGCTATACTTTGATCAACTATTGTGATCCGTTAATCTGCAGGTCATACATTCACGAGAGATGGCGTCTACGTCACAACAACCTATAAACACTCGCATTGTAAGTAACTAGTCTTTTTTCAAAGTATGTTAAGTCTAGATGACACGATAGGTGTTTATTTATAGCAGGGAATATTTTCACATTTCATTTTTCGAATTATCTGAAGCCTAGATCATAGATTATATTGAATGATTGGTAGTTTATTTTCATTAGCATTTAATATATATTTTAAATTGAAGCTTATTTTGGATACGAGATATTATATGTTAATGTTAAATCTTTTTCAATTTTTTGTAAGGCCTTACATCACACAGTATATTGAATGAGTGGTAGTCTATTTTCACTGGCGTTTAATATATATTGTGGACATGAGGTAGCGTCATTTCTTTTTTCATTTTATCTGAGGCCTAGATCATAGAATATATTGAGTGAATGGTAGTTTATTTTCATTAGCGTTTAATATATATTTTAAATTGAAGCTTATTTTGGATACGAGTTATTATGTGTTAATGTCAGGTTGTTTTCGAGTTGTCTTTTCAATAGATTCTTTTTAATTTTTTGTAGGCTTACACTGCGCTTTCAGATTCTTCACTAACCTATTCATCATCCTATTCGCCTCTACTACTACCTAGGGGCTCGTCTCCAGATCTACCTACCCGTCCGCAAGGCGTTGATACGGACAGCGAAGAGGAAGACCATAGACCCTGCTATAGTTCTGATGATTCGTTTTCGTTTCGCCTGCACGATTTCCTGATGGTTTCTCATCCACCGAGGGACCCGCCTTCACCCCGCACATGCATACAGACGCTGGATTACACTTTAATGCAGCTCCAGCTGGCTATTAGGGATCTGCGGACGGCTGCCTCAAAATCTTACTACAAGACAAGCCGGACCTTTGCGTATAACGTTTGGGGCATGACGAGACGGTTCCTAAAGGATATTGTGGTGTCGGGAGACTACACTGTCCAGCGTACCAATAATGTAGGTAGATTTTCATATTATTTCAATTGGCTTTTCTTTCAGGCTATCTGGACCTATTTACTAATCATGTTGTTTCTTACAGGATTTGTATATGTATATACAGTGGTTACTAATTGACTTTTTTGCCTTCAGCCCCGACCGGCGGAGTTTGGCTTATGCATTATATGTTGTGAGAACCCTCGCAACGCTGTTGTCACACCATGCGGACATGTCTTTTGCTTAACCTTGTAACGGTTTATAATTTTACAAATTGGATTTTATTTAGTTATAACTCTTAAAACATTTAATATTCACTTCTAGCTTACAGTTGAGGCGTAAAGATACGTCTGTCTGTAACGCAATAGAAGTTATAAATCCGTTACAGTTAAAGTATTTTAAATTACCAAGTTAAACAATTAAAATTAGCAGAATATTCTTGAATTAATACTTAAGGTTTATTTACTTGAAATGCAAGGTATTTGTGCGGTGGTAAAATAATGACATTTAAATTCAATTAAAGCAAATCATAAACTTTATTTTAAAATAGACAGATGAAATAAATTAAAATCATGACACATAAATTTCTTTAACACTCAGTTACAGATTATGAAACCTTTTTTTTTTTTACATTACTTATAAATTTTTAAGGATAGCAATCCTTCAATTAATAAAATTTATCAATGGCTGAAAATGAACATATATTCGAGTTTACTTGCTTTTCTTGTATACTCAAGTTTAATAATTTAATGTGAACATATTAGCACCAAAAGGTGCGTAATTATAATTATGCTTATTAATTAAAAAGTTCAATGTTCATAATTTAGAAATTCTGCTTCGAAATGTTTTAAATTTTGAAATTAAGTTTTAAAAGTTTTAAAATCGCCCACTTAGCTGTGTTAACTTGTCGCAACTTCCCTTCCATCTCGGGGTAAATCTCGGTAAAGCCTGGTCTCATCTTCGTGAATAAACGTCGGGAAAACCATGAATAAGTCTGCAACCCATCTGGTATCTGGTATTGTAAGCCGCCTTCTATGCCATGATTTAAAAAAAGAAATACTTTATATTAATTAAAATAAAAGGAAACTAAATACATCTTCTTGCCATTTGGAGACGTCCTTCCCTGGTTACATCCTGGCCTAATGAGACAGATAAATAAAAAGCAAGCAGCCTTCCTACTTACCGCGCATCCACGGGGCGCATGCATAGCTAGGTTACTTATTATTTTAAATTTTTCTCGATAGATGTCACTATCAGCCAGAGATCTCATTAAAAATATTTATCATACATAACAATTTTTTTTACATAGTTATACATTATTACAATTTGGAATTTATTCTCGTTTATTTTCTGAAATTGCAAATTTAATATGTAACACCGTCTAAAGTGTGTTACATATTTTTCCCCCCTCTTGAAAAAAAAATTGTGTCATTTCATTTCTCCCTTTTTTTTTTTATTAAATGTAACGATTTACGAACAACTCTTAAGTTAACAATCAAATTATTTTCTTTGGGAAAACATATCATAAACCCTTTAACATAACTTGCATGTCCTTAACTAGAACAAGCTTAGTTTAACCAACAAAAATAAAATCTTTTTTTTTTTTATTACATTAACACAATACAAACAAATTATTTCTCGGATTTAGCATCCTTTCAAACAAAATTAAACCCTTTTTTTTTTTTACAGATAAATCCATAATCATTTCTTCTTTTACATTTTTAAAACATTGTATAGACACATACTCTTGAAATTTCACATAATGTTCCTTACTGCCTTTATTTCATTAAAACACTTTTATCACTGATCATAAATAACATCAACTCACTTCAATAGTGTTTTTATTTATTCGGTGCGCACCATTGTCTTTAAATACGAAGTTTACATATAAATTTATACCTAATTACATGATTCATTACTCCCGTATCTTTCATAAACATCATTTAAAAGTTGTTGCAAATTGTTCAGTTTTTTTTTTTGCTTGTTAAAGTGTTATTAATTATGTATTGTTTAATTTAAAGTAGTTTGTTTTGTAAAGTCAGTCCGTCTTGTACGTGTGGTCCGCGTCATGAGTCTGGGACCAAATAGTCTTACCCCTTGTGTAATTGTGTAGTCTAAGTCTAAATTAATAACCTTTTATTCGCATTACGAACAATTGCAGCGGTAGGGGATTTCCTACCCTCTTTTTAATTGCGAGATATGCACCTTGCGTATCTCATTTAAATTTTCTACCCCTTGTATCAAAACACTTACAGGGTTTAAGAAATATAATAATTTGTATGGACCTTTGTATTTTACATCTAGCTTAGCTTGATATTTATCTATCTTTTTTGATAATGACTGATGCTTTACATACACCTTATCTCCTATTTTGAAAGGATGTACATTATCACCTTTATAGATACCATACTTTTTATTTTTCTCAATTGACATTTTAATATTTTTTATGGCTTTGTTAAGTCTGCTTGCTATTTCTGTTTTAGTAATTTTATTTTCTACAATGTCATTTAAACTCCACAAATTTGTTAATAAATCATTTGGTTTAAAATTAAACATTAACTCAAAGGCTGAATGGCCAGTGGATTCATTGAAGGCTGAATTTAGACAAATTTGCAAATAATGAAGTCCTTCATCCCACATTGTTTGTTTATCATGAAAAAAGCTCCTTAACAAAACCTTAATATTTTTAATATATCTCTCAGCCTTATTGGCTCTAGGTATGTACGGTAGGGTTTTGATATGTTTTATTCCATTATTAAACATAAAATTCTTAAACTCAATGGCTTTAAAACATGCTCCATTATCAGACACCAAGAAACGAGGCATACCAAAATTAGCAAAAACTACATCTCTCAACTTGTTGATGACATTTACAGCTTTGGCATTTCTTAAAGGCATTATATAACAGAATCTACTTAAATCATCTACTGCAATTAACAAATGATTATGACCTTTCTTACTCCTTACTAATGGTCCCATTATGTCTACATACAGTTTTTGCATGGGATTGTTTGATACAAAACTTACAAGTTTCCCATTATAAATTTTTGGTGCTTGTTTACAAGTAGCACATATTTGACAATCTTTATTTTTTTGTTTTATAAAATCACACAAATTAGGTCTATAGAAATATTGGTTAATCTTTGACATTGTTTTTAATTGACTAAGATGTCCACCAAGAAATGAAGTATGATAGTATTCGAACATCATGTCTTTCAAATTAACAGGCAAATAAATTTTTAATTTGTTTTTATCTTTAAACATTAATAGGCCTTTGCTCATACAAAATTTTTTATTGTTAGTTTTAGATTTAATACTTTCTACAATTTTTGTTATTTCAGGATCTGTTTTTTGATGTACTTTCAAATCTAGGTAACCTAAAGGTATTTGCGAAATTACATTAGCTTGAAGATTAGGACATTTGTTGTTGTTAATAGATTGGAATTTCTTCCCCTGTTTATCTTTTTTAAAGATTTCGTCCTTCGACTCTATCTCCACTATTTCGATATCAATACCTTCCCCATTATTGTGGATCCTACTAAGAGCATCGGCTACGACATTCTGTTGCCCTTTTATGTGAAATATTTTGAAAGGTAGACTTACAATTCTCTCTAACCATCTTCCCAATTTGCCTAACTTTCGGAAATGTGTAAGAGACCATGATAATGCTTGATTATCTGTAAGTAAGTAAAAGGGTTGTACCTCTAAGAATTTATAAAATTTCTCGATGCTAAGAACAATGGCTAAAGTTTCCTTTTCGTATACTGAAAGAGCTCTCTCTGAATCTGTGAATTTCTTTGAAAAGTAAGCTACTGGTTTCTTTTGATCGGCTTCATTTTTCTGTAACAAGCATGCACCAACGCCATGCTCACTGGCATCTGTCATCAGATAGAAAGGCTTGTTGTAATCTGCTATTGCTAAACAGGGAGGATTAGATATACAATTTTTTAAGGTGTTAAAACTTTTCTCACAGTCTTCCGTCCACTGGAATTTAACTCTTTTCTTCCTTAACTCGTTCAATACACTAGCAATTTTGGCATAATCTTTAATAAAACTACTGAAAAATGACACCATGCCGATAAATCTAGACACTTCCTTAGCATTTTTTGGTCTAGGAAAATTTTTTATTGAATTTGTTCTTTCTGGATCGATTTTAATTTGATTATGGCTCACTTTATTGCCCAAGAAATTAATCTCTTTACACACAAATTTTGCCTTGCTCAAATTTACAGTTAAGTTATTTTTACTCAATCTACTAATTACCTCTCTAACATGTTTCAGATGTTCTTCTAAACTATTACTATATATAAGGATGTCATCAACAAAGTTTAACATGTATTTAAACTTAATATCGCTAAAAATTCTTTCTATATACGAGCTTAATATTCCACTGCCTACATGCAAACCATATGGAATTCTCGTATAATTGTATTGACTAAAAGGTGTTGAAAACGCGGTATATTTTTTGCTATTTTCGGTAAGCGGTATCTGGTGGAAACTGTTACAAAGATCAATACAACTAAAATACTTAGCATTACCCAGAAATTGATAACAATCGGCCATGTCGCCAATAGGATGTGAAACTCTTTCTATCAATTGGTTCATTTTGCCATAATTCACTACAAGTCTATGTTTATCACCCTTTGACACTAAAAATGAAGGACTCAAATATGGGCTAGTGGAATGCTCAATTATTCCTTGTGCTAGTAAATCATCTATTATTCCTTTTAGAATAGTCATTTTAGGTGGACTGATGGGATATGGTTTAACTTTTACAATTTCTTCAGATTTTACTTTTAAATCAAATTTAAAATTTAAGGCTTTGCCAATCTTGTCTGTAAATACATTAGGAAATTGTCTTACTATTGCTTCTATTTCTTTAATTCCTTCTGGACTACCAATTTGTATTTTACTATTACTCATTATATTGTTATTGCTTAAGGATTTAAAATTATTAATCTTTATTTTTACTGTAGGATCAAAATTAAAATAACATTCTTGTTTTGATATGTCTATTATTAAACCTGTTTCATGGATGAATGGAGTTCCTAATATCAGGGGCCAAGTTACATTATTTACAATATAAAATTTTACATACCAGCTAAAGTGTTTTATTTTTATTTTTTGAATGCAATAACCTTTCACTTTAATTTCAGCATTATTAGCAGCTACAATAGTTTCCATATCTGACTTATACATTGTTATTTTGTTCAGCAATTTATTCTCTTGAATATATTTTTCATTAATTAAATTGATTGAGCTTCCAGTGTCAATAAGGGCTTTACTTTTATTGCTTATTTTATTTATTTTTATATCTATTGTTGGTAACATAATTATTTTAGGTTGGATTTTCATCCACTTCCTATTTTTTACCATTTTCAAAACCCTTAGGCATTTGTTTTTATCTTTATTATTTTTATTAAAAATATGCTTTTTATAATTAACATTTTTCTTATTTACATTTTGGCAATAATTGACCTGATTACATTTGTTATTCTTTTTATCATTTGTGTTGAAATTTACTTGTGAGTTACCTTTATGCTTAGCCAAAAATATATTTTTTACAAAATTGCGGGAGGTATTCCTGATGAATGCCTCCCTCTTAATTAGTTTTTTTGAATTTGTTCTGCACACATTAGCCTTGTGACCCAATTTACCACACTTAAAACATTTAATTGGTTTATGGTTATAATTTTGATATTGAGGTGGTCTTTGATAACGATTGTTACTATTACCATGGTTAGAATTATTATTGTTATAGTTACTATTGCTAGAATTACCATACATATTGGACTTCTGATATGCCCTGAACTGTTGTTCACTATTTCTATTTCTTACATGATCATTATATGTAATGTTTTGAATTTGCACAGACATTTCGTTGAAATCATTTAAGCATGTAGGGTTTCTAATAAATGACAACTTATTCCTGGTTTCTGGATTCATCCCTAATTTAATTAGTTCAACTAAATCATTTTCAGAATATTCACCTAACAATAATTCATTATGCTCTTTCAAAGATTGTACATAAAGAGGCAGGGGTTCGCCAATACCTTGAGGTCTATTAATCAAATCTCTTTTTAAATTTTCCCTAAGATTAATGGGTACAAATGTTTTTAAGACATTCTGGTGAAATTCCTTTAAATTACTGTTTTGTTCTAAAGCTGACAACAATTTGTCCAATAATGGACCGGTTGCATAGTTCATACTTAGTTCTAATATTTGATTATCGGAAAGCTTTACCTCGTTTTTCAATTTCAATACCACTTTAATAAAATTTAACAATTTTTTAGATTCTAAACCATCTGTTGTAATGAACAATTTGAGATATCTCTCTAATGGATTTGTTAGCTTATTATACAATCTGAAATCGAACACAGCATTCTGGGGTCTTACATTAGTACAGACTTTATCTACATTGGATGTTATTGAAGCTTCATGGGTACTTGAGAACACTTCTTGTAAATTTTCTTCCGACATATTTTCTTCGGATAATTTTCTTACTACTTCTGTCTTTAAACTTACATCAACATTCAATTCAGTTATTGCTTTGTTTAAATCATTTAACTTTTTTAAAATATCATTAAGTTCATCCCTCATCTGTTGTTCGATCTTAAATTTTAGCAAAACATTACATCTAGTGGTTAAATGAATTACTTTAGTTTCTGATCTGACTGTATCAATAACTCTAGGATCGTCTTTTAAATCATTAACACTTTTCATCAAAGTTTTAAATTTTTCACTAATAACTGCAAATTCATTGTTTACATTTAATTTATCTTTCAAATGAATAGGATTAGCCACTATATTAACATCTTTTATAACTTTTCTTAAAATTTTTCTTACGTCAGATGCAACCGAATCACTTCTAAAATTGACATTTCTTAAATTTAATTCATATTCTAATTCCTCCTTTGACAGAAGGTCTATTTTTAAAGCCATTTCGTTTAATAGGATTATTTTCAGAAAATCCACGAGAATATATTCTTATCCAGAAGGTCAAGCAAACTCGAAATATTTAAACAGGCTCGCAACTGTGTAAACACTGGTACTCTACAATTAGCTTTCAAGGCCATGCACAAACTTTTTAAAAATCTAGAACTTGCTACGCATAGACATGACAAAATGTTTTGAACAATAAGAGTCTCTGACCTTGACTATACTACAAGTAAAAACTGGTCAAAACTGGTTTTCTCCCCTAACTTTACCATGCTGTTTACACAAGCTACATCCTTTTACTTTCAATTTATACATTTTACAAAATTTTACACTGTGAATTTACGTTTTGAATATATTTAATGAATTCGGTTATTTTCAACCATTTTTAAATTTTCTTTTTGCCAACACACAAATTTACATTTCAAATTTATAAAGCAGAGTTGCGCAAATTGTGTAACGGTTTATAATTTTTTAAATTGGATTTTATTTAGTTATAACTCTTAAAACATTTAATATTCACTTCTAGCTTACAGTTGAGGCGTAAAGATACGTCTGTCTGTAACGCAATAGAAGTTATAAATCCGTTACAGTTAAAGTATTTTAAATTACCAAGTTAAACAATTAAAATTAGCAGAATATTCTTGAATTAATACTTAAGGTTTATTTACTTGAAATGCAAGGTATTTGTGCGGTGGTAAAATAATGACATTTAAATTCAATTAAAGCAAATCATAAACTTTATTTTAAAATAGACAGATGAAATAAATTAAAATCATGACACATAAATTTCTTTAACACTCAGTTACAGATTATGAAACCTTTTTTTTTTACATTACTTATAAATTTTTAAGGATAGCAATCCTTCAATTAATAAAATTTATCAATGGCTGAAAATGAACATATATTCGAGTTTACTTGCTTTTCTTGTATACTCAAGTTTAATAATTTAATGTGAACATATTAGCACCAAAAGGTGCGTAATTATAATTATGCTTATTAATTAAAAAGTTCAATGTTCATAATTTAGAAATTCTGCTTCGAAATGTTTTAAATTTTGAAATTAAGTTTTAAAAGTTTTAAAATCGCCCACTTAGCTGTGTTAACTTGTCGCAACTTCCCTTCCATCTCGGGGTAAATCTCGGTAAAGCCTGGTCTCATCTTCGTGAATAAACGTCGGGAAAACCATGAATAAGTCTGCAACCCATCTTGTATCTGGTATTGTAAGCCGCCTTCTATGCCATGATTTAAAAAAAGAAATACTTTATATTAATTAAAATAAAAGGAAACTAAATACATCTTCTTGCCATTTGGAGACGTCCTTCCCTGGTTACATCCTGGCCTAATGAGACAGATAAATAAAAAGCAAGCAGCCTTCCTACTTACCGCGCATCCACGGGGCGCATGCATAGCTAGGTTACTTATTATTTTAAATTTTTCTCGATAGATGTCACTATCAGCCAGAGATCTCATTAAAAATATTTATCATACATAACAATTTTTTTTACATAGTTATACATTATTACAATTTGGAATTTATTCTCGTTTATTTTCTGAAATTGCAAATTTAATATGTAACACCGTCTAAAGTGTGTTACAACCTGTCTCTCAAGATGTTTTCGCTGCCCACATTGCAGATCTCGGATCATCGATACATTTAAATTATATTTGTAATATTGAGGAACAATTAGTATCTATGCACTGTAAAATTATTTTTATATGTTTGTTTAATATATCATCATGCTGAATATACTTATTGTATATATTATTTCATATACCTACCCTTTTCGGATCCTTATATCGTTGGCCTTATCCAATATTATATGTTTATACTGCTCTTATATTGCTAAACCACTCTGTTGAATAGATAGTTAGGTTCGTTTTATAGCATATATTTATTCATGTTATGTGATAGACCTCGTTATTAGTGTTTCTCCATAGACCTTTATATCTAAGCCTATTTACAATTGTAGAATATATCCATAAAATCTATCTGTTTACTTAAACTATATCAGCCTACATTTATGTATACCTAATACGATTATATTTAGACACAATCCTGGCTGTAGGGTGTATACATAGCTGACTTTTTATTATATATGTATGCCTTGGTATGACGATATTACATACTATATCGATGCAGTATTCAAAACGACATAGCCGTGCGGGTTTTAGGCTTGCTATAGCGGTCTTAAGATATTGCGTTATCGCTGTCTGTACACGTCTGGCACACGGTCAGGCGTCTTCCTACACAAGGCTTTGTCGCATTGTTTATTATTTTGTAGCATAGACAAAAGTTGAGTTCACCAATGATAACCGTTTGCCCCGTATCGGCCATATCATTATAGCGGCGGGCCTACCGCCCAGAGTCGTTCGAGCGCTGATACATCATCAGATATATAAAATCTTTCCACAAGATATCCCCACGCCGGTAGCCACCTCCGGGGAGGGTTTTGAGGATGTCCAAGGGGTAGGTTGTTACGTCATAGGCTTACCTGATAAGGTTTTTTCCAATAACTACCTCTAGACGTAGTCACCCCATAGTCTATGATCAAGGTCTTTCAGAGCCGCCTTCATTCATTCAATCCCGCCTTCATGGACCTACACGCTTTTGATATTACCCTAGGGGTTGGTTGGGTTGGATCCATTTTTTACCTGCCTAGATTATCCATTAACCACCTCTAGACGTAGTCAATTAGGCCCCTGGTCCTTGCTCAAGGTCATTCAGAGCCGTCTTTAATCATTTAGGTAAGTGTGTTGGAATTTATTTTTTCGAAAAACTACCCCTAGGTGAAACTACCCCTTCCGTCGCGATAATAGACTCTAAACTCACCCTATCGGTCAAGACACGATTTTCCATAATTTTTTCGAAAACTACCCCCACCCCCAATCCACTCCCGGGGCTACCCCCGGAGATGGTCCTGACCGTAGCCGAGGTCACCCCCCACACGTAGGTTAGGTTAGGTTTGATCAAATTTGTCTAGCTTAGGTTAGTGGGTTGAAAATAATTTTTTTCGAAAAACTACCCCCCACCCCTCTGGACGTGTTCAAAACCACCCCTAAGGCTACGATCAGGTAGGCGTCAACCCCCTACGTCATCCGATACTACCCCTATAGTCCTAGGTTACGTAGCGGCCGAGTTAGGGGTGGGTGCGCTATTCTAAGGGTAGTCCTACTCACCAGGAGACTCTTTAATAGAGCAAAAAAGAAAGGGGAGTGGGACCAGTATCGGAAAACACTAACCGAATACAACAGGGCAATTAGAGAAGCACGCAGGAAGTCCTGGAAGGAGTTTTGTCAAGAGATTGACAAACCTCGGGAAGGGGCACGACTGCATAAAGTGCTATCTAAGGACCCAGTTAACCCGGTGGGGATGCTAAGAACCCCACTGGGAAATATAACAAAAACTGCAGGGGAAACTGTGGAAGAATTAATCAGAACACATTTCCCTTCCAGTACCCTGAGGAAACTTGGGGGAGCAGACACTGAACCAGTTGCCAAACTCTCCACAAGACGTGGTAAAAGGGAGGACTGGGAAGTGGCAAGGAGGATAGTAACTCCACAAAGGGTAAGATGGGCTATTGGCACATTTAAACCCTACAAATCTCCAGGTCCAGATGGGATCTATCCTGTGCTGCTGCAGCAGGGAATGGATTTGCTGGTACTGGTACTTACTAAATTATACAGGCTAAGCATTGCTTTAGGGCATGTGCCGGCAGCCTGGAAAGCTAGTAAGGTGGTCTTTATACCTAAGCCCACCGGTAACCAATCGGAAGGGAAAGGATACAGACCTATTACACTCATGTCCTTTGTTCTTAAGGGATTTGAAAAACTGGTTGATAGGCATATTAGGGGGGTGCTTTGGCCATAAAACCACTGCATTGGAACCAGTATGCTTATCAACCGGGGAAATCCTGCGAGGGAGCTCTCCATCAAGTGGTTGGTAGGATTGAGCAAATGATCGCCAAGAAATGTTGTGCCATAGGTGCCTTCCTCGACATTGAAGGGGCTTTCAATAACCCCTCAGTGGAGACGATGGTAAGTGGTGCAAGACGTCATGGAGTGGATGCAACCACTTGTGGTTGGATAGGTTCCATGTTAACAAACAGAAGCATTTCTGTAGAGGTGGCAGGGGAGGTCAGAAGGGCGGAGACAAGTCTGGGCTGTGCACAGGGGGGGGGGGGGTTCTCTCTCCTCTGTTGTGGTGCCTAGTGGCTGACAACCTTATTGAACTCCTGAATGAACAGGGGTACTTCTGTCTAGGATATGCGGACGACATAGTTGTTTTGATCCTGGGCAGATTCCCTGATACAGTCCTTGAGGTAATCAGAAATCCTCTACGACTGATTGAAGAGTGGTGTAAAAAGGAGAACCTTAGGGTAAATCCAAAAAAGACCGCTCTCATTAACTTCACCAGACAGCGAAAAGATCTGACGACCAGGATGCCCCGCTTGTTTGGTGAATACCTTGAGTTTGTGGGGGAAGTGAAGTACCTGGGAGTTACTCTGGACAGGAAACTCACCTGGAACCCACATTTTGAGAGGACAGTTAACAAGGCCAAAAGGGCACTGATGACTGTGAGAAGAATGGTGGGTAAGAAATGGGGACTGAAGCCATCAATGATGCACTGGATGTATCTGAGGGCGATAAGACCTATGATTACCTATGGAGCTCTGGTGTGGTGGACAAAGGCCAACCAGGCACAGACAAGAGCTAAACTGATCTCTATCCAGAGATTGGCCTGTCTGTGCACACTGGGAGCGATGTCAACTACACCAGGTGCAGCAATGGAAGTAATGCTTAACCTCCCTCCCCTTGAGCTTGTCCTTAGGGGAGAGGCGAGGCTGGCGGCATGGAGATTGCGCAACTCGAGCAACTGGGCTAACCTCCCAGATGTCTCGGGACATATGAGTATCGAGTGCGTGGTCAAAGAACCCGTCTTGGAAATGGGCAGCGACCACATTACTCGAATGTTTGCACCTGACCAGGTCCACCAAACTATGATGGAATGGTCAGGGACACTAACATCGGGAGCTCAGATCTGGTACACAGATGGCTCCAGGATGGACTTCGGCACTGGAGCGGGGGTGTATTGTAAAAACCCAAGGGTAGAACTAGTTTTTTCCTTGGGGTGGCATACTTCTGTCTTTCAGGCCGAAGTATATGCTATAAATGTCTGTCTGGGAAAGATAGCGAGAAGGGAAACACACGGGACCCGGATTGCTATTTTCTCCGACAGTCAGGCAGCAATTAAGGCACTAAACGGACACGTGGTCACCTCGGCCATAGTCAGGGAGTGCCTAATTAACCTACAAGCTCTGGCAAGGCACAATCAAATCATGATAGGTTGGGTGCCAGGGCATAGGGGAATACTTGGAAATGAAGCCGCAGATGCAATGGCCAGGGAGGGGTCTTCGACTCCCCTGATTGGACCGGAGCCTGCGGTAGGTATTTCCAAATCCATGGTCAAGATGGCAGTGCGAAGGTGGATGGCTGAAAGACACTGTGAGCACTGGATCAGGGCCGAAGGGATGAGACACAGTAAGCTAACCCTTAGGAAACCTTCCTTGGGGCTGCAGAAGAGTCTCATATATCTGTCTAGGCAGGAATTGAGGATAGCCACAGGTCTACTCACGGGACACTGTGGACTAAGGAAACATTTGCATAAAATGGGTATCTACAAAGATGAACCAGTGTGCAGATTATGCGGGCAGGAACTGGAGACTGCCACACACATTATTTACAGATGTGAAGTACTTGCTGAGAGGCGCTTCAACCTCTTTGGTGATGGAACGGCTTTGGTGGATGCTGAAGGTAAAACTCTAGTCAGGAAACTCCTAAACCTGGTAAGAGGGAAGGGGCTATTTGACTAGATCAGGGAGGTAAGTACAATATACCTTAAGGTAGCAGTGCTTCGGGCAATTCAAACCCGCTCCCAAGTTAAAAAAAAAAAAAACCTTTGCATTAACATATAAGATCCGAAGAAAGACTCGGCTTTAGGTATATAAAGTACTTAAGAGTATGTGACAGCTCTGCTTTTTATAAGTTGCACAAGCTAAACCTTATGTTAATGGTATTAAAATCAGCAAGTTGGAGTTTTTTTTGGATACGTGCAAAAAAGAATGGGCACCCGACTTTGCAGATTTAAAGCCGCACTACGTGGGTATAAACTATTTGACGGTAAACCTATTTCAGGACGTTGTAGGCTTACTGATACTTTGATAATATACAACTTACTGTGGTAAGTCAGTCAGAGAAAACCTCGAAAATGTTGAGAAAATGAAAAACGCTGTATGGGCAATGTATTTGCAAATACTTTCTGCTAATGACGAAAAAACACAAAAAACTGTGCAAGCAAGGTGAGTGTAATAGTGTAAATACCTAAGATTCTTAATTTCAGGTGAGAATACATTCATAAACCTAAGTACCTGAGGCTATTATGATATAAATAAAACCTATTTTTAAAGTCCTATCAAACTCAAATTTGATAAATAAATTACTTGTCGGGCGAGCAAAAAACCCGAATATGTCCTTCAACAATGTTTTTTGGACAATAAAGTCACAAATAACTTTTTAAGAATAAAATCCTTGAATGTTGGACCGTCAAATACCATCATTTTATTCAACTGAGGTGCTCTGGGTAAAGTACAAGTGAAACAGATTCTGTGTGGCGAAGCGGGAGGTACCTGTGTAGAAGGCCTAAAATAGATAGACAAAAAAGAGTTTTAGATACAAAAAAGGTAGGTTTAGTGTGCACAGAGAATAAAACCAATACGCCCAGAGACTAAATTTTACCAAATACCAAAACAAACCTAGCAACAGCTGAATTATTTCTATAGTAACTAATTTTAAAAATACTTAACTAAGTGAATACGGAGTTGCTTACTTGCTACTTTACGTTTCAAAACATTCGTTTCTTTTACAAAGCTAACCCTCTACTGGCGGCATCGGTGAGGTGTAAAGGCTCTAACGGGAATGGATTTATGACTATGGAATGGGGTGGCTTGTTTAAGTTGTATATCATATAATAGAAAAGACTGTTAGCTTCAAAGTGTGTGATCATTTAATACGTTTTCTTTATCTGTTGCTTAGTGTTTGTAGATTTCATATTTTTCTAAAGTTGTTAGTTTTTTACTTTGTTTTAATGTGTGTAGATCATTTAAATTAGTGTGACTGTCGGTGTGTGTGCGTTGGGAGTTTTTAGGTGTTTTGTATAGCTGGATTAGGGGTTTTGTTTTGAGTAATTTGTTCTTCGAAGCGTGTATAGAATGACCTGCCGGTTTGGCCCATGAATAGTTAGGACAATCGTTACAAGTTAATTTTTAAATACCTGAGAGTTTGTATTTGTCAGTTTCTTTATGAAAAGGTCGTATGTGCTGTCTTAAAGTGTTTGTTGGTTTGTAAGATATTTGGTAATGGAGTTTTTTGAATGAGGAGGCTATTTTGTGTGTGTTTTTGTTGTGGTAGGTGAGGGATATGTATTTGTTATTTGTGTGGTTTGTCTGCGTGGCCGTTTGATGGTGTTTATGTTAAATTTCCTTAAGGTCTAATTTCTTTCTATAGGTCACCTTTTGCTAACCACGGCCAACCTCAAAGAGGACAATTAATGAATAACAGTAACAAAAGACCTCGTCACCCTCAGAATAGGGGTTGTCAACACTCCCCTATGAGCTTATCTTACAGTTTTATCAGCATCCAACTAGTCATCTAAGACTGAAGAAGGAAAAACACAAACCATTCAGCAATCTAAACAATTAATTTGCTACAGTTTTTTGTCTTGGACCTCATAAATGTCTTTGGCACCGCACGTACATTCCTTCTTTAACCAAATAAAATAAAAATTAACTGTTTGTAAATGCATTAAATAAATTAAATTTTCTTATTATATATATATATATCAATATTTATATAAATAAATAAATAAATATATATATATATATATATATATATATATATATATATATATATATAAAGAACATAAGTCAAAATACAAATACAAGAATTATAATTGAATTTGTATTTTGACTTATGTTCTTTATTAATACACAAGAATACATATTGCGATATATATATATATATATATATATATATATATATATATATATATACAGCTTTGAAACACTGTTTTCTTGTATTCACTTATCACTTTCACTATATGTGCTTAAATAAGAATCTTACTTGGTATTTATGCGAGTTAACTTTCAAAGATTGGTCGTATATCCATCATCGGGCATCACTGGGCGGGGGTTGTAGTAGACATTCTTATATTATGTACATTATATTGTACTTTATTATAATATATTATAATATGTTACAATATTACAATATTGTATTACATTATATCATCTTATACCATATGCACCAAAATAAACAGTACTGAAAGAGTTCTAAGACTTTATTTTATTTCATTTTATTTTATTTACATGGTTTTTTACAAATGCATACAAGAAAAGAAGCTAAGTCGGTTAGACTCAGGTATTAAACATGTTCTATATGACCCCATTCTATTTAGGACAATACTTGCACCATTCTTGAAGGTTTTGTGTCGCTTTGATGAAAAGGGGTTATACAAGCTTGTTATCCACATAGTTATTTTTCCTGTCGTTTGACGATGTTTTTTTTTTTGGATCATCACGGAGTATCTTCTCCTCCACCAATCCCCAGACCTAATTGTTCCTGAAAACGTAATGCACTGTGTTACAAACTTGGCCCACCCTTACGTCCTATTCCAAATGAGTGAAAATAATATTCTACAATAAAGGTTTTCTCTGCAGTAACTACCATGTCACCAAAAACTAGCTTTAAGTAAAATACGTCTGCACAGAAACGCGGCAACAATCGATCTAGAAGACAACTACAGCTGATTCAGATTTATTACTGTTTATTTTGGCGAATACGGTGTATTATTATATTCAACACCTAATATGTTTTGGAATGTCCCCATTTTTTTATACTGGAAAAAAGTTATAAAAAATAATAATAATCTTTTCTATCTGTAAATGTTTTGTAAAATGACTTTAAAAAGCGAAAAAAACGCGATACTGAAAATTCGTCGTCAAACTCAAAACAGTTATTTTCAACGTTTCTTGAATGATAGAGTTTTAACCAGTTATACATCCGTCTGCTTATACAAACCGCATGATATACAAATGAATGACAACTAATGAATTTTACCTACAAAACTCAGATTTTGTAATACAATCCCTTCAAAACTCAATATTAAGCTAAAGCAATTGCATTCAAGGGTCTATCAGTCTTTAAAAAATATTACACTCCAGTAAAGATTGTTAGCTTAATGAGTATGTCATAAATCACAAATACTTGAGAATAATTTTTAGGAGAGCTTCATTTATAATGAAATTGAATCCTTATTTCACAACAAAAAAATCCCTGTCTAAGCTTAGGGTTTTGACTCTAAATTTCATATCACTCGTTAAAAATACCCATATTCGACTTTGAAAAAATACATAAACACATATACACATAAACCTTTCTTAAAATAAATGTTATATCTTTTCTTAGAAAAAGCTTATTACCAATCTGAAAACATATAGGTATAAATACATTTTCTTAGAAAATCTAGCATCCAAGTTTGAAACTTCTATTGACTATAGACACTCCAGTTAAGGTAGTAGTATTATCCTTTAACCCTTTCCTAGAGTCTTACCCTGATTATGAGAAGGCCTCGCAAAACCTGATTGAAGCTCGTTCCAGGCCCCGAGTTTTCTTCGTCTCAAGCGAACTTGATTTCAGTGTATCGATGTACAAGCTTACAAACTGGTATCACGGGACAGTGCACCAAACCTCCGTGTGTGGAGCTCATATTAGCCATGGGTTATGTGCTAGTGGTGATCATCGATAGGAGTGGCAGGCGGCATTCCACCACACGCTCTTTTCCCGATGTTTTCTAACGTTTTTAATGCTTACATTATCTCAACATACGTTATCATGATACGAACGACACTATCCTTGAAGTTTCTTTCCAGAATATGATCTTCATTTAACTCAAAATGTTTATTTTCATTGTAACTCAATGTAGGCCTACATAGATGTATTTTATTATTTTTTATTTATTATTATTTTTTTTACAGAAAACATATTTTAAAATATCAAAATCTGTTTCTTATACATTAGATAAATTCAAAAAATGTACAATCTCTTTAGTGCTTATTTTGCAGCTTACACATATTAGATTTTCAAATTCCCAAATATCTATTTACTTTTGGTTTTAGGGAAAACTAATTATTATAAAACTTGTGAATCCTTTCTATTTCTTGTACTAAACATAACAGAATGTTATATAGACCTAATAACTAATTCAATATCTTTCTGTATTACTCTACAAAATTATTAGGTTACTTATTTACAAACAACAATTTCTTGCTTAGCTCATTAAGGTTTGCACCGTCTACATTGTCTTATTGAAATCCATAATAATTATTGTACTAACTGAATATTGAGAAGAAATTTTATTTGCTAAACTAAATTGTTTATCTTTTAACTCCTTTATTAGTTTGTTAAATTTCTGACCATCATAAGGATCCAAATAACCGGTAACAACTTTAAAAACTGAATTCAGTCCATTCACATTACCCCTAAGTTTTTTTTAAATATTAGTTCATTTTCTATACAGATTATTTCTCGTTTTTTTAAATAATTCCTATGACGTGATTATTAAATTTAAAGCAATTAATTATACTTTTAAACTAACTTTCATTATCTTTTACAAATTCACTGTTTAATTTACCATATGACCAAACAATTAACATAGTTCCAGATAAAATCTCTCAACACATTTTTATAACAATATTCCAAGTTATTTAGTGGAGTAAATATTTCTTCTAAAACATTATACAATTTTATTAATGTATGGTAGAAGGACTAGACGAACCTGGAAAAGGGTTTAGGATTAGACTTTAGTAATTCATTGATTTTTCTTGGCCTTCTAATTTTGACAAGATAATATTTTGCTTGGTTTTGTGGTGTCTTGCTTGAATGTTTTCTGTCTTCGTCTCCGGGTTAATTGAAGTAACTTTCTTCTTATTATATTTGTTATTATTCCTTATTTTTTTTGTACAGTCTTGACATATACATCAAATGGGATTTCTGGTACTGATTCTTTGTCTATATTACGTTTTGCTTGAATTTTCTCTTTCGTTCTATGATTTGTTTCTCTTATAAGTTCATATAATTTTTGCGTTTTTCTCTATGAGTATTGACATACTGATACCTGCTTTTCATTCAGTATCATTTATTATCAGTATTTCTATATCAATGTTCAAAAGCAATTCCAAATTTTTATATCCTTGTAGAATTTTTAATGGAGTCAATTTTGTAATAGAATATATGCTATTGTTATGGGAAATTATAGCATATTTTACCTTATTTTCAATGGCGTATTTTTTGAATTCAGGTTGTTTATTTAATAACCTTATGTGCTCTATTAAAGTGGAATGTATTCTTTCTGACATTTCTTTAGATTGCAGATGTTGTATGCTAATGAATAAATTTTTAATTTGTGATGGTCCAAAATTTCTTTTACTAATTTATAATTAGATTCGACGCCGTTGTCCGCTATTATAACTTCAGGTACACCATGATGAGAAATTTACTGATTCATCTAAAATTGTTAAACCAATCACTGTGTTTCCTTCGTAATTCGGATAGACAGTTTGATCTGTGTCTTCGGCTATTTCCGGGTCTAAAACCATAATTTTATTTCTATCGACATTGGCAATCATCGCTTGTGAGTCTTCGTCTAGTCAAGGAAGTATAAGTTTATACCTTCACAGTTTTGTAAATATCTTCGGTTATTGTTTATGCTGATTTTTCGTGACTGTTGTCATTATCATGGTTGTCTTGGTTGTATTCTCAAAAGTGTGTCGGCGTTCTGATTTAATTTTGCCATTTGCTAAACTATTTCGTAGTCATATTCTTCTAACTTAAGCTTCCAACGAAGAAGTTTCGAATTTGGTTCTTTAATAGAAAACAACCATTGTAAAGGTGTGTGGTCAGAAAAGATATTAAATTCTCTGCCATTATAGATAAGGTCTGAAATATTTTGTTGCCCATACTATTGCAAGTAGCTCCTTTTCAATTGCTGAATAGTTGGTTTAACTATCATTTAACGTTCGACTGGCATAAGCTATAGGTATGTCATAGCTATAGGTATAGCTATGGTACATTTATTGTTACTTATATATTTTCTTCTGTGTTGTTCACAATAGGGAAATAGTTTACCCTTATGTATTGAAACTATGAATTGTGGAATTTCTAACACATGCAAGTGCTTGCATGCTAGGAGTCATTTCCATTATTAATATTTTATACTTAAACTACTTGACCAATGCGGGCTTGTATAACCTAACTCAACTGTTCTTGTTTTACTGACTTGGTTTCCGTTTTATCACACTTTCCTTTTTCGTATTAAAATACTGCATAAGGATTTCCTCACAACAAAAAATTGTTTAGAAAATTGTACATTTATTTAAAAATCTTTCACAGTATCCAGACCCTATATAAGGTCGGAACTATTATAAAAATCAAATAAGTAAAATTGTATTGCCTTTTTAGGAAACAAGGTTTTTGAAAGCAAAAATATTCCTTTAAAGTCCCATGTGCAGTGGTTACATCAAACGTTTTTTCCACTCTACACGTCAAAACGTTTCCATTGTAGTGATTTTCTTATAAGCGATCGATTACTACCTGTATTAATTATTATTTTTAATTTAGTATTTGCGTCATATATGAAAGGTAGTTCATTATTTTCACTCCTCAAATTGATTGTGGGAAATTAGTTCCAAGTCTCGAATTCCCTAAGAATTTATTTTGTTTGATTTGAGGGTTTTTGTAATTTCCCTCAGTCTTCAGGTACGGTGGGATGTTCGGAGAAGTAATTTCCGGAACTTTCGTCAGAAGCGAATGTTTCTTGTTTATTAATTTTGTACATTGAATATTTGGCGTTAATTTATCTGTCTTCTTCTCCTTTCCCAGTCATTTGTTTAAATTTGAAATTTTCTCTAGAAGGGCTGTCTGTCTGTTTAGTCGATATGCTCATAGGGGAGGGTTGACAACCCCTATTCTGAGAGTAAAGAGGCCTTGAATTACCATCATTCAATAATTGTCTTCGCTGAGGTTTGCCGTGGGTAGCAAAAGGTGTTTTATAGAGGGGACTCGGCTGTTGATAAGTTTGTTTAGGTATATGGTAAAAATTAGGCTCTAGGCTTACTGGTTTCCTTACAGTATTTTTTTGACTCTGGTGGAAAACTGATTGTTAGGTTGTGCCAACTTATTATTATTTTTAAACTGAATATAATTAGTAAGCACATTTAAAGCTTTTACGAGTGTTGTGTTTTTTTTTGTTTTCATCAAACTTCCTAGCGGTTCTTGAAGGACTCTTAACAAAACTCGTAATGCTAATTTTTTAACATAGTAGGTTCTTTATTAATAAAATTTGGTATTTGTAAATTTAATAATATTTGTATCCTTTCATAAAATTTAAAAGTTAATTCATCTGTCTCTTGTATCAGCTCTGCCATTTCTAGATTCACTGTAAAGAAATCTCTTTTATCAGGGAAACTAGTTAAATCCGTTTTCCTGACATCAAACAAGTTATAACTATTTTAACTTACAACTAACTCTAAAGCTTCAACTTTTAATTTTGCTAAAATTGAGGACATCAGATATTCATTTTGATAGTCATCATTAGTATTAGCAACTAAGAATTTAGTTACTATTTTATCACAAGTTGTATTGGATCTACTAAGCATGATACATTCTCCAGAAAATTCTGGAATCATATCTGCATATTCTTTTTTTTAATCTGGAGGAGTCATTTTTCCTTTATAATTATTAATTCATCTATACAAACTCAAGTTATAATATGTGTGTTAATAATAGTTATTTATAAATAATATAAATTAAACAATATTATGTAATTTATTATGATAAAAATTTATTGAAATTCTTGAGATGGTGGAAATAATTATTATGATAAAATTAATTGTATTTCCTAACAATATTATTTACTCACAAAATGCAAACTTGTATGCTCATTGTGTGTAACGTAAATTCCAAGTAATTGGATTTGCATTTGTAAAATTTTCTGAATACTTTCCCTTACTCGTTTCGTTCTCGCACTCTGTTAACGGTTGAAACCGAAAATGTTATTTTCATTGACATTCCGAAATGTTCTACCAACAGCGCCAGATTGGGTTTGAAAAAACTCAATTTAATTCTGAAGAAAAAACTATTTAATTAAAACAATTAGAATTACGCTAATTACATATAAACATATACACAATACATATACATACAATAAACGTATACTAACATGTACAATTTTAGATTTATTTAAAATATATACCTATTTTATTCTTTATCATTGGAACAGAATATGAACTGTGGGCCAACGCACGAAACAGGTTTCTTGAGGTTTTGTTTGTGTTGTACATTTCTTATTTTTAATATTATTTTTCTAGAGAAATGCAACTACGCTACAAACCTTTTACGATTTACAAAAATAATTTTTACATTATAACTATTTAAAATAAGAAATGGAATTATTTTATAAAAATGATAATAAATTTACTACCTAAAGGAATAAATAAATTCTAGTTTAATCGCTCAATATTAAACTTAATAGGAGTAAGACCAGACTGAGCATATATATATATGTAAGAATAATAAATTGATATAGGTAAATGAAATCAGTTGTCACTTGGGATTGTGTTTAATTTATTTAACCAGCCCACTTGTAATAAAACAAAGAAAACAATTACGATAACTTGTACAGAGTTAGTTATCACAGTCAAGTAAATATTGAAGGATTGAAAACCTTTATAATTACTTGTTGGAGATTCTATCATTAAGTTTACTAAAGGCGCAGTAACTTTGTCCCTCTTCTAACTGTCTCCAGTGTATACACAATCTCTCTCAGTTTAAGCAAATGATTTTATTAAAGCTTACTCTTTTGAAATAGTAGTTTTAGTTTATTGAGTTGGGATCATTATTTATCAAACAAAATATTACAATTTTATCAAATTATTATCATTCTTTTTGAATGTTTAAGATAAATATCAGAATGTTTGAAGGGATGCGAAAAAATTAGATGATTATAGTTATAAAAATGGGAGGAGCAAAAAAATTATATTATATCAAAATTGCTATAAGAGAATCATAATCGACGGGGGTTGAAGGAAATGTATGAAGCACTTGTTCTCTATTATTATTGAAAGTAGTTTAAAGTTCCGTCAGTAACATTCTCTTTATCTAGTCAAATGATGGAATTAGGCGATAAAATAATGTAAAATTATCGATTCATGAATAAAAAAACCGTGTTTAGTTAGGATTACCTTATTTATTTAGTTGAATTATTTAGACTAAAGTCTTTCGTAAGATATATTTCGCAATTTATTACGTTTTATTAAAATTTGGCACATATAGGATGTTTGGTGAGGCAGAATTTTTTCAATAGTTAATTAATGAGAACAACAATTATTAACATAAAGAGGTAAACATACGTACTTAACATCCTGTTAATGGACTTCCTAGACTGAGACTTCGTGTTCTCTCAGTGAACTCGGCTGTCGACGCTGGTCCCAATCGAGTCTCTGCGGATCCGGTACCTTCCTATACAATACAGTTATGGCCACAATTGGGAGGAGGAAGATGTTAAAGCTAAACTCGTACACGTGGAAGTTTGTTGGCACATTGTGTTCCAATATAACGCAGAAGGCTGATCTTCAACAATCTGTCCACTGCCCGGTGGGAAGTCCAAGTAATCAACATACAACAAAATAAAACTTTACCTTTGGGAATTTACCAGTGTTATCGCTACAAGACTCCTGCGAACCAGTTCCATTTCGTATTGAGTTTTCTAATTTCGTATAAATCCTTTCTTTTAATATAACGGTATTACATCCATTCAGAGATATTAGGGTCTAGTCTAATACGAGTCTTAATGTTAATAGGCAGTTATAGCAAAATATTACATCATAGTTAATTTATATTGCAATGAAATGAAAAATGATTAATAATAAAATAGAATGACTTTTAAAATTATTAATATACTCATTATCATTTCTGTTAGGAAAATTTCTATATGTGTAAGTACAGTTTTATACCATTTATGTTGACGCATTTCAGAGTAACTCCATTTTCAGAATTTAAATCGTACTCTTCTTAAAGAGTACTGTTTAAGTTTTGAAAATGGAGTTACAACGAAACGCGTTAACAGAGGAGAACAATGAAACGTTAGGAATGGCAGAAAAATGTATTTAAACACATGTAATGATAGTTAACCTAAAAATTTGAAATAACTCTAATTTCTTTAAGTATTTTAAAAATATTCTGAATAAGTTAAATATCTTTAGAATGAAAGGGAGATAAAATAATAGCGTGTTTGAGGAAATATCTTAAAATGTTTCCTATAAGTATATGAATAAATAAATAGGTTAGAATTCGCATTAGAGCTATCACAAAATAATAACAACTGTTCCTATGTGTATTATTGTATTTTTAACCTTTGTGTGTTATTAGGGTGTATATTTTTCTCCGCTGTCCGATCATGAATTCATTGAGTTCTTCCATTTTATTTTTAATGTTTTAAAATACATTTATTAAAAGCAATTAGAATTATTGTCAACTGACAATTTTCTGGTTAGAAATATTTAAACGAATGTTTTGGTATATAAATATCTTAATTTAACATTTTATATCCTATTGAACATGAACCCTTTCTTCATTTTATCCAGACTGAAGTCTAATATTCTTACTTAGATAAAACAGAGGTTTATGTCTTTTTCCTGGGACAGTTTTTACTCTTTGTAGTTTTCTTGTGTCTACATTACACCTATAGTAATTTGAGGTTTGGGATAAGAAAGTAGTTAAATATAAATCTAAGCTCTTGGTATCAGACGGTTAATAAAACCAGCTTTAGTGGCATAACGTTTCAGAGGTATTAGCATGTTAGGCTCTTAATGAGATAGAGAGTTAAGCAGAGAAGTTCATCTCTTACCTTATTGTTATATTTTAAAAGCTCTCAAAGAACCTAACAATAAACCTGATGTAGTGATATCTGTTTGTATATTACCAGACACTATGTCTGCATCAGTGATACGCCAGCCACATTGTAGCAGTATAATATTACCTCTTATTGATATATTGGAAGCTACTAGACCTTCTAAGTAGAACGAATATGTATCAGGTACCCTCGCCTTAGTGTATCCACTTGGAAAGAAACTATATATAGACCACGTTTATGGTTTCAGATAATACCAAAAGGGGGTTAGGGAGAACGTCCTCCTTTACATTTCGGAGTTAGGAGAGCCAGCGCTGACTGGTCCCAACAATAGCAACATCTTAATTACACAAACATTATGCATGCACATTCATTGTGTGAATTCATTATGTATATATGTGGTTTCATTCGCGTCAAAATCTGATTCGTAAAGATCAGATGTCAAGATATGCGGCATCATGAAGACAGATTCAACAATCAAGTTTGGTTGGGTTTAGGGTTCTTTGTGAGCAGAATTCGCAGCCGAGAGCCATCATTTGAGCAATATTCAGGCTTTAGTGACTAGAATTGGTTTATTCAAAAGAGATCAGAATATAGTCAGTGTAAATGCATTTATTTGTCAACGATAACGGTTGGAGTTGTATTACAATGACTAGAACCGATGATTGTTTACGAGACAGAACATGGATTAAAGTCATATAACCTCAATCGAAACTATTTGAGTCTTTATGAATTTTCAAAGAACTTTACAGCCATATAGTTTTTTAGTCATATAATTATATTTTTGGAAATATAAATTACAGATTAGCACTACAGCTTTATTTATCTAAAGATATTACTTAAAGAATCGGTATGTTTTGTAATGTGTCATTTTGAAATAAATATAACAAATACAACTCATCATAAATAAATTATTGCCTAAGTCAAACCTCTTAAAATATATCTGTCATCTTTCAAGGCAGAAATAGACGGAGAAATTTACAGTGCAGATTGAACTATAGGAGAGTGTGTGAAGAGCAATAAAAGGATTGTATGACACAGATAACAAGATCAATAAGCATTTGTTATTTGTGAATATAACTCATGAGATATAGAAAGAGACTTAAGATGCACAGGAGGGGAGTTGGCCGACTACAGGAGGGAGAATGCCAAGCAGCCTCTCTTACCCTTCTCTTGCATCTAAGTACAGTGGGAAACAAGACACTGTGGTTATGGTAGACAGTTACGTCACAGCATCGAGGTTTAACAAACACTGAGTCAGTGGAATCCCTTACCACTCTAAATGTCTAATAGGGGGGTGAAGTTGATCGCCTGCACGTGGTGCCCCCTGCTCTCGACTGAACGATCAACACAAGGTTCGCCTTTAAGCTCGCTGACCAGATACTAGAGAACCTTAACCAAATGACATCATTGTCTGCAAACGGCCCTTCTCAGGGCCCTGACATGAGCCTCCGAATATTATATTGGAACGCAGGAGGTCTTAATGATACAAAATTCTTACAATTCAAACGAAACGTCGTAAAACTCGACGTGGACGCATTTTTTATAGTAGAAGTGGGAGCTGCGACTGAATTCGCTGAATTCTACAAAATTCTAAATTATACAAGATATACTCTACCACGATCAAGACAAGTGGCTTCAGGCATTTTGATTGGGGTTAGAAGTGCACTCCGAGCCAAATTTGAGATATTGAACGAAATGCAAGCCAGTGACAAGGCTGAAGTGGTGCTGCTGCGGATCTGGAAAAATGGAAAGAGTTACAACATTGTTAACTTGTACAACCCCCCTGGAAATATATTGTCGACAGCAAAAATAGAAGACACTCTCCAACCAAACACTATCCTTGTAGGTGACTTCAATAGCCCCTCAACTAGATGGGGTTATAGCGCAACAACTCCATCTGGACGAAAAATAGAAGATATGATCGATGAAGGCCTGCTTGAAGTAAAACAAACTCCCCCTACATTTCTTTCTTACGCTGGGCAGAGCACTCACCCTGACTTAGTGCTTGTTAGTCCTAACATAGTACTTAAAACGCAAGTCAAACTCCTAGAGGATGCAGCGGGATGTGGACATCGAGCTATTTACGTAAAAATTGATACTGGGAAACTCTGCTATATACCACAACGGGCCCCAAGATGGAATTTTAGGAAGGCGGATTGGAACCAGTATAGAAAAATCACAAATGAAGGACTTTCAGACCAACTAAGTCACCAAACGCCCGAACTTGCTGTGGAAGCCTTCAACAGGACCATCCTCAAATGTGCCCACAAATGCATACCAAGAGGGCAGGTGAAAACTTTCCGTCCCTTCTGGAGCACCAAACTTGGCTCACTAAAACAAGCACGCAATGTAGCAAGGAAAAAAGCAGAAAGAACTGGTAGCCTTGCTGACTGTGTCTCACTCAGGAAGTCCCAGGCTGTGCTACAGAGGGAAATAAAACAGTCAAAGAGATCAGCCTTTCGTTGCTTTCTGAGCACAATGGACTTTCGTGGAGATGGAATAAAGGCACATCGTTTCATCTCTCGACTAGAAAATGATTCCGCTCCAACAGAACAGGAACCCTTCAGGACTGGTGACAGAATGTATTGTGAACCCGAAGACATGGCCAACCTTTTCTGCAAACACTATGCAAATATCAGCAGAGTCCTCAGACCAAGAGCTGCATTTAGATTCCTGCTGAAGAAACCGCTACCTAGTTGCACTACTGCCGCTGACCTTGATATTTGCATGAGAAAATTTACGATCTCAGAGCTAGAACAAGCGCTTCATAATACTAAAATAAATAAAGCTGCAGGGATAGACCAGATTTTCTCTGAAATGCTGAAGAACCTGGGAGGCACTGCTAAAGAGGCGCTCCTCAAAATAATAAACCTGACATGGAGCAAACACATTCCACAGCAGTGGAGGAAAGGTGAGATAATTCCAATCCTGAAAAAGGGCAAACCCGCTAGCGACACAAGTAGTTATCGACCAATTACACTTACTAGCGCCGCATGCAAAGTAGCAGAAAGGATGGTTGCAACCCGCCTGCACAAATTCTTCGAATTACATAATGTCATTGACGATGCACAAGCGGGATTTAGGACAAAGCGCAGCACAATGGACCATGTTGTTTATTTCTCCCAATGCATAAAGGATGGTTACAATCGTAGAATGTCTTCTTTGGCGGTCCTGGTGGACCTGAAAAATGCATTCGACACAGTATGGAGACAAATGCTAATACATAAACTATCACAGAGTGGAGTAACTGGCAATCTGTTTGCATGGATTAGGTCCTTTCTTTCTCAGAGACTAACCAGAACACACTTTGCGGGTGCTACGTCCAAATATCGTCTTCAGCGGCAGGGCTTACCACAGGGAGCGGTCCTGAGTTGTGGTCTTTTTAATCTGATGATCAACGACATCCTTGAGGCTGTAAAGAGTGTTCCGGGGGTGGAAGCCCTGCTATATGCCGATGATTTAATTATGTGGGCTACCAGTAGCAACATCAAGTCTCTGGAAAATACTCTTAACGCTGCCCTATCAAAACTTGAACAATGGGCAAATGAAAATGCTATGGCAGTAAATCACTCAAAGACTACATTCCAGCTCTTCTCTCTGTCCACCAAACGCCAACATTTAATCTTAAAATACAAGGATAACGTTCTTGAAGAACACAACATCTCTAAATACTTGGGAGTCTCAATAGACCGAAAACTAACCTGGAAACCGCATATAGAATACTGTGCCCAGAGAGCTATAAAGAGAACAAAAATATTAAAACGACTTACGGCCACTACTTGGGGTGTAAATCAGGATGTCCTTATTGCAGCTTATAAGAGTTATGTCAGGCCGATCCTCGAATATGGAGCTGAGGCAACTATTACAGCATCAAATGCAGGTTCGCACAAATTAGAGATCACCCAGAACATTGCCCTTCGAGTTATAACAGGGGCCCCAAAATCTACCCCTGTTGCTGCAATGGAGGCCCAAACCCAAATCGAACCTATGCTGGCTAGAAGAAACAAACTAACACTCAATTTTTGGGAGCGGTACAAGAGGACATACAGTCATCGCTGGACATATTACAGGCATGCGACCGAAAGGCTAAAAACCCAAAAAACATCACTATCAACGTACAACGATCTCCTGAATAAATACAATATTCAGCCGGGAGTACCAGCTAAACCGGTTCAACATTTGACTTTTAACAACCTACCACCAGCTAGTCTGAAACTGCAAAACCATAATGCCTCAAAAAGTCAATCAAATCCCTCAGAGCTGAGGGCAGCAGCCCTTGAAACTATTAATTCTAACTTCCCGCCAGATGACTGGCTACACATCTACACAGATGGATCATCAGCAAGCGGTGGAACAGGAGCTGGGTTCCACAGCCGATTATTCGAAGGGGCTGTGGCAGTCGGCAGTAGCCAGAGCAATTATGATGGGGAGGTTGAAGCTATCTTGGCAGCATCCATTGAACTTTCAAAAATCAAAGGGACCTATAAGGCTGTATTTCTTGTGGACTCTATGGCAGCAATACAGGGTGTCACTAGCAACAGACAAGTGGAATGCCACCGAACATTGTCCTGTAGAAAGCAACTAGACTCCCTTCAGGAGAAGGGTTGGCAAATTCACATTCAGTGGGTGCCAAGTCATGTCAATATAGAAGGAAACGAGAAAGCCGACACTCTCGCTAAACAGGGAGCTGCTTTACCGCAGCCACTTACCTCAACCTCTTTTCGATCGGTCAAAATACAGATAAACTCAGCTTTAAATCGCAGCACGAGAGAAAACCTAATCAGGGCCTCTCAAAACAAAAGCTGGGCTACACTCGTCACCGAAGGACCAATAAACCGTAGCCTTCCCCGCCGCACTGGTGTAGCACTGTTCCGCCTGGCTACTGGCCACGACTACCTGGCGGCACACCTCCACAGGATTCATGTACTCCAATCGCCGGATTGCATGTTGTGTGGAAACGGAACCATGGATGCGGATCACCTGAGGACAAAGAGGGACGTCTCTCTCGATTGTACTGGTCAGCGCGCCACCAAATGGCCCAGCAGCCAAGGGTGGGCGTTGGCTAGTAAGTAAGTAAGTCTAAATGTCTAATAGACTTCTACGCAATGGCCAAGTGTCTTAGAACTACCAGATCCAAATATTCACGCTATAAGAAAGTCATATTCTGACGCAACAACCAACTCTCGTTTCAACTATCATAACTAATAGTAATTGAGAAAACTTTCTGAATCCTATAACTACAGAATCGCTAAGTCTCGGTGAAGGCAGAAGGAATGTTGGATCGCTAGAAGAGAAATGGACAAGTCTGATATACGTTTTTTATTCGATCAAAATATCGAAGTGCTTTTCTTTATAAAGTAAGGCACATTCACATAAATAGTTTCTAAGAAAATTCTCTTGATTGGGAGTGCAAAAACTAGAATTAATTTAATCAAAATGCTCATAATAATCATAGAAAAAGACAACAGTATAATTCAGAAGTTACTCAATCGTAAAACGAAACATTAAAAGTTTTGGAATCGTAAATTGGTATTAGGAAATAGGAAATAATGTAAATAGCAAAACTGAAATAATTCAATACGTAATCCAAACCCCCCCCCTTTGGTTATGGAACAAGAGAAATAGTTTATACTTTTCAATATGACTACTTTTCACACGAAGAATGCTAAAGCATTGTAAATATAGATAGGATTAGGGTTAGGTTAGGTTATATAGGCTCTTTATAAAACTTCAAATAAAGAATAGTGGGAGAACTGTAGTGTGGAAGAACCGTAGAGATCACGTGTGGAAGGTCGAGAGACCAACCCCTAATTTGGAGGACACTAAGTGAAAAAGCGTTTGCCTTATCGATCGATGGCAAAGCCAGAATTTGGTGACTCCATTTAAGAACAGTTTGCTCCATACTACGGGGACATGTCTCAAAAATGCCTCAAATCCTTTTAATTGAAATCGCTGATACACATCTTTACCTATGATTTTTGGTTCTCTCGAGCAGCAATATGAGATAATTAAGAGTCTCTATATCCTTTCGGATTTGTCTCTCCGTATTTTATTAATACTGGAATTAATTGAGTCAAGTACGTTATTAAGAATTACAAATTATTTCTTAAACTAATTATTATTAAGAATTAATTACTTAAAATAAATTTCAATTCCACTTTACCTTGTTAGGCATTCTACAAGTTTTTACGAATTTGTGTTAAACTAGTCTTAAGAAACCAGATACACTATATTTTGTAAATAGTTAACGAAACAGAACAAAAAAGGAAAAACTGTGATCCCGAAACAATGTCAAGCGGTCAATTCCTTAACTGATAAAATACACTTGTCGCACAACTTAAACTCACCGATCCTCAAAAACGTCTTTTAAAAATGTAAAAGAACGTGCCCTAATCCCAGATATATCACTCCAAAAATAGCCCTGATCTTCCATACCAACCCGCAACCACCCCCTCGTCTGACGCTGAACGATTACTTACGCGAAATAGAACAACTCTCTATTGGGGCATAAAAAGGTGCTTACCTTTGTAAGAAAAGAATAAGGAATAACAGGTGGAATTATGTAGTACTAATAAAGAGTCATAATAATACGTTCGCAGAATAATGAGCAGAATTTATTGGTATGTAATTATTATGTAGGTGCACATATATTGCAGGAGTATGTTTATCTACATGGCTTTAATAGCAGGAGATTAAAATAATTGATAATGCAATGACTTGGTGAATTATTCAAGGAGTGTTTTTGAAACAGTTATCCAATAATTTGTGAGATACTCACACTCTCTCTCCCCCTCACACACACACACACACACCATGAGATTTTTATATATTAGTATAGACTAGCGCCCCCGTCGCGCTTCGCTCGCGTAAGTGTTAAGTTGTCAAACTTTATATAAACATCAGAATGATAGTTGACTATATATAATACATATATTTACTAATATAAGTAGTATTTATTGTTAATTGTGTAAATGCAATCATTTAAAAGTAGTTAATTTTAAAAATTCATTTGTAAAATCTGTTGACAAAAATCTCTTAATAAGATATTATTTTGCTATTTTTTTCTAATGAAATTATTATTTTTTAAATATTTGAAATACATATTAATCAATCTGATAAGAGGTCCAAATATGAGAAAATGAGTTATAAATGAATATAGTAATATAAAAATGACTAATTAACTCCTTATCTTTTTTATTATAAAATAGATGAAAATATCTAATTAACGATTTAGACATTTTATTTTCAATTTACACTGATACTTTGATTATCTCGAAACCTCTTTATATACAACAAGATGGTTCTGGTGAGAAATAGCCATCTCGCAAACAATTCCAGCAATTCTAGTGTTGCCTAAGAGTCAATGAATATCGTTAACTTTAGCTAAACCTAATTCAATATTTATGATCATAACAGGTGACCCGACGGACGTTGTTCTGTCTTACCTATAAATATTTAAGTGGAATTATAATAAAGTGAAATTAAAAAAATATTCCATAGTTTAATGTTCGTTGTAAAGTACAACAATATTCAATTTTAGATCAAAATTAACAATGCCCTTATGGTTACTGAAAAACAACTATAGCCACTGCCCAATATATATGAAATCTTTTTGCCATAATCAAAAGAGTAATTATTCAGATTTCTGTTTGGGTGCACAAGTATAAAGTGTAATAAAATCACTAGGAAGTAATTTCACCATTTACTTCTAGAAATATATTTATGGACATAAAATTGATTTGTATAAATTATTATCATGTTAGATTTAAATATAGCTGTCATTTCATGTGTCTAACTTTGAATAAAAATCACCAGAATTTAGTCAAATAACGATAAATGCTAAAGAACCTAAAATAATAGTGTCAACAATGTTATTGATGACATTCTTACGAGCATTCTAAAGACATTAAGTTTTAATCAAACTAACTAGCAATTTATAGAATAGTATATGTGTAAATATTATAAAATGTGACAAGTATAAACTTGGTTTATATTAGTATAAACCATAAATTGTTACAAGCCAGATCCTCGTCATTCGGAGGTCTCTCCGCTGTTGCACCTTTCAGAATAAATCTTAATATTTCACTACGCAGGAAATAGACATTTTACGGAAATTGAAATCTGAATCTTATTCCAAGATTTCCATTTAGTGACAAATTGTCACAATATAGATTGATTTTAAGACCCTAAAATGCTCATATTTGTATTTTTAAAATATATTATTTTTTTTTATAATTGTACATTCCTCTTTCTATTAAGTTTCATTATATTTCCACTACTTGTATTAATTTCACTGTTTTGTATAATAATGTGATACATTACTTTTATTTTATTATTTTAGCAAATTAGCAACGGTTTTAGTCATTTTACAAATTTGGTAGAAACGTACGAACTCTACGTTGTAATCAAGGTGTAATATTTCTACAGACTACAAACCCTTTTCAATTCACCATTGAATTGAACTAAAAACTGACATAAGTCCCTACTTCAGATTTTTGCATAAATCCGAGGACAAACTTCCGATTTAGTGTGTATGTATGTGTGTGTGTGTGTGTGTGTGTGTGTGTGTGTGTGTGTGTGTGTGTGTGTGTGTGTGTGTGTGTGTGTGTATGTATGTGTGTGTGTATGTGTGTATATATATATATATATATATATATATATATGTGTGTGTGTGTGTATGTGTGTGTGTATGTGTGTGTATATATATATATATATATGTGTGTGTGTGTGTGTGTGTGCGTGATAATAATTTTATCTACATGGAATTTGAAACAAACTTTCATTGTTCTGTTTATTAAATGAGATTTTCTTTATTCATGTTCATTTTTAATAATAATTTTTTATCAATATTTGTCTCATTTCATGTTATTGAAAATACTTTTATGGATATGTGGCCAGATATTTTATTGTTGTGTTTTAGAGAATATTGAGGAAATTACAGCTGCGTTTTCTACCTAATGTAGAAACATCAAGCATTAGTTTCTGGTCCCAAAACATGAATATTCCTGGTAACAAAAATACTAACAATGAAAATGAAACAAGGTGATACTAAAGTGACGAAACCTATTGTTTACCAATTCGAACGGGAGAATAATAAACAATATATTGAAACAATTGATTGTTGTGGTGATAATTCAACTCTATATGAGGGAGTTGAGGATGAGCATAAATCGATTGTAGAAAAAAAGACGGATGGTAGTATTAACAGATTTTCAGAGTGATATCAAAAAGCAGGTGATCTGAAATATGTAGAACATGAACAAAATCAATCTTTTAATTCAGAAATGGGCACGACGTGTTGTGAAAGGGATAAGAAAAGTAGAAAGTAGAAGCTAAGGCGGTACGTTTAAATTGCCGATTGTGAAATGGATGTGCGGTCAGGATTGCAAAGCAAGGACGGGCATACTGAAAGTAAGAACCAGGCCGAGATAGAAATGTGGATTCAACTTCCACTATAGTATCCTATAAGACTTATCAGTCCTTACCCGTTGTGCCCTATACCCGATGCAATCAAGCCAGAAGGTAAGTGGCCATCTTTAGATGTCGAGACGTTGATGTTAAGAGTTGGCATTGCAAAGCATCCTTTAAATGATCCTTGCAGGTAACCAAACTTTCTTGAAGACAAACAGTCCAAGTATGATGAACCAAAATATTCAGAAGATTCGAAGAAGAACGAAATGGTTAGAAAGATAATATTTGGTTAGCCTGCGCCGAAGCCAAGAGGTCACTGTTTCCCTCCTGGGGGAACGTCTTCCCAAGCAATGTATGTTATCCAGGATATTGATCCCTGTTTTGTTTCTCACCATGTTTGGATTAGAGCCAGTTTGTAACGAAGATGAATAGGACTGAGGACTGTGGTGACGATGAAGAGGTCGACCAATAAAGTAGTCGAAGTCGAGTCCCTTAAACATTTTATCCTACTCTTATTTAACCTTATATACATATCTTATATTGTAAAAATTACTTATTTATTGTAAAAACATCTCTGTATAGTATATAGTATTTTGTAATAAACATAAACTTAACATAATGAGCTAATCTCATTAAATTATGCCACTATACTCTAATTACAGTTCATATTAATTTACATTTTTACTGACACCACTGTTGGAAGATTAAGGTTCCTCCAGTGCCTCACAACAGCTCCATTCTATGCATATCTAAGCGCATTTTGAATCTAATCAATATGTGGTAAACAAGGTTCCCAAAAGCTGGATCGATCTCGATTGCATAATCAGTTCCTGCAGGATACAAAGCTAAACTATTCCGTTTCTCCATATTCCTTTTTTAAAAATTGTTCATACTTTGTTAAGATGCGTGGGTATTGCTTAGAAACTGTAATGATCCAGCTCTGTGACCTTGATCTATAAATTGTTACGAGAGAAGAAGTAAATTGATTGTAAACTCGTTTTATGGGTAATTCGTTAACCCTCCGTCAGGCGCAATATGACTTGTGACATGAACGAGCGGAAAGCATCTAAGAGATGCTTTTGCCAAAACTGTTCACACTACTATTGACCCTAATTTTATTTCTAATTTAATGAGTAATTATATTTTATTTATATAATAGAATAATATTTCTATACCTTTTTTAAATAACGTTTTAAAATAATTTGTATAATTACCTTACGTGATTTTGTTGAAAATGAAATAAATAAGCATTACAATGATATATATAAAAAATATAACATTCTTACAGGAACATACATATAATGTAAGATTAAAAAAAGTAGCGCAAATTATTATTTTTCAACTACAATCATGTTTTGATAAATTGAAAAGTATAATATTACAATAAAATAATGTCTGAGATGGAACATGAAAATATGTATATTATTTTTAGAAAAAAAACATGCATGTATAATACTTGAAATTATTTAAAGAATAGAAAACAAAAAGTGAAAAATAGCATAAAATAATCAGTAACATAACGAGTCAATAAAATGTTTTTTTAATCGTCACAGAAAACTACATTTTCTTCACTGGCAAAACACTTCCTGCACAGTATTATGGCATCGTCTAAACAAAAATGATCTCATTTGTATTTTACATGGTTATTTAGTATACCTCCTCTTTTTCGCTCATTTTGACAAGTTACCCACAGTTTTAGTTATCTCCTGTTGATGGTCCTGGTTCTCTGGCATTTAATTCCCTTGGTCTGAATGCCTGGAGACCTTGCTGAAGGGCTAGGGTAAGTGACTAGCTCGCAAAATAATTTATGTTCGTTTGTTCTTAGTCGTAGCAAGTTGTACAATATTCCATTGACTTCTAACATATTTTCCAGTATAGAATAAATTATTATTTATATTATCCAATTCTTCATCTGTGTCACTTTCAGTGGTGTCAGAGTCATCTGTTAGATTTTCTACATCTTCACAATCGGTGTCACTGTCATAAAAAAAAACTTCTTCTGCTGGGATAACATTTTCGAATAATAACGTATGAGCTTCTGCAATGTCATTTAGATCATTCAAGTTTTATATAATAAATAAATTATAGGAAATAAAGAAAAAATATCCTTATCAACAAAAGTAACACGATCAGGCGCAATACATTTGAGAGATGAAAAGGCGATTTGCAGAACAGCACTTCTCTCTAACACTTACAAATCATGACTGATACTCAGTAGAAGGAGAACAGAGAAGATACACTGAGGCCTGACTATCGCGGTTCTTCCGCCAAAAAATTACAAACAAAAATAACACCCGCGCATCTTTTAGATGCGATGCGCCCGACGGAGAATTAATAAACAAACTCCCTAAACAAACATATTGCAGCTGTTTCTAAAAGGCTTTTCATATAAAGCGAAACTGTTTTGCATTATTTTAATAAAGTATATAAGGCATAGCACTAAAATAACGCGCCCGACTTCAGACACGACACTTACGTCACGGATGTTGCGAAACCAGTTGAAGTACATGCAGTACCAAATTATAGTAACCTTATGTAGTTGAGTCTTTTCGTTAAACATAATAAGACATAATGATAAATACAAAGATTGTATTAAAGTAACTTATCAAACTGTACAGGGATGAGAATAAAAAAAAAACATTAACAATAAGGACATTAAATAAAAATTATTCAAATAGTTCTATTCTTAATGACTTAACCGAGTTCGTTAAATAAATCACACACACACACACACACACACACACACACACACACACACACACACACACACACACACACACACACACACACACACACACACACACACACACACACACACACACACACACACACACACACACACACACACACACACACACACACACACACACACACACACACACACACACACACACACACACACACACACCACACACACACACACACACACACACACACATACACACCCACACCCACACACACACACACACACACACACACACACACCCAGAGACACACACACACACACACACACATACACACACATATATATGTATATATATATATACACATATCACGTATATATTTAACATATTTTTATCTAATATTAGGGTGAAAAGATTTTAAAAAATAAAATCAGGCAAAGTTTGAAATTTGGTAATTTTTAAATACAAATCTAATCCAGTAATATAAAATAAAACTCTTCTCCAAAAGAATTTGTATTTATCATTTGTAAAGTTATCGAAGATTGTTAAAAACAAATAAAATAATAATAGTTTTAAAATAAAATTTATATCATAATATTTAAATAATATAAAAATTTTAATAATATTTATAGTTTCAAGACAATGTTCATTATTAAAAGTGTTCATATTGCTGCACTCATTATATTATAACAGCCAGCTTATTAACTCAATATTGCACACCCATATTACAACGGAATACAATTACTGGATACAGATTTAATGTCGGAAATCAGTGACTCCTGGCGGAAACTAGCGACTTACGTCATTTGCTGTTTCTATAAATCTTTCTACAATAAAAGCTCTCTTTACAAAAAGTAAGGAAATAGGTTCAATCCCGGAAACATTTTATTCAATCGCAGAAACCATAACAGAAATGGATAGTGCAACAACTTGAACAGAGAGAATAATTGATCTTTTCAGACGATATACTGACACTCCTAGCTATTGCCAGTACTGTGAGAATCCAATAACGTAAACAATACTACCCCTGAAAAAAATCTGACGCACAGACAAGTGACAGCTTTGAGTGATTTTCATCGCGCATAGCGGGTGGCATCCATTCTCGTTCGCCAATCACCATGTCCTTTTACTTGAATGTCCTTCGTCATGCACCATATCAATCATCATATACCATGTTCTTACTTGAATGTCCTTCGTCATGCACCATATGCATCATCATATACTATCACCTTACTTGATTGTCCTTCGCCATGACCATATCCATCATCATATACCATGTCCTTACTTGCTTGTCCTTCGCTATGCACCATATCCATCATCATATACCATGTCCTTACTTGAATGTCTTTCGTCATTGCACCATATTCATCATCATATACCATGTCCTTACTTGAATGTCCTTCGTCATATACCATATCCATCATCATATACCAAGTTCTTACTTGAATGTCCTTCGTCATGCACCATATCCATCATCATAGAACCATGTCCTTACTTGAATGTCCTTCATCATGCACCATAACAGTAGTTGGCAGATTTAGAACAGCAAGTCAGGTCAGCGTGTCCTGAAGGCATGTGGTTAACCTTAGGCAGGTGGTTAAGAATAGGAATAGCGAGATATGGGTTGGGTTCGTTGCAGTGTGTGTGTGTGTGTGTGTGTGTGTGTGTGTGTGTGTGTGTCTTGTGGTAGTATGTAGGTGTGTATGTGTGTATGTGTGTGTGTGTGTGTGTGTGTGTGTGCGTGTCTTCTGGTAGTATGTAGGTGTGTATTGTAACGGTCTGACACACCGTGACACATAGGAAATAAATAATTTCCTGTTTTTAAGTAATAAAGTTGATTTTTAAATTAATCAAATTTGGAGTTATAAGAATAATAAAGAGTGAAGAAGTAAATAAAACCATAAATAGAATAATTAAGCTAAATTAAAAGGTATTAGAAAATAAATTTGTAATAACTAGCTAAATTTGACCATCGGGAGTGAGGCGAAAATTTTCTAAGTGCTTAAAAAAGCTAACTTAAGGACCAAACCACGTAGAACTTTCATCGACATTTTAAAAGAACCAGAATAAGCCAGAATAAACATTAGTGAAAGCAAAATTTGAAAAACTTAAAAAACAAAAAAGATACAGCAGTTTTAATAAAATAGACATTTTTCAGTGTTTCAAAAATGATAATCAAACTCTGCAAGCTAAAACAGATTCGTTGCCCGACTTGCCTGTACAAGGAATAAATCCAAAGATAGCAAGTATTGCAGGCGGGATGAGGTAGGTTAAATTCACCGCTATATATACTAGGTCTCTAAGACCTTAGAGACAGTCTGAAATAAATTTTTAATACGAGGTGCCGCGGAACGCTATGCTGGACCGCGGATAGGACCGCCATCAGGCCAGATGGACCAAACCTCAACGCTTCCGACGTCTAGGACTACCAAGGGATGAAGGCTCCAGACTCAGCCTCCAGGACGCGGGAATGGAGGAAAACCACCACCGACGAACCAGGGATGGCGACTTCCGATGTCCAAGGACCAGGGAATCCAGACGAGGGACTCTAGGACCGGCAGGAACATCTTTGGCAAGTCATTTTCTCTATTCGATACCAATTACGTCAAATTTAGTCAGTTAATTTTATTAAATTCAAACAAATATTCAAGCTTAAACAATGACTTCACTCTTTATAAAAATTAAATAAATTTTATGCTTAATAAAATGAATTTATGTGATCAGAATATTTCAAATGATAAATAATAAACTTACAAAGGGTTTTTGGCCATGAGCCATTTATTTTCAAGGAAATTAGAATTTTTAGAATATTATAAATTTAAAAATTATGTGTCATAAATATGAATTTACCAATTTAATACAGAAGATAAATTTTTATTATGTCTAATTTGAGAAATAATTGTATGTTTAGGTAAATGTATTTGATATATATGGAAATTATAAGATTTTAATCTGTGAATATTTTGTGTATTATTTTAAATGTGTTTCTTTCCAGCTGACTATTGAAATGACATGTGTGACTATATTTAGACCCTACATTATTGATAAACCAATTTTGGGGAGTTTATACTGATTTTAAATAGTAGTCAGCGGGAATAGGCTTGTTTTGGGCATGGCCCTATGAGCGGGAAATATACACGTAACTCAGGGATTTTAGCACGGGTTAACAAGCGGGGTGATTGGCAGATGTTTGGTTTGTTTATAAATAAGTTTTTTAAACAACGAAATTTTGGTATTCTGCGAGAAGGGATATCAATAAAAGGGGAGGGACGTTGCAGCATGTGTGTGTGTTTCAGTATTTGAATAATTGTGTTTGTAGTGAGTGTGGACTCTCGCGCGTGCGTGTTTGTGTGGGTGGTGATAGGTCTATATAATGTTTTATACGTATAATACTTCTATATCTACATTTCCTTTATATATTGCCGAAATGTTTTTAAATAATTTTTTTGAAACCTTTACAGTACAATTTGGATTGATTAGACGTGCGAAAATGGTCACGTTTCTAACGCAAGTGATTACACGCGATAGATTCTAACACTAAACGAATAGTTCACATTATGGAGTCCTGTAATTACAGTCATATAATTATATCTCCCATTGAAAATAGTTACCTTGCAATTTAAAACAGTTAGACATTTCGAAGTTGAACCATCTTTGGTAGAAAATAATAATAAAAAAAATTAAATAATTAATCAATTAACGACCCACGGCTATTTATAGGATGCAACGTCAACACACACATTGCGAATTGATCAAGATAACACAAATATGTTTTCAATAAAGTCTTTACATGTTATCATTACATTTAATAACTAATGTATTTGAGATATCAATAAAATCATTTTCTCAAGATATTTCATTAGTTTCTTAACTTTATCGATATTTGGGAAAACTATAAAATTGCATAAAATAAGTGCTACTAAAAGACGTCACTTCAGGATGGAATTTTGAGTGTATTCCTAAGGAATTTCCTTTACACAAAACCTAATATTATAAAATCAATAATTGGATTTTCAAAATAAAGATATTGGAGTTGATTATTTATTAAACCAAATAAAAATTATTGAATTTTATGAGGAATAAAGAAGAAAAATAATATTTAAAATTGATAGATATAGAACTTTATTTTAATACTACATTTGTCGGATATTCGCTATCAATTCTCCTTATTTAATAAATGTCTTAGACAAATGGGCTAGGAGTTAATAGAAACTTCGAAGAGGTAAAGATAGAAAGTGGCAATAGATACTACACAATACATTTTTATTCAAGTACTAGCACATAGAAAATACTAGACCCTAATGCAAAATTTAAGAATATGTTACGAAATACAAGTATTTGTTACGGAATACGAGTATCTAACAAGTGAATTGTAAACCAAACATTATATCCAATATTTAAATGATATAAAATAATTTCCAACTTTTTCTTACTGAATACGTAGTGAATATAGACTTCGATAAATGGTCAATAATGTTTGCTTTCATATTAGTAGGAAAGAAAAGAAAACGTGTAGTATATTTAAGAAATATGTATTTCAAAATAAACCTGTATTTTTTACTAAATCACAAAATATGTATCTTTCTTTATATATTAAAGTAAATGAAAAACTAATTGACTAATTAATAGCATTTACATTGTACACAATAAAAAACTCTCAAGGGATTATTTTTGTTTATTTAAGGGACTCTAGAAATATTTAGAGAAAGATTTCTATACAACGTTGATCATTGATTTTTTGTAGACCACTTTTTTTGCTACTTTTATTGTGTGAATAACTTTTCAATCGTTACTTACTTACCAATATAATTGAGATTTTGTTGTACAAATATAATTAATTATAGCTATTTTATAAATAATTAATAATTATATAATACATAATTAAAAATATTAAGTTTTACAAAAGCTTATGATTTACTTATTTTATTGACAAGAACAAATGTTTATGCATATTATTATGGTTATCTTTTATTCATTACATTTTTCCTTTTATTATTAGTTTTATATGCAATGTTGACATTTTTATTTTAAATATTTTGATGGTAATTTTTCATTACATGTAAATACAAATGATCTGCATATTGTTTTACTATTATATATTCGGTAAATTCAAATGATTGTGTTGTTTTTTAGAAATATTATAGTTACGTGTGTCAACAGTTTTCTTTTAATAACCATTTTCTATTACTATTTGATATAATATGTTTTTTTCTCATTTTATTTTCTTTATTCTCGAAGATTTTATGCAAACTGTGTAATAATTTGTGTACTCCATTTAACCATATAATAGCTACTTTATACAACTTATTATACCTACTGATTGTATAAAACCCCCAAGAATAAAGAAAATATTATCAGAAAAAGATACATATCTATCAAATAGCAAAAGAAATGGTTATAAAAGGAAACTGATGACAAACCTAATTAGAAGCTTTTTAATAAAACAACATAATAATTTGATTTACTAAAATATTGATAGTAAGCCTTTATGGACTTCTTTTATATTTACAGGTAATAAAATATGTAATATCATTAAATTATTTAAAAACGCAAATGTCGAAATTGCATATAAAACTAAAAATGAAATATTATAATATAATAAAATATAATGAATACAAATGTCAATAATATGCAAAAAAGGTGGTCTTTATAAATTAGAATGTGAAAGCTGAAACTTATTTTATAGGTCGAAATATGAAAAAACTGAAAGAAAGATATAAAGAACAGTTTAATGCTTATAAAACCTTTAGAAAAATACTAATCAAATTTAGCAAACAATTGTATTACTAATAACCACGAGTTTCCAAAAATTAAAAATATGAAACCTATGACAGGAAATAGTAAAGGATTATCAATGAACATACAGTATAAGCAGCATTGAAAGAAAATAAATATAGTAATTATAAAGAAATTAATAATAAATGAACAAACCCAAATGAGATCCGAATTTTTTACTATATTCAGTGTCTATAAAGTTACGACAAGATACTCTTGGCAATGCTGTAATAGTTTTGGCAACGATGATGCTGGCTCTAATCTCAAATATGTTGTATGACTTCTTATACTCATTCCTAATGACGTTGGTACTGTTTGCCGTTGATAATCTTTGATTAATAAACATTAATAAAGAATTCTTGTATTTATACATCATTAGTTGTTTTGATTACTATACAAGAAAACATATTTTATAATACTGTATATTGTATATATTTGTATATATATATATATATATATATATATATATATATATATATACATTAATATAAATATATATATATATATATATATATATATATATATATATATATATAGGTATATATTGTATAATGTATGTATACATTATGTACATATATATATATATATATATATATATATAATATATATATATATATATATATATATATAAATTTATCTTCATTCTGTACTATATCTTTAAGGATTCACACAAAAATATGTTATTTTGTGTAATAAGAACAGAAACACCTATGCATGTGCACATACACTATTGGGTATAATAAATAGCTTTTATGATTGTCCAATCCCACAGTTTAATTATTTTATTCGTACATTACACGATAATATACACCGTTTATTTTTATATATAATGAATAACGGACTCCTAAAAGGATTAGGTTTGGCTGAAGTCTTAACTTCAGCGATTACAATAAAAATATATCATCATTGTCGTTTAACCCAATTCAATATTGTAAATTTAATGAAAAATAAATTAGTTTTTCATTTAGCGATTAGGATCAAGCGAGGTTTTCTATAGTGTTTACAAAGTGTACTCAATACATAGTTGCAACATTTCTCTACAGTAGTTCCCTTACGAGCTATCCTCTTTGTTCCAGTATTATTTTAGTTGTGTTGACGGAATCATGATCATTATAGTCTACAATAGTAGTGTTTTGCGTCAATGAGTCCTATTGAGTCCTATTTTTGCGGAAATTTAGGGTACACTATTGCTAAGAGTAAACAATGAGTTTTGATGAAGCGTGGAAGGTTCAAATATATTTGCACAAGTATATAAAGCTATTGGTAGTTAATTGGATATATCTATCTTTTCATTTATCAGGCGAAGATTATGCAATATAGCTACACCATAACATTGTCAAGCCGCTAACATCTGTTTTAACTATTTACTTTCCTGAAGGCGTTATATTTATAAATGCTCATAAACAAAGTCCAGATCTGTAATATTTATGAAATACATGACATTTAATATTATCAAGACTTATGAGTATTATGAGTGCACACCTGTTAGTAAGTATCTAGAAATAAATCTAATTTAGCCCGAACTTCAATAGTTGTTGCTAACATCGCATTGTATAGAACAATGTCTGTGTAAGCAAGTTCCTGTCACGCAGATCTTGCCGAGCTCTAAACGCTTTGAAACTGAAACCTTACAGAATCTGTGCCTTCGTGAGCTTCTGCCAGCAGATAAAGTTGAGAGAGTGGACCTACTATGACTAGCTTCCTAAAAACGTAGTGGACGGTGAAATGTACCCATGTTTTCCTCCTCTTCTGATTTAGCATGGTTTCACGTGTCAGGCTATGTTAACGCCAAAATTTGAAGAATTTGGTCTGCCATAAGCTTGCATATCTTTTATGAACATCCACTACATGACATGAAAATCGGTGTTTCGTTGCTGTTTCAGTGGAAAGAATTTTCTTTAAGACAAAAGTTAGTACCGATATCTATGAGTAGATTGTCGTTCAATTTATCAATCAACTCGCACCACACGAAATTACATATTTTTCCTACGAGACGGGGCCGGTCACACATCTCGCGTCCTTAAAGCTAATGATATCAGAATATCTAATGGTAACTGCAAAGGAGGAATATAAACGTTGTATTTTTAATTCTAACTTGTAAAATATCATGATTTCTGTAAAGCAACATCATTGCCTAATTTAGTCAGAATATTATGTTTCCAATTAAAGCTTTAAAGATCTTAAAATAATTGCTGATACAAAGCTCGAGTTTTATCGAGATGATTTAAATATTTAACTAGATACATATATTTTAAATCTCTTAACAATAACAATAACTACTGTTCTGTCGTTTATATTGGAGAGAGTTGAAAACCTTCACAAGAGCAACTTTGCACAGGAATGAATAATTTCAAATATAGGTCAGAATGATCTCAATATTTCTATTAAATAATTATTTGTAACATTATTATTTGTATGTGACATTTCATACACATTCAACAATTACGCTCTCCGATATGGTGGCTAATGTGAAACTCAAGTGTATTTATAATTATATCTGAAACAAATACATGAAGTATTAGGTTTATTTATTAATTCAGTGTTTTAATAAAAGATTGTATTTAATTTCTTGTGCTTGAAATTAATTTAACTAAATGTTATTTTTCCCGGCAATAGTGCTTTTTTAAACTCAATATAGTTTGTTGATAAAATCATTCATTTTATTTATACCGAAGATTTGCAAAGCTAGTACAAACGTTTTTTTCCCAGATCTCTTAAATTATTAATGCCCCTGCACAATTCCATAAACAAGTATTGTTCCCCTACAATTTCCCTATATTAATTAGAAATATGATTTCATAAAACAGTTTTAATTAGTTTAGGTCAGTTTCCAAACAGAAATTCAGTTAAAGTTTATACTAAATACGTTTGGATAATGCTAGTACTTTTTTAACCCAGGAATTATTAATAAAGAATTACTGGTGGTATTCTCTCTATGACGTACAGTTGAAACTAAAATTAAGTGAAAACATGATTTCACTTGCCCATGAATCCAGATCTAGGTTGCTAACATTTTGAAGAATAACTTATGAAAGCAACAAATCTCTTCCGTTTTTATCTTCAATTTCGATTTTTCTTGTTTGATTACCCTTGTTTTAGCTAGCAGAGAGGGAAACAAGGGGCTGGTAGCAATGAAGCGAATAAAAGGCCGATTAATGTTCTAACCCAAGAGTTCGGAGTAACTGTGAAAGTTTGTGACAAAGCTGTTCCCGTATTGACTCAAATATGGTCAGATGGTCGGGAATGATAGATCCATCAGGATATGGTATACTACAGGATAGTGTCGGTACCTGGTTTCATGATGATCACAAAATTAACAACAGAGAATTTCATACACTTGTACCCTAGATGCATGTAGGAAGGTCACTCTCCTACCGTTTGAAAGCTGCAGAAGCTGGTTCTCCTTTTTAAGGAAAAAAGCCACAGAACAAACTAACTTCATATCGCCCCCCTCTGTAGACTCGACACGACGCCTGCGTGCAGGATTCTGGAACGAATAACATTTATAAGGATGGAGAAGATGGCTGAAGATTATATCTAGAACGGGAAATACGAGTCGCGTAAAGGGAGATCCTGCCATCAAAGCTCATAACAAAGAAAATATGGAAATGTGGCGTAAGCAGTACTGGGCAGTATTCGCCTTGGACACGGAGACTGCGTTGACAGCCGCATGAAGGAGCCAAACTATTGTAGCTTTAGAAGAGATTGGGAAGCCAAAAGCTTAGTGGCCAGTTACTTCACTTATGTAGGATACCTACAGAGTTCTGATGTAAGATACCGAAGAAGCTAACAAGAAATAAAAGCTAGCAGGATGGATTTGTGTTCAGACTACTCCTAAGAATATTACGTATAAAGGCCTCCTTCATTTGAAGCCATGTGAATGCAAGAGGTGTAACGTCATGCTGTAGCGTTCGCTGATGACGTCACCCTCTGTGGAAAAATACCTAGAATATATTGAAAATTTGTTCAACAACACCTCCCTCAAATATTGTGAATGGATGGATATGATCGGGTGAAGATGTTTTGCACAAGAATGGGCATGAGCAGAAAGTAGCTTAAAACGATCACGTGATGGCAGCCTGGTCATACGTCCGACATCCGAAGGGACTGTTATGAGCTCTATAGTTATAGTATCTTTAACCTTTATATTTCTATATAATGCAATACAAAGTCTTTACCTATTCATAGTATATAAGGACATACTGTTTACTACACGCAATAATACGTTTTGCAAATATTGATACCTTTTGTGTGTAACGTTCTCCTTTCTTCAATTGTTTCTAAATTATATTTTCAGTTGTTGACTCATTTTTATAAACAGATATGATCAGTTTGCTTTACATATGTTGCTAGTGATATATTTGTATAGTCATGTAGATAATATTATACTTGAACGTAATGTATATAAAGCATGGCCTGTTATTATGATTAATTATATAGTATTAATTTTTGTCAAAAGACACAAACACACACAAAGGTGTTACACACAGAATGTTAAATTAATTTTTTTTGCAAGATAGATATTTTTCCTAAACCATGTATAGCAGCATAACCGTATAATAACACCACCCCTATGTAACGCACCCTAACGCTACTCTAACCTCCTAAGTAACAAACCAATACGCTATAATAACCCCTGTTCACTAGCATCCCCTCCCCATGTAACGCAGCATAATGATATACGAACATGATCCACGATGTACGCAGTAACGCTATATTAATTATCTCTAAAATATAACGCAGCATGACGCCTTACTTCCACTATCCCCCATGTAACGCAGGATAATGGTTACTAACACTTGGTTCCACCACGTAATGCCTGATAGCCACCACGTAGCTTTTTATAATAACCTCTCCCATATAACGCAGCATAAAGATATACTATACCCCACCCCATGTAACGAAACACAATGATAATACGAACATCATCCACCATGTCTGTGTAGTAAATATTGTTTATTGTACTCTCATCTACCAAGTAATGAAAAAATACGACAAAAGAGACAGTAATCATCACTTCCTGCTTTCGCTTGTGCTCAGAGTTTCTATGACAGGTGAGCTAGTTTGTGTCCAATTCATTATTTGTTCTTTGGACTCTGGCTCAAAATGCTGAACTCAAGTTTCATCACAAACGGTTTCTCTATCATAACCTTCTTTTAGAAGAGGTATACGAATAAATCGGTTGTCACACACGATATAAATTCTTCATTTTAATTACCCAACGTGTAACAAAAACTTGTTTTCCTACTGTGTGTTCTTAAATATTATTTAACCATGTAGAGTCTAGGTAAGCATTTTTTCAGTGTGCCTTTTTCTAATTTAATATTTATATTTAATAAAGTAAATAATACCTATATAATTAACTGATATCGTTTAATATGAATACATAATATAATATATGTCATATGTAGTGTATTATACAATATTTGAACTTCATCCTGAAAATGTATAGTATATAGGTTTAAAATAGAAATTTATATTTTTATATTACAATTTTTTAAAATTGGTTTTCAATAGAACAATAATTTTATGTAAGAAAAGTTAAACAAGTAAATAATTTTCTTTAGTTGTTTACTTCGCCAGATGGGTCTACGTGTTATTTCTTTTATTAATGTCGTCCGTTTCGGCTATTGCAACCAATGCTGTGTAGCATGGGCGGAATTAGTAGAGCGTTATGCTACGTTACAGCGGGGACGGTGTTAGAACAGAGTCATGCTGTGGTACTTGAAGGAGGGTATATCTTTATCCTGCGTTATATTGAGGTGGGTGTTAAATAAGCATTATACTGCGTTACATGGTAGAGAGTCTTAGTAAAGCATTATCATGCGTTACAGATGGAGGCTGATAGTGAAGCGTTATCCTGCGTTACATGGTAGAGAGTCTTAGTAAAGCATTATTCTGCGTTACATGGGGGAGGGTGATAATGAAGCGTTATGCTGGTTTATGTGGGAGAGGTTATTAGTAAAGCGGTACCCTGCGTTACACGGTGGATGATGTTCGTATATCATTATGCTGCGTCACATGGGGTGGTTGTTATTATATCGCTATGCTACGTTACATGGCGAACAGTGTTAGTAAAACATTATCCTACGTTACATAAGGGAAGGTGACAGTGAAGCGTTATGCTGCATTACTTGGGAGAGGTTATTAGTATAGCAATACCGTACGTTACACGGTGGATGATGTTCATAAATTATTATGCTGCATCAGATGGTGGAGAGTCTTAGCAAAACATAATTTTGCGTTACTTAGGGAGGGTGATAGTTACGCATTATGCTGCATTACTTGGGAGAGGTTATTCGTCTAGCAATACCCTACTTTACATGGCGGATGATGTTCGTATATCATTATGCTGCGTCACATGGTGGAGAGTCTTAGTAAAGCAGTATCCTGCGTTTATAGGGGAGGGTCATACTGAAGCGTTACGCTGTTTTTTATGGGATAGGTTATTACTATAGCGATATCCTGCGTTAGATGGTGGTTGATGTTCGTATATAATTATGATGCGTTACATTGGAGGGTGGTTAGTATATCGTTATGATACATTATATGGTGGAGAGTTTAATAAGCATTATACCGCGTTTCTTGGGGAGGATGATAGTGAGGCGTTACGCTGGTTTATATGGGAGTGGTATTGGATTTATTCGTAAACCTCTTTTAAAAGAAGGTTATGATAGAGAAACCGTTTGTGATGAAACTTGAGTTCAGCATTTTGAGCCAGAGTCCAAAGAACAAATAATGAATTGGACACAAACTAGCTCACCTGTATAGAAACTCTGAGCACAAGCGAAAGCAGGAAGTGATGATTACTGTCTTTTTTGTCGTATTTTGTCATTACTTGGTAGATGAGTGTACAATAAACAATATTTACTACACAGACATGCTCATTAATAAAACAAGTCATATAAACAAAACATTCTAAGTAGGTTCCTACTTAAAGTACCAAACCAAATTTATTTTAGTTACTTTTTATTAAATATTTACAATAATATAAATAAACTAACACGACCTATGCGTTAAATCTGTTCTACCGCATAGCTCACAACATAAAATCAGCTGTCTTATGAAATAATAAGTTATAAAGGACTTTAAGCCAAATGAGACGAAAAAACTATCTTGCATACCTTGACCCTTTTAGAAATTTTTTTCCCACATTAAAGTAAAATTAATTTATTAATAATTCATAATGAATTATTATTTGTGAAAACTGTATAACATCAAATGTCAGAAGTTTAAAAAAATGTATTTGAACTTGATTGAATGAATAAAATTATTTTATTACCGATTGGAAATTTGAAAATGTTTATTACATATTTACCTTTTTGAAAAATTAGAATTTCACAAAGAAATGTGAAAACTAATAGAGGAATTTAATAAAGTCATGCGTGAGAGAAAAAGATTGGGCGTGATTTTGATACACCACTGTATTAGCCCTCATACCACCACCCAGCTGACTCAAAACCATTGATAACACGGGTCAGGAGATACTGCTCCATCCTCCGTGCAATCCAGATTTAGATCCCTCTGAATTTTATTTATTTTTCATTTATTCAAAGAGGCACTGCGTGCAAAACGTTCAATGATAACGTTCAGTGACACAAAAAGACAAAGACTTCTTTGAATGTAAACAAATCATCTTTGGGACAAGTGTATTAATATTGGTGAAGATTATGTTGAAAAATAAAAAAAAGATTTATTTTGTAAAGTGTATAGTAGTAAAGTGTGTAGTTTTTGTTCTACACCAATTTGTTTCTTTAATAATATATGGAATGACCCTCGTAATTCTATTTTAGTGTTTATTTTTTGCACAGATTCTTTAATTGTACATGCACTAGAGGTTTCATCTATTGTAGCCAAAGTTTTAACAATGTCTTGACCAATAATGTAGCTTGATATAGAAGTTTCTGGGTTCGACAGGTTGTTTCCTAGATGGTTTGAACATACAGTAGCTCTCACATATTAGCTTCGAAAACTTCGCATGTGACACAAAGACCTTCCTTTCACTCTGGTTAACAGAGGCTAATTCTTTTAAGATCTATCGCTTATATTTTGCCTTCTGAGTATTTTTCCCAAATAATGTTTTGTCCTATTTATCCAAATTTTTTTAATTATGTGAAACCTTTCTTAAAATTTCGTCTCTTTGTTGATAAATGGATGTATCATAAAATTTTCAGGTTTCAAGCACTAAAATGAAAATTGTAATCTGTCTATTCCACTTCAAACCAATTGTTTACAATTTATTAATAGAAATACTGGCAACCGAAACCAGTAACGATGGCTCCCAGCACTGATCCCAATCCAATGGTCAGTGTATACAATAAATTTTATTCAATATTGTGTTCCTGTAATTAAAAAGTTAATTGGTCTTTACTTTGTAATTAATACACACTGTACGGGGCTCTGAAAGAGGCACTTTGCTACCAAATTAATGTCAGCCTAAACTGGTATAATTTATTCTTAAGTGCTTTTAAAGATATTTACAAATTTAGTTTCTCAACACTTGAAATATATTTTAAAAAGGCAATATTTTTATGAAGAATAAAAAATGCAACCGCCATTTCAGAAAAGTCCTACGCAATGCGTCCTGCGCATGTTGATAAATCAATGCCAAACACATCTGTAGTAACTCAGATGTTATTAACAATTATGTTAAATAAAAATAACATTTGAAATTCTTAATGTACCTACCTTCTCTTCTGTTGGGAATGTTTGTATACATTCGAGTAAATTCTTCTGACTTTCTTAACATTAAAACATGTTTCTTTGTTTTAAAACGCGTTTCGGAATAACTCCATTCTCAAAACTTTGAATAGTACTCATAAAGGGAGTAATATTTAAAATTTTGAGAATAGAGTTATTCCAAAACGCGTGAACAAAGAAAAATACGTCATAAGAAATTACATCAGAAACGCGCCAGAAAAGTCATAGAAAAATGCATCATTCGAAACGCGTCAGGAAGTAAGTTGATAGGTTTGACGTAGTTAATCGAATAATTATTAATTCAGTGAATTCTAGATGATTACAATAAGCAACTTGAAAGAAAAATATTTTATGTTAGGAGAGGGAAAACAATGCACTCAATCAAACGTACTATACTGCAATAACATTACTGCCTATATGTAAAATCCTAGCCTTATGTTACCACCTTCTGTAAACTATTTGTTTGCTTATACTGACTGTTTATTGTCTTTTTATTCTGCCTAATATATTTCGCAATATAAATAAATATTTTGGCCATATAATATATATATATATATATATATATATATATTTTTATGGAAATACTTTTATATACCTTAAGGCAGACATTCCTTAGCTTACATTTTTTGTGCTTGGCTACATTCTTCTGGCATATTGCCGCTTCTAATGTAAAATACCTTGAGTATTTTATACATGTAACGAATCCAAATGATTTACTGAAAGAATATTTAACTTCGTAAACAAGGGGAAATCGGGTATAGGGAATTTAGGAGGAAGTGATACAATTCTTACAAAATTGTTCTATTTTTAAAAGAAATCATTTTTCCTTTATCCAAAATTTATCTGATCCTCGCCAACTTTCGTTATCATAAAATATTCTGGGGTGGATATTAGCGAAATATAGAGTTTTGAATAATTTAAAGTTTGCAAGTTTTTCAAAGTACGGAGATGAGATTAGTAGGGCCGTGGTTAGTTTTCATTAATTCTTCGTGGATGTTCAGAACCTCAGAAACTACTCATTCTATTTTGCTACTCTATTTATTTATTTTTTGCAGGTGTAAAAGATATAATTTACCGGTAACAAAATAGAGTAGAACCTCGTTATATCGGACCCTATTAAACCAGACACCCGATATAACGGCTTTGGTTAAAAGATCCATTAGCTTCGTCAGTCACGTAAACAAACGACCCCCCTGACCAAGGCGATGCCCACAGGCTGCTGACACTGTAGTAGCTTCTGTCAAGTAGCATTTCCCCTAAACATAATGCAAACAAACTGTAAATGCTGTAAACGTATAAACATGTATATATTATTTTCGAATAATAATTCATTTATTAAATTTAACGAATTAATTTTGTTCAATAAAATAACATTTTAATTTAATATGGGAAAAAATGTTCACAAAAGGGGCAAGGTATACAATATGGTTATTTCGTCCCATTTGGCTTAAAATTAGTGATAACGTATGATTTCATAAAAAAGCTGATTTTATGTTATAGTTTATGTGGTAGAACAACTATTTCATCACAAATGTTACGTTTCTTTATTTATATAAATTGTAATTATTTAATAAAACGTAACTCAATATAAAACCTTTCTTTGTTGATCTACATAGGAATTGATTTTAAACTTTTTTGTTTATATTACTTGTTAATCATGGGAATTAAAGAAAACATTTTTGTCTATAGCATGAAAATTTTGATGAGAAAAGTTTTGAAATTGAATCGTCTATTTGTTACTTTGGTTACTTTAACCCTAGAAGCGGCAGTGTTATTTTCCTAACTGGCAGTACAAAATGACCCGCATAAACATCTTATTTTGAAACAATTCTATAAATTACATTTTTCACACAAAGTTTGACATCTATATATTTTATTTGAAGAAAAAATGTTGAAGATTTTGTTCTATGCATCAGAAAATTTATATTTTGATTACTTTGAATGTTATTTTTATGAAAATAAGAATTTTTCCAAAAACAATTATCATTTTTTTATTTTTGAAGAAAAATAAAAAACCATATGCATTACTGTCTGAAAAACTGAAATATACAAATAATAAAGAAAGATTTTCTGATTTCACTCACCTTTGTTCCATAGAGTTTGATGCAGTTTCCAATTTTCTATGATTTTTTTGCTGAACACATACGCGTAAACTGTTTGTTGGGCAAAACTGTCATACACTACTCCCTAGCCTATATTATATTTATAAAACGTTTTCCCTAAAGCACTGTTTATTATACACTGTTATGCCTATATAACTTTTTATACCTATATCTAAATATCTACTTTTATTATATTTACACATTTAATTGAATAATTATACCTAATTAACCTAATTTTCCATCCTCCTTTTTCTGGGATTGGTGCGGTAGAAATGTTTCAATTTAGCAAAACATTTTGGATGTACACCCACATTACAACCAGGACACCAATATGTTGACCTTCCTCGTTTATGTGGGTCATGACCACAAACTTCACAAGTTCTTTCTTTCCTCCCATCCAATTTTGCAAGTTCATGTAAAGAACCACTATCCGTTGAAGGGCCTGAGGTGGGAGCAGATTCTGGGTCTTCTTGGCACAAGGACTCCACTACAGACACAATAAAATTATGCCTAGTGACAGGTTTGTCTGTATTTTTTGAATATATAATGTATCCATTTAGAAGAGCCATGTCCACCAGATTGAAGAAAATCTTCTTCCAGTATCTCATAGTTGGGCGGTTGCAGGATACATGATAGATAGACTTATCCTTCAAGTCTATTCCACCCATAAAATGATTATACTGGTCAATAATATGTGGTTTGATTGCCTCTCTTCCACTACTACTTCTCACTAGCCGATTTTCAGCATGCACACCAGTAGTCAAGCAATAGACTGGTTTCTTGGAGGCTTTTTCTTTGTACCCCACAAGTAATAGGTCTCCCTTTCTGTAGTAGGAAGTGTCACCAGCCTTTAATTTTTCATTGACCAATTCTTTAGGCATGAATTTACTATTTATTTTTATTGTCCCTGTTAAATGTACATTCTTCGATTTTAGTTCTATGGCTAAAGGTATCTTTGTATAGAAGTTGTCTGTGAACAGATGATAACCTTTATTCATCAGCCTCGCTTCATTCAAAAGGGATACAACTACTGAATGGCCCATCCCCTCTGGTCCATACTGGAAGAATTTTTTCCCACTATACAATGATATGTGTAATACATATCCTGTTGAACTTTCACAGAGTTCAAACTTTTTAATTCCAAACCGTGCATGTCTCTTATTAGCCATATATTGTAAATATACACAGCGGTTTTTCATACCCACAAGTGACTCATCAATACAAATGTTCTGTTGTGGAATGTAGTGGTCCTTGAAATGTGCATTGAGTGCATCTAGAAACACTCTTACTTTGTGCCAAGGATCAAATCTTGGATGACTGCTTGGTAAAGCCTGTGATGCATTGACATGCAAACACCTACTTATAATCTCCCATTGGCGGAGTGGCATTACACTGGGATAGAACTGAATGAACTGAGAAGGCCTTCTATCCCAATAAGATGTATGGTCCTTCCTAGGAGTTAACCCCATATTTATGCAGACACCAAGAAACTTCTGAATAATTTTGTTGTCTACAGGCGACCAGTTGTGCAGCCTGCTGTGTGGATGCCGAAGTAAATATTCTGCCTTCTCAGTTTGCAGTTTTACTGCATATTTATTTGTTTCACACGATATATTATTCCACACATCTTCTGTGAAAAACAAAGAGAAATATTCTATGGGCTCTGAATTTCTACATGGAATATTTTTAGGACCTACACCTCTGGCTGTGAACATATTTTCTGTAGGCACTTCTGAGGGCTGAATTTTATTCCAGGATAAATTGCAAGGTGTATCAGTGGATGTACTTGTACTTGGAATGGGAGATGAAAAAATAGGTAAATTTTGAAAGGTTGAAGATGTATTAGATGCGGGTAATAATGGATCAGTGTCTAGAGGTTGATTTGGAATTATTTGTTGTTGAACTTCTGTAGGCCTATCACTATCTGAATCTGTTTGACTGTCATTACTCTGAATACCTTCTACTAAGTTACTTACGGATAGTAACTGAAAAGTTGACTCATCAAACACTTCACTAATTTCATCCCCACTTACGTCGAAATCGGAAATATCACTTCCACAAACACTCTCTTCTTCTAATTCCCTAAGTACGGCATCTATTTCACTGCTTCTATCATACATTCGGTCACACATTTTGAATAATTTAAATAATATATACACTCACAAATATTTATTATAAAGTTATTAATTATAAAACGAAATACCTCAACTCCTAAAATACATGCCACTGTAAACAAAACAATACAGGGAGTGTATGCCTTTGTAACCCGAAACGAATGGAATGGCTCCGAACGCATTGGTCAGACTACTTTTGAAAACGAAATAGTAAACACATTCCTCAGTCTAGAACGAAAACAAAAACACGTGTGTGTTCAGAAAATAATAGAGAACAGCCTATGCTATCTATTGGATTCATACGGAACTTTGAAACGATGCAGTAAGGGCCAACGTACAAGTGTCGTAAAAGCGACATCTACAGTTTAGCGATCGCACGAACTGTCGGAAAATCGACAGCTGCCGCTTCTAGGGTTAAATAAATAGTAAATTTCTTATCACAAATGAAAGTATTTAGTAAAACCCAAACATTTACATATAAATTTTACATTACATACATTCACACTAGTAGGCCTACCTACAAACATTATTACAAGTTGGTCCAAGAAAACGGAAATTATAAAGTAATTCTCGCAAAGTAAGGAAGATGATTCATAAGTTAGAGTCTCGCCCTAAACATGACCCTCAATATGATCAATTTCGCAAATTTTTTTATTTTAAAATTTAAAAATTATTTTTTTTCTCAAACATAAAAAGGGACCCATCCAATTTATGAAAGGACTAAAGACTTCTTTGTTCAAGTGATGACTGTGTCAGGTTCGTCCGTTAGAGAGATATATCAGGTAACTGAAGTGGTCCATAAGACTTAAGATGACGACCTACTGAAATAAGCATAGGTTTGCTAGCAAACTATTTAAAAAAAAACTTTAAAGTTTTAAAACTGAGGCACAGATATTAAAAGTCGTGTACCTTCGGGCTACATACAGTTCTAAGGTGTACACAGTGGGCGGAAACGCGGGTACACAAGGGAGAGTGTTGATGAATGTTCGATTACATTACAAAAGTGTAAAGCAATAAAGCCTTATTAAAGGGTATATATATTTAAACAATGAACTACTATCCGTGTTGTCATGAATGAATAAAATTAAAATCCTTTCTATAACCTCTTCCTAGATTTTGTTAAGAAACAAGAACTTCAACACACAAGTGTAACTTCATAATGTTTGGGATAATGGAACATAGTCACCACGTTTTCCGCACTTGTTGGCCTTGTGTAAACTTAGTATTCGTCTCAGTTGCTTCCCACGACGCGACATGGACAATTCGATGACTCTTCAATAACATTAAATGTTGTTTTGTACTCACTAATTTTACTATTACTAATTGCATATTGAATCGACAATCGATACATAATGTTAAGATCATTATTTTCTATTGCCCTTAAAATAATATCATATTTCTTTTAGATATTGCCATCCTATTTGCCAGTTATAAACTTAAATACATAACCTCTGTTATTCTTTCATCACATTTATTACTTTTCAGCATCACAATATGAAATTTTTTCTCCTCTAATTTTCTACTGTGAATAACAAACTTAAATTCTACAAACTTACTATTCTGCCTATACTTTACTACCATTATCTGTTTTGAAATTCAATATTTAGTGAGGCTGACATTGCAATAATTAATACAATTCTTATTAAAATAGCGCATTACATTATAATGATAAAACCTTACATTATTAAGCTGTACAAATAGATTATTGAAACTAAAGTAAAGTACAAATGCGTAATAAGATGATGTCCTAAATGTGGGTTAGTTTGGTTGGTCCTAAATCAATAGTTAATATTTCAACGTTTCTAGAAATCTCTTTAATTTCCGCTGTGCGGAATCGACTTTTGCAAGGAACAAGAGGGACCTGGAGCAGGATACAAAGAGGAACTACATTTTGGAATTAATAATTCCTTCCAAGGTCTCTTGATTTTATAGAAATGAGTTTTCAGATTAGGGATGTAATGCCATGGCTTAATTTCCGCTGTTTCCTCCCTTTATTTATTGTAAATATTTACTCTTCACTATATATTATTTGTTTTACTTTGTTTCTGCAAGTTTTTGCCATAAATGTCCGTAGGAACACTTGGTAGCGGCTCTTTATTTAGTTTCCTTTTACTTGGAATATTTTCTTTGATCTTCTGATTAGATTAGTTAATGCATTCATACAGTTTTTATTTTATCGCTGTGACTTATTGTATAACAGTTAGTAAACAGATTTTAAGTGTTAATATTCAAATTATTACTTTGGGTTACATATCGATATAATACACCGAATCACTCTTTATTTCTTTATCGATCGGCTTTCCTGTTATTCGATAAAATTTATTTGGTCTGATCAACATCATTGTTGATATGCTCATTGGCGTGGATTTATAATTTTGATTTTATTTAGGTGTTGTGTGATTTTGTACATAGTTTGGCCTTATAAATCTATTAGGGTTGTTTCGGGGTGACTGTTTAAATTGATTAGGGGGTTTTTGTGGTATTTTTCTGTAATGATGCTGAAATGTTTGATTGTTAGTTGCAGTTTTACGAATTGGTGAGTTTTGAACTTTAGGTGGTACGTCTGAAAGAGTTTGTTATTTGTGAATTGGAAATGGTTAGTTAGCATATTATGTACTATATTAAGCGTGCTAAGGTTTTTGTCCGCATTAATGAACCTAACTGTTCCTGGAGTCTTCTCAAAAGAACACTTAGTGCTAATGTTTCGGTAGACGTACACAGAATATCTTTACCAGGCGGTTTCTTGTTATTAAAAAAAATTGCTACTTGCAAAATATAACACTATCTGGATTCTTCCGTAGAAATTGAAGGGTAGCTTACTATTTTTGTTATGGAAATCTTCCCGAATTTTAACTACAAAGAACTTATTCACCTGTTTATCGCATATTGTAAAACACCTACTATGCATAACAGACTCACAGCATTATTCTGGAATCATGTGCAAGAATTCTGTTTTTAATACGGGGATAATGATTATAATTTGATCATTTTTTTCTTGAAGATGCTGGTACTTTTTATCGGCGAAAAGCTTTGAATAAATATATTCATTAAAAGTATTCTTGTTTTTGAAATATTTTAAATTTATTAACTATATTACAAGAAAACATTTCGCCATATTTAATATATATATATATATATATATATATATATATATATATATATATATATTGTAATAAGTTATTTTATAAATTATATTAAGAATGAAGTTTTTAAAATGTAATTTTAAATAATAATAATTTTATAATATAATCAATCAAGACAGGTTAGTTACTTTTCTAATTTATTTTAAGATAAATAAATTTTCTAGAGCTTTCCTTTTTTTATAACAAGTTTAATGTATCATAAAAAAACACTTTCTTAACAATTATAAGTTTTATTAATAAATTACAAATTTTCTCCTTTTTTATAAAAGTTTTACAAATTTACAACAGTTTCCTCTTTTATTACAAGTCCTATTATTCTAAGTGGTATTTCTCTTTTGGGCAGCAACAGTTTTTATTTAATTTAGCCTAAATTTATTATAATTTTGATTTAGCGCAAGCTCTCTTAATCTCGGGTTATCTGGTGGGTTTAAATTTTGAATACTGAAATCTTATTTGGCACTCTAAAGTACAAGAACAAAAAAAATCTAATCTATAAATGTATAAACTATGTTACAAATCAATCTATTTCTAATTAAAATTGTTCCTTAATAATTTCGCTAAATGTTTTCTTTTATAGTTTAATTTTATAATAAATTCCTCTAATGTCTTTTCTTTTATAAATGTCTGATTTCAAAATTTCAAAATGTATTAATGGATCTAGCCTAGATACTTAAGTGTCTTGAGATTGCAGAATCCACTTTTCAGCCTTTTATCAAGTATTTAATAATATCTTTTTTTAAATAAATAGTTTTAATTATCTTCTTGTAAGTATTCCGTAGTGTTAATTCAATTCCAAAACCAATACTCCCGCACTAAATTAAATTTGTTAAATTTTGCTGGACAACTTTGAAACACGTCCTTCTAGCTTGAACATGTGCGTAGGACTGAAAAAACGACGCTAAGCCACGCTTTTAAAAATGGCTAGAACAAACTATTTCTCCTTTTCTAAACGTTGTTACCGGCTTCACAGATGATGTATTCACTGCCTTTTGTACAGTTCATGTTCTTAATAACTAGATTTTAATCTCTCTGCAGGCGACTGCATTCAAACATATCTCCGACTGTGTTCAAATCATCAGCTGTTCTATTCACAAGACTAGTCTACCAGTCTTAGTTAACTTCCGTGAATCTTAACATGGTTTCACTTTTCTAACACTTAAAGGCTTTTATTTTTATTTACATTGTTTTAGTGTTCTTTTTTAAACTGTTACACATTAAATTGTTTCTATTATATTGTTTGTTTTACAGTGGTTATTGTTCTAAATTTGTGATTAAATATTACGATTTTGCCAATTTAGGTTATGTTTACATTTTTTTTCTTTTTTCATAATTGGTTATTTCTTTGTTTGGATTTACTTACATATTTATATTATAATATATATATATATATATATATATATATATATATATATATAGTGCCTTTCTTACTTGCTATTTTCAAAATGTTACAATATATATATATATATATATATATATATATATATATATATATATATATATATATATATATATATATAATGGGAAAAGCAATTACCAAAAACAATGAAAATATAGCATACAGTTATATCGTTAGTTATTTTATTATTATAAAATGGGTTTCAAAATTACCTGAGTATTACTTTTATTCTTAGTATTCGCTAATACTAATTGAGCCAATGAAATTGAAAAAAGTGGTTTATTTAAAGGGTAACAATTTAACGTTAACTACACTCTTTAACTATCAAACATATACTGCATTATTCGTTAAAGCGTTAAGGTATTATAGGTTTTTAATATTATATTAATTATTGTAATTTGTTTTCGTTTAAGAAAGTTGTATATACATATTGACACTCAACAGTTTACCAGCTCTTGAGTATGCTAACAATTAAATTCGGGGAAAAGCTTAGTGCCGCGTAGGTATTATTTTTCTTGTACTGAAATATTTATAATACACACACACTCTCTCTGTCACACACACACACACACACACACACACACACACACACACACACACACACACACACACACACACACACACACACACACACACACACACACACACACACACACACACACACACACACACACACACACACACTGCTAGCTAGCTAGTGTGGGGAACCCCACAAGTAACATCAAACAAGCGATAGTTTTCCTACAACAGCTAGACAGCGTTACTGACAACGGAAATGGTAATGGGATCGCTCAAAGAAGTCAACAGAGGCAGGTTGCTCCAAACCAACAACCTATCCCTAACCCAAGGTCCCATGGTGATACCGCAAAATACCAAGATACCAAATATCCTAAGAACCCTCATCCTAAATCGCCTATCCCCGGACCAAGCGACTACAAGCCAAAAAACTAAATATGAGGATCTCTGGCAACAATCAGGGAGATAAGTTAACCAGGTTAGAGATCCGAAGCAATAAGAAGCCAAAAATAATTCAGAGCGGGAGACCGAAGGAAAGGCCGGTTTACCATCATAATAAGATCAGCCTAGACGGTTTTTCCATGTCTATTAGGGACGATTTGTTAGAGGAAAGAATTGACTCGGTTATAAAACTGGAGAGTATAGACCAGTGTCCAGTGATAGAGTGAGAAATTAAAGACCATAAGTTAATTGCACAAGTTGATACAGGTGCCCAAATGTCTGTGATTAAAACAGAAAAATACATAGCCCTAAAACAAAAAGGGAATTTATTCTATGAGCTACCCATAGCTAACGTAGCGATAGTCACAGCATTAGGGTCAACCTGTAAACGAGTCAAATTACAAACGATGCTACCTCTAACATTAAACGGACACACAAAGGAATTTGTTTTCTTGATTGTGGACAATCTACGGGTTGACCTCATCTTGGGAGCAAATACTTTGTGTGCGTTAAAAGCCCGGATAAACATGGAGAGATCGTTTATGACGTATGAGATTGATGGATATCTGCTGCACCAGGAGTTTCTTGTATCGAATAATAATAAAAATGATATAATACAAGAGATAGGATGTAATAAAATTAATAAAATAATAAACAAAAATATTAACAAAGATGTAATATGTTCCGACGTTACAAGCGGGGAACAGGAAATAAATATAATAGGTTCGCCTTGTATAGGCGGGTCAATTAACGACGGCAAATTAACACCTGAAGAGCCGACATTGGAGGGCCCGATAGTGAATAGCGAGCAGACGGGGCTGTTCACGGGCAAGGATCAGGAAGAGGGGTCCTTGTGCGAGTTAGGTGGTAACAAACTAAAAAGTAAACAAACACTAAACAAAAATATAACTAAAAATGTAATATGTTCCACCGATACAAGCGGGGAACAAAAAATAAAATTAAAACAATTGTCAACGAATAAAGTTAAGAACGAGATTACCAAAAATTTAAATAACAAGTTGTGCGAAAATTCAAGGGAGACTGAATTATTAAACTGTGAAAGAACGGAATCAAGTAAGCTAACGGGATTAAACAAAGCAAAAAAATGGGTTAACCAAACCTACAACAAACAAATTAAATAATGACGAGGGAGGATTCGACGAATTAAATAAAAATGGCTACAAGCCGAAAGAAATAAAATTCCAACAAGTTAGGGAAAGACCTAATTGTCGGGAAACTAATCACTTAGACTTAACAAGAATTCCAAAGCACTTTAATTCTAATCAATCTTGCTTGAAAACGAAGTCCAAATTGTTCGCTAAAAATAAATTTAAAAGTAAATCTCACCAGTATCAAAATTACCAAAATAAACCGAGTAACAATAAATCAAAAACAAAAATAAAATACAGGAATTATGCACAATGGCGTAACACAAAGCGCAGAAAGAAAACCAGAACGCGTAAAACATATCTTAAACTAAATACGATTAAGTTGGAAAATACAAATAATCATTGCATATTAAACAAACAAGAAATGTCGAAGTTACAAGAATTGATAAACAGTTATTCAGACGTGTTTAATTAAAAGGTTTTATGAAGAGTAAAAAATATTTTAAACTAAATGCTATTAAGATAGGCAGTACCAGTAATAACCGCTGTACTTTAAATAAACAAGAATTGTCTAGGTTACAACAATAACAATAAAATATTCAGATGTTTGAATGAAAGACCCAGCAAGTCGAACAAATGTAAACAAGGGCTCAAGGATAGGGCAATCACTTGTGTTTGTAAACACGGCCGCACAATGAAAATATCCGGTGGACGGGCGGGGAACGATTTTATAAAAACATTCCTTGCAACAAAATAAGCCGGACGTACCAGAATAGTAGAGGGCAAAAAGGCCTAAATGCATTTAAAACAGGACAAAGTCAATAGGATGTTCTACGGAAATTCCAAAAATGTTTAATGAGAAATGTTTACGGGATAAAAGGCAAACTCAGGAACAATAACTTGTTTTGTTACAATAAATCAAATCAACTGTGTTAACAATTATAAAATATTTCATAATGTATTCTGTAAAATTGTATATGATACTAAAAACATTAAGAAGTTTTATGACGAGTAAAGGGATTCTAGAAGGTGAACTTTACACTGATCATGAACCAGAAAATACGGAAATGCCAAATTAGAATATTGCTGCAATAATAGAACCAGTACGCGAGCGATAAGCTAAGTTAGGCAGGAATAACATTGTCAAAATGATTAATAAACTGATTTAAAGTAAAAACAAGAATAAGCAGTAGTTGAATAAGGCTAAATCTAGACTTTAAGATTAGCTACTTATTTATAAAGGGACAAATGTTTAAATGCAAAACAAACTATTTAATAACTGAACCAATATTACAAAGTATTATTCAGGAAGTCTTTGTGTACTGAGCAAACATTGGCGAGCTACATTCACTGCGTAAATCAAACAAGCTGGTTAAATCAAGCAACAATCAGAGAGATAGCAGGCGAATTTTAATAATTTGTACAACAAATACACGGTCAGACCTTGCAATATAAAACAAGAAATTTGTGTGCATGAAATAGTGGGTCGTTAGATCAGACTTTGACTGTACAATATAAAACAAGAAAACTTGTGTACTAACGATCAAGGTCGAAAATAGAAACTTTGCATTAAAATCAGAAGCAATCGAGATTTATCAAGTGGACTTCGATAATCTAGACACAAGCCAGTTTTATAAACTGTACAATCTAAAAACTAGAGAATTTGAAGGCAAGGCTCGTTCCGTTTTAATATGATAAGTAGAATTGTTGTCGTACTTTATTAGAATGTTTACAAGCCAGCTCATTGACCTTGTCAGGTAAAATGGAATGTGGAATCCACGTAATAGTTAGCCGTTACGAAAGGTTTATCGGAAAGTAAACAAATTAAACTGGATAAACTGTACTTCCACAGCTGACACAATAATACGTAATACTTAAAATATAAAAGGAATGTGTTTAAAAAATAATATTGTAGAATTAGTTAGGTTTTTAATTGCAAGTAGGCTGGTTAGGAGGTCATTGTTTTTAAAGCCATAACTAGTATAAATGAAATTGACGTGGTAAATAGATGAAGGAAATGACAGCCATCAGTGTGGTGAATAAGGTGTCAATTGACCAAATAAAAATTTAGTGTAGACAGAAGTGACTAATAAATTGCTAATTGACTTGTGTTTGAAGTGTTTCAGGGTGAAAACTTCTCAAGAGACAAGAGAGTAATAATAAGGAAATCTTTGTAATAGAATAAGATAGTTTAAGTAAGAGTAAGATAAGGAATTGGTAAAAAATATTTTAACAAAGTAAAAACATTTTTTACCTTTTAAGCAGGGAAATTGCAACGATCTGGGAGACCGTAGCAAATGGGAAATAAGTAATTTCCTGTTTTTTAAGAAATAAAGTTGTTTTTTAAATAATCAAGTAAGGAATTAGACAAAGAATAAAGAGTGGAAAATTAAATACAACCTTAAGTAGAATAGTTAAGCTAAATTAAATAATGTTATAAAATAAATTTGTAATAACTAACTAAATTTGAACATCGGGAGTGAAGCGAAAAAATTCTAAGTGCCTAAAAGAGCTATATTACGAACCAAACCACGTAGAACTTTCATCGACATTTTAAAAGAACCACAATAAGCTAGAATGAACATTAGAGAAAACAAAATTCAAAAAACTTAAGAAACAAAAAAGTTAGAACAGTTTAAATAAAATAGACATTTTTCAGTGTTCCAAAATTAATAATCAAACTATGCAAGCTAAAACAGATTCGTTGCCCGACTTGCCTGTACAAGGAATAAATCGAGCGATAGCAAGCTTTGCAGGCGGGGTGAGGTAGGTTTAATTCACCGCTATATATACTTGGTCTCTAAGCTTTTAGAGACAGTCTGTAATAAATTTTTAACACGAGGTGCCGCGGGACGCTATGCTGGACCGTGAGTAGGACCGTCACCAGGCCTCAGCGCTTTCGACATCCAGGACCACCAAAGGATGAAGGCTCCAGACTCAGCCTCCAGGACGCTCGAATAGAGGGAAACCACCACCAACGAACCAGGGATGGCGACTTCCGGTGTCCAAGGACCAGGGAATCCAGACGAGGGACCCCGAGGACCGGCAGGAACATCTTTGGCAAGTCATTTTCTTTATTCGATACCAGTCACGTCAAATTTAGTTAGTTAATTTTATTAAATTCAAACAAATCTGCAAGCTTAAAACAATGACTTCACTCTTTATAAAATTTTAATAAATTGTATGCTAAGTAAATGAATTTATGTGTTCAGAATATTTAAAATAATGAATATTAGAATTACAAAAGGTTTTTGGCCATAAGCCGTTTAGTTAAAGGAAATGAGAAATTTTCGAATATTATAAACTTAAAAATTAAAGGTCATAAAATATGAATTTACCAATTCCATATAGGAGATAAAATATTAATATGTGTAATTTGGAAAATAATTTTATGTTTATGTCAATGTAATCAATCTATATGCAAAGTATAAATTTTTAAAGCATAAGAAACAAGAAGTAACTCAGTGAATTGTTTTGTTAATATAATTGTGTAATACTTTAAAGGATAAATTTTCTTTTTTATTTAAATAAATAGAGTTAAATATGTCATAAAAATCAACATTATTTGCATTCCATCTTGTGTCAAATAACCAATAAAAGCTGTTTAGCTTTTTTCAACTAATATAAAAATGATTATTAAATCAATAAACAAATTTAATTAAATTTCATTAAATGGCAATAGATAAAGCCTAATGTTTTAAAGAGTTTCTCTCTACTAACTTCATGAGCTAGTCTAAAGATTAGTTGGTTTTTTGTGTAAAAGTCCAGAGATTTATCTACTGGCAGATTGTGTTTAAGAGGACACAGGAGCCTTTTAAAATAGGTTTTTTTTAAACACAATCATATTTTGCACGTTCCCTTGCTGTCTCTGCAGATCATCATCAGGTGGTAAGACTCTGTGTTTATTATGTGTATTATTCTAAATGTGTTTCTTTCCAGCTGACTATTAATTTGACATGTGTGACTATGCTTTGACCATACACAATTGATAAACTAATTTATGAGTGTTTATACGTATTTTAAATAGTAGTCAGCGGGAATAGGCTTGTTGTGGGCTTGGCCCTACGAGCGGGAAACATACACTTAACTCAGGGAGTTTAGCACGGTTTTACTAGCAGGGTGATAGGCAGATTTTCGGTTGTTTATAAATATGTTTTTCTTGTAAACAATTAAATTTTACTGTTCTGCAAGAAAGGATTTAAACAACACAGCAAACGACCGTGGAGCAGCGGTAGGGACGGTTAAAGTGGGGCGGGGGACGTTGCAACACACACACACACACACACACACACACACACACACACACACACACACACACACACACACACACACACACACACACACACACACACACACACACACACACACACACACATTCTGAGAGCGGAAGATAGAGAGAGAGAAAGAGAGAGAGAGAGACTTCAAAATAGAGAGAGAGAGAGAGAGTATCAAAATACTAATTGCTAAAATATTTTCAAAAGATACATTTTCTTATAAAGTGTGTTGTTAAATAAAAATTATTTTAGTTATAATTTCAACTAACTTAGAATCAGCTCCCTTTGGATATTATTAATCAAAATGAATTTCTCAAAGCTTATAAAATAGCTTTTCCAAAAAATATTTTTACTATGTAACAGCCTTTGGTTGTTAAAGCCGTGGATCTTCTTTCTCCGACCACTGCGGATGATATTCGATCACTGCAGCCTTTACTTTTAATAACAGAATGCGTGCTATTGGTATATAGCTATATAAGGAAAATGACAAAATTTGTGGAAATCTAAAAATAACTTAATTTTAATAGAAGGGGTAAATGAAAAGTATTTTATTTTATAAAGAAATTTATTTAAAAGGTACTCATAAATTTTGGTCATATTTCTGGGATTCATCGCCGGGTATGTCAAAACCAAGTGTCAATCCGTGTGTTATGTCCGTGTGTCGAGGTAGTGTATGTCATATCCATGTGTCATAGCCATGAGTCGCATCTGTGTGTCATATCCATGTGTCATAACCATGTGCATCTGGTAGTTGTGGAAGCCATACAGTTGATTCTGTAAAAGCATATATTATTAAAATTTCTAGAAATCCACATAAAACCTATAAAATATGTTACACATTTAGAATAAACTGACACAATAAAGTAGCTTGATAAATAAGAAAATTAAAAGAGCCGGAAATGGTTATTGATATCTCTAATTTCATTGAAAACATATACAAAGAAGAACTGATGGAAAGAATATGAACTAAGTACAAGCAATTCTGAATAAATATTTATTGAGGACACGCTAAAGTGTGACAATTACTTTGTGTTTTTAATAATGTATCAAGGGTAATGGTTTCCATGATGAAATACATCTAACACCAACGGAGTGGCTCCTAGAGCATTCATTCTGTGTTCAGAAGTTTATGGATACTATTATTCTATTAATAAATGAAATATTACTTAGTGATAAAGTCACTGTGGGGAATCTCGATGACGTTGCAAGCAAGAGGCTGTGGGTTTATCTAAACACTTTGAAAACATTTTTGTACGTAGAAATTTTTAAATAATGGGAAAAGAAAGGGCAAATAAAGAACATGTGATGAATGGAAGCTTGGCTTTTGTATGCACACTTTGTAAAGCTTTCTATGCAAAATAATTCTTTTATACATTTATTTATACCTTGCTACTTGGGAGTAGCAACTATGAGAGTTTAAATACATAATAATTTACTGGAACAATAATTAGTGCTAAACAGATAAACAGATAGTATTTTAAAATAAATGTAATTATATTTATAAAAAATGAATTTTAATATTAAATCTCTAAAGTTCTAATTGAGTTTAAAATGGACATAAATAGAAATATTCACTTCCATGTATCGATCATAGGAAAAGGGGAATGGTGAGGCTTTACTTACAAAAATACTTGGTTCGCCTCAGCCCTGGCCTTGCTACTTCGCATTCTTCCTCCATGATTGTGCCCAGGCCAGGGCTGTAGAGTCTTAAAGGTCTTGGATATATAATGCCTCTGTGCTCGAACAGGCTGCGGTCTGAAAAAATTGAGTTTATCAGTTAAGCGAGTCACACATCAATAAATATATAGATTTAATTGCTTCAGTGTTTCCATTTATAGCCGTTTACTAATGTGGAGTAAAATAATAAAATTGAATAATATTAAAGATGTAAGTTTTAAGGCTTTAGAAATTATAATATCAAGGGGTGGAATTATTGCTACCAATGGGAAGGGATGTGCGATGTTCACGAGACACTAAAAAACAACACAAGACTCACTAACTTAAACTCCTATTCATTACAGCAAATATTACAATATTCTCAAACATGTTTATGCTAAGGGAGAGAACAATTTTCTTTCGCTTTCGTGAAGAACCTGTGCAACATAACCGCACAAGCAGCACACTCTTCCCGATAACCTAACTAACCTCACTTGCCCCATGCAGATTGTAGAGATATTATACAAACATAATCTCAGCACTCAACATGAGTTTTGTCAAGTGACACGATAGGCTTTTAACTATGTTGACGACGATGTTTAGACTATTGTTTATAAGTACACGGTCTATGAGATATTTCTACAGTAATAATGCTTTTTCAAAAACCTATATTTAATGCTTTATAATTATAAACCGCAAGATATAGTTAATTATTAAAGATTACACCTAGGAAAATTATATATATTTACTGTGACATAACTTGTGTGTGTGTGTGTGTTTGTTTGTGTGTGTATATGTGTTTTTTTTGAGTGGTGAGTGTGTAAGTGTGTGTGTGAGTGTGTGTGTGTGTGTGTGTGTGTGTGTGTGTGTGTTTGAGTGAGTGAGTGTGTAAGTGTGTGGGTGTGTGTGTGTGTATGTGTATGTGTGTGTGTGTGTGTGTGTGTGTGTGTGTGTGTGTATGTGGGTGTGGGTGTGTATGTGTGTGTGTGTGTGTGTGTGTGTGTATGTGTGTGTGTGTGTGTGTGTGTGTGTGTGTGTGTGTGTGTGTGTGTGTGTGTGTGTGTGTGTGTGTGTGTGTGTGTGTGTGTGTGTGTGTGTGTGTGTGTGTGTGTGTGTGTGTGCGGTATAAGGCAAATGCATATAAGGTTGTACTTATTTCTAAGCTTAAAAATCTATTATAATTAGTCTTGGCGTCTTACATGGTGTTCTCCTCGCCCTCGCCTCGCTATCCAAGAGCCGTAGCGTCACTGAAAACAAACAAAGAAACACATTTTAGGATATCATACATTTCTAAGAAAACGTTTTGAAATACATGGTAAATCAGCTATTCAATGGTTAGTTAAAACAATCTGTTATTCTGCTAGGAAATATATTAAGTCTTAGGAAGTAAAACTTCCAGGGGAGGGTTTAGACGAAAGTAAATATCATTTCACCAGGTAGATAATAACTTTGGTTTGTACGTTTGTGGTATGAAGTTCAAGTATAGTTTTATACCGGCTATGCCAGCGGAGAGTATACTTGTCAATGCTGTCATATCCTAGGAGAGCAAGGCAATCCTAAAAAGAAAATTTAATATAAAAAAAGAAGGGATCACATTAGCTTAAATTCTATCTAACTTCTAAATTAAACTCTAAATTATCTACAACAACTGTAGTAGAACAAAAATTAATTAGGTAAGGTGGACAAGTTTAGATACATACAACCAACACCCGACCCCAACTCTTCACTTTAACAAATAATACATTTATATCATCTGCAATTACATTTAAATGTAAGTACAAACACTTACATAAATAATAAGTTAAATACTTTGCTACGGTTAGACAAGTTTAACAAATATCCTGAATAATCAAACAAACCTAAATTTAAATAACTTAAACTCATCCACTAAGTATGCAATAAGAACATGAAAGTTTCTGGAACAACCAAGAATAATACTAATAAATGAAATAATTTTACTTACAAAAGTCTTGATATAATTCACGATTTAATTGTTCATAATCAACGTAACCTTCTGTAACAAATAAACAGATTTTATTTAATAAAGAAATTTATTGTCAAATATTTTCAATAACATTTTGCTAACGTAAAAAATAATGCACAGGAAATTATTTTTTCATAGAACCCACAAACTCTACTTCTCATTCCATGAGTTAGTAAATCATGTAAACATAAACTTCACAGCTTTATAAAAAACGCAAGAAACTTACCGCACTCCGTAAAAAAATCGCTGTCGGACAGCGCGTTACTTGACTCGGTTCCTGTGTGAAGTTAATATTGTCGACTGTAACACATAAATACAGTAAATAAACATTCAGCCCATAAATTCCTATTCTCATAGCAACCACCTTCTGGCAAAAATAATATTAAAATAAAAATAGTTAAAATTTCAAAACACGTAACAAAATTGTTATAACTGCTACTCAGGGCTATGCAGACATTTTTGTCTAGGCTACCACTCCTCGCTGTCTTTAGTAATCAGGTTCGGTGGTGCCTTCAAACAGCTAATCAATTTAAGCATTACAAAGTGTAGTAACAATTTGGTAAATGTAGCTTAGGTAAATGGTTCCTACTATAACATGTTAAAGTAAATAATCATTTGAAGACTCACCAAATCTAGCGAAGGAGCTAAACCCAGAGCCGTACGTTGTATCGCTGTCGCCTAGAACAGGAAAAGTAATTTATGAGGTACAAAATAGATTAATAATTTGAGACAGTTGATATTAAATAATGTGAAAATAAACTATAGTTTATTTAAAGCGCAAAAAACTTACCGCTCTCTGAGTTTAGCTCAAATTCACAGGAATCCGAGTCAGTGTCTGTAACAGATAAATATAGTAAATAAACATTTAGTCCATAAATTACTATTCTCATTACAACCACTTTCTGGCAAAAATCATATTTATCTTAAAAATGGTTTACAAAGTTAAAAATCATGTAACAAAATTGTTGTAACTGCTATTCAGAATTATTTAAATATCTTTGTTAAGGCCACCCCTCATAGCTGTCTATAGTAGTCATGTTCGGTGGTCTTCGAACAGCTAATTCAATTTAGCATTACAATGTGTAGTAAGAATTTGGTATATGTAGCTTAGGTAAATGGTTCCTACTATAACATGTTTAAGTAAACCATCAGATTTGATTTAAAACTCACCAGTTCTGGTGCTGATTGTCCAGGTGACATCTTCAACTGAACTGGTTTCGTCTAGAACAGAAAAAGTATGTTATGAGGTACAACATAGATAACAAATAAATATATTGCTTTGACAAACAGTTGTTAGTAGATCTTGTAGAAGTAAACTAATGAGCTTTATTTAAAAAGCAAAAAACTTGCAACTTTCGCTATATTAAGTAATTCGAAATCTTTTCATAAATAATTCACAAAACTGTAATGATATGTTAGGCAGCTATTTAGGCTTATATTTTATACACAAGCTTTTATAAGAAATATTTAATTTAGTTTACAAAAATATATAACATACCACGTCCGGTACCTCCTTGCATTTCACATCCGGTAGGGCTTTTGCTTGCGGCTAAAACAGAAAGAATGTTTATATTTTAAAAATGTATCAAAACAATACATTTCTGTACCCGCTGCTTAAACCTATAAACGTCTCTAAACTAACCAAGAATGATGTATTGAGTTTTAAAAAATACGACCTAAACACTCTCAGGCGAATTAAATAAGTTAAATAAGAGATATTAAAGGTGTCATCAGTTACATTAAACTTAGTAATATATTAGGATATAAGCAGGCTTTGTTTAAACTTACCACCCTCCTCTTTCCCTTCGTCCTCCTTCTCTGCGGTGCCGCAGCAACACAACACTGTAATACAACAAAAACATATGTTGATATAATAACTTCAGGGTACACAAGCTTTCTAATAGTAAGTTATATTTAAGACAAAACTTACAATAAATGTATCGAGCTATGTTTAGCCTTATTAAAACAGACGTCCATTTCTATTAATTCATTTTAAAAACAATATTACTTTGAGTAAGCTAAGTATTACAAACATACGATCTAATAGTTCTGTTTCAAATAATACATACTTTCAATCAATATTTAGTTTTAAAAATGTATTTTCCACTTAGCATAAATGTATTTCCCGCTTTGTCCTCGTACGTTTAACTAGAATTGGTTAGAATTACCCATTTATTAATTTGTTTGATGTCAATTTTTGCAAATTTTTCTCTAAATATTTCACACTATAGATATATACCTAAACAACCTTAGATAAAGTGTACAACATAATTTTATCCCAATGTTTGCGCATGTATTAATTCAAGAGCAGTGTAATACATGATGGAGGAGGTTTAACAAACATTGTTCAGTTCACACGAACTCTAAAGGCTCCTCTAAAAACGAACTATTTGTTACACACCTGTCAGATATAGAATGGAATTAAGAGCCGATTATAAAAGACTCCCCTCCCCCCAAAAAATAAATTTCACTCGCGTTTTTTTTACTTCTTCAGTAGTAATATACCTACTGTACTACTATTTAAATTATTAGTCGGTCTTTCTATTTAAAATTTGAAATACGGTAGATTAAAGTTTTAATGAACAGTTAAATATGTTGTTTCTAGAAATGTAGTCACAAGGTCCTATAAATTATTATAGGCTTATAGCTCTGGATTATAGTTTAGTATATTAAAAAGTATTTCTCAACCTTCACTGCTTGAACTTTGACATTATGCTTGTGTTAAAACGCAATTTTTCTGTCCCAAAAGACTTAACAAAAGAAAAGTAAACATGACCTAAATTTGGTAAAGACCCAATTGAACACTATGAAATGGAAGGTATTACAGCAAAACGTAGTACAAGGTGGGTCCCGAAAGAGTAACAAAATAGAAGCAAACATAGCTTAAAGTTGGTAACGAGTCAATGCAATGCTGTGAAATGGAAAGTATTACAACACAACTTAGTACAAGATAAGTCCCGAAAGATTAAACAAAATAAAAGTAAACATGGATTAAAGTTGGTAAAAAGCCAATACAACGCTATGAAATGGAAGGTATTACAGCAAAACGTAGTACAAGGTGGGTCCCGAAAGAGTAACAAAATCGAAGCAAACATGGCTTAAAGTTGGTAACGAGTCAATGCAATGCTGTGAAATGGAAAGTATTACAACACAACTTAGTACAAGATAAGTCCCGAAAGATTAAACAAAATAAAAGTAAACATGGCCTAAAGTTGGTAAAAAGTCAATACAACGCTATGAAATGGAAGGTATTACAGCTAAACTTAGTACAAGATGGGTACCGAAAGAGTTTACAAAATAGAAGCAAACATGGCCTAAAGTTGGTAAAGCGTCATAAGAACGCTGTGAAATGGAAGGTATTACAGCTAAACTAGAACAAGGTGGGTCCAAAAGAGTAAACAAAGCGGAAGTAAACATTGCGTAATGTTATTAAAGAGGCAATACAACGCTTTGAAATGGAAGGTATTGCAGCAAAACGTAGTACAAAGTGGTTGCTGAAAGAGTAAACAAAGCAAAAGTAAACATGGCCTAAATTTGGTAAAGAGTCAATAGAACGTTGTGTAATGGAAGGTAGGTTAGCGAAATATGGTACAAGTGGGACCCGAAAGAGGTAAAAACCTTAAGTAAACATTGCCCAATGTTGTTAAAGAGTCAACAGAACACTGTGAAATAGAAGATAGAATAGGAAAAACTAGTACAAGACTGGTCCAGAAAGTGTAAACAAAGCGGAAGTAAAGATGGCCTAAAGTTGGTAAAGAGCCAATACAACGCTGTGAAATGGAACGTAGTAGCTAAACTAGTACAAGGTACTCCTGAAAGGGTAAACAAAGCGGAAGTAAACATTGCCTAAAGTTGGTAAAGAGCCAATACAACGCTGTGAAATGCAATTTAGTAGCTAAACTAGTGCAAGGTACTCCTGAAAGAGTAAACAAGGCGGAAATAAACATTGCCTAAAGTTGGTAAGGAGCCAATACAACGCTGTAAAATGGAATGTAGTAGCTAAACTAGTACAAGGTACTCCTGAAAGAGTAAACAAGGCGGAAGAAAACATTGCCTAAAGTTGGTAAAGAGCCAATACAACGCTGTGAAATGGAACGTAGTAGCTAAACTAGTACAAGGTACTCCTGAAAGAGTAAACAAGGCAAAAGTAAACATTGCCTAAAGTTGGTAAAGAGCCAATACAACGCTGTGAAATGGAATTTAGTAGCTTAACTAGTACAAGGTACTCCTGAAAGAGTAAACAAGGCAAAAGTAAACATTGCCTAAAGTTGGTAAAGAGCCAATACAACGCTGTGAAATGGAACGTAGTAGCTAAACTGGTACAAGGTACTCCTGAAAGGGTAAACAAAGCGGAAGTAAACATTGCCTAAAGTTGGTAAAGAGCCAATACAACGCTGTGAAATGGAATTTAGTAGCTAAACTAGTACAAGGTACTCTTGAAAGAGTAAACAAAGCGGAAATAAACATTGCCTAAAGTTGGTAAGGAGCCAATACAACGCTTTAAAATGGAATGTAGTAGCTAAACTAGTACAAGGTACTCCTGAAAGAGTAAACAAGGCGGAAGAAAACATTGCCTAAAGTTGGTAAAGAGCCAATACAAAGCTGTGAAATGGAATGTAGTAGCTAAACTAGTACAAGGTACTCCTGAAAGAGTAAACAAGGCGGAAGAAAACATTGCCTAAAGTTGGTAAAGAGCCAATACAACGCAGTGAAATGGAACGTAGTAGCTAAACTGGTACAAGGTACTCCTGAAAGGGTAAACAAAGCGGAAGTAAACATTGCCTAAAGTTGGTAAAGAGCCAATACAACGCTGTGAAATGGAATTTAGTAGCTAAACTAGTACAAGGTACTCCTGAAAGAGTAAACAAGGCGGAAGAAAACATTGCCTAAAGTTGGTAAAGAGCCAATACAACGCTGTGAAATGGAACGTAGTAGCTAAACTAGTACAAGGTACTCCTGAAAGGGTAAACAAGGCAAAAGTAAACATTGCCTAAAGTTGGTAAAGAGCCAATACAACGCTGTGAAATGGAATTTAGTAGCTTAACTAGTACAAGGTACTCCTGAAAGAGTAAACAAGGCAAAAGTAAACATTGCCTAAAGTTGGTAAAGAGCCAATACAACGCTGTGAAATGGAATTTAGTAGCTAAACTAGTACAAGGTACTCTTGAAAGAGTAAACAAAGCGGCAATAAACATTGCCTAAAGTTGGTAAGGAGCCAATACAACGCTTTAAAATGGAATGTAGTAGCTAAACTAGTACAAGGTACTCCTGAAAGAGTAAACAAGGCGGAAGAAAACATTGCCTAAAGTTGGTAAAGAGCCAATACAAAGCTGTGAAATGGAATGTAGTAGCTAAACTAGTACAAGGTACTCCTGAAAGAGTAAACAAGGCGGAAGAAAACATTGCCTAAAGTTGGTAAAGAGCCAATACAACGCAGTGAAATGGAACGTAGTAGCTAAACTGGTACAAGGTACTCCTGAAAGGGTAAACAAAGCGGAAGTAAACATTGCCTAAAGTTGGTAAAGAGCCAATACAACGCTGTGAAATGGAATTTAGTAGCTAAACTAGTACAAGGTACTCTTGAAAGAGTAAACAAAGCGGAAATAAACATTGCCTAAAGTTGGTAAGGAGCCAATACAACGCTTTAAAATGGAATGTAATAGCTAAACTAGTACAAGGTACTCCTGAAAGAGTAAACAAGGCGGAAGAAAACATTGCCTAAAGTTGGTAAAGAGCCAATACAAAGCTGTGAAATGGAATGTAGTAGCTAAACTAGTACAAGGTACTCCTGAAAGAGTAAACAAGGCGGAAGAAAACATTGCCTAAAGTTGGTAAAGAGCCAATACAAAGCTGTGAAATGGAATGTAGTAGCTAAACTAGTACAAGGTACTCCTGAAAGAGTAAACAAGGCGGAAGAAAACATTGCCTAAAGTTGGTAAAGAGCCAATACAACGCAGTGAAATGGAACGTAGTAGCTAAACTGGTACAAGGTACTCCTGAAAGGGTAAACAAAGCGGAAGTAAACATTGCCTAAAGTTGGTAAAGAGCCAATACAACGCTGTGAAATGGAATTTAGTAGCTAAACTAGTACAAGGTACTCCTGAAAGAGTAAACAAGGCGGAAGAAAACATTGCCTAAAGTTGGTAAAGAGCCAATACAACGCTGTGAAATGGAACGTAGTAGCTAAACTAGTACAAGGTACTCCTGAAAGGGTAAACAAGGCAAAAGTAAACATTGCCTAAAGTTGGTAAAGAGCCAATACAACGCTGTGAAATGGAATTTAGTAGCTTAACTAGTACAAGGTACTCCTGAAAGAGTAAACAAGGCAAAAGTAAACATTGCCTAAAGTTGGTAAAGAGCCAATACAACGCTGTGAAATGGAACGTAGTAGCTAAACTGGTACAAGGTACTCCTGAAAGGGTAAACAAAGCGGAAGTAAACATTGCCTAAAGTTGGTAAAGAGCCAATACAACGCTGTGAAATGGAATTTAGTAGCTAAACTAGTACAAGGTACTCTTGAAAGAGTAAACAAAGCGGAAATAAACATTGCCTAAAGTTGGTAAGGAGCCAATACAACGCTTTAAAATGGAATGTAGTAGCTAAACTAGTACAAGGTACTCCTGAAAGAGTAAACAAGGCGGAAGAAAACATTGCCTAAAGTTGGTAAAGAGCCAATACAAAGCTGTGAAATGGAATGTAGTAGCTAAACTAGTACAAGGTACTCCTGAAAGAGTAAACAAGGCGGAAGAAAACATTGCCTAAAGTTGGTAAAGAGCCAATACAACGCAGTGAAATGGAACGTAGTAGCTAAACTGGTACAAGGTACTCCTGAAAGGGTAAACAAAGCGGAAGTAAACATTGCCTAAAGTTGGTAAAGAGCCAATACAACGCTGTGAAATGGAATTTAGTAGCTAAACTAGTACAAGGTACTCTTGAAAGAGTAAACAAAGCGGAAATAAACATTGCCTAAAGTTGGTAAGGAGCCAATACAACGCTTTAAAATGGAATGTAATAGCTAAACTAGTACAAGGTACTCCTGAAAGAGTAAACAAGGCGGAAGAAAACATTGCCTAAAGTTGGTAAAGAGCCAATACAAAGCTGTGAAATGGAATGTAGTAGCTAAACTAGTACAAGGTACTCCTGAAAGAGTAAACAAGGCGGAAGAAAACATTGCCTAAAGTTGGTAAAGAGCCAATACAACGCAGTGAAATGGAACGTAGTAGCTAAACTGGTACAAGGTACTCCTGAAAGGGTAAACAAAGCGGAAGTAAACATTGCCTAAAGTTGGTAAAGAGCCAATACAACGCTGTGAAATGGAATTTAGTAGCTAAACTAGTACAAGGTACTCCTGAAAGAGTAAACAAGGCGGAAGAAAACATTGCCTAAAGTTGGTAAAGAGCCAATACAACGCTGTGAAATGGAACGTAGTAGCTAAACTAGTACAAGGTACTCCTGAAAGGGTAAACAAGGCAAAAGTAAACATTGCCTAAAGTTGGTAAAGAGCCAATACAACGCTGTGAAATGGAATTTAGTAGCTTAACTAGTACAAGGTACTCCTGAAAGAGTAAACAAGGCAAAAGTAAACATTGCCTAAAGTTGGTAAAGAGCCAATACAACGCTGTGAAATGGAACGTAGTAGCTAAACTGGTACAAGGTACTCCTGAAAGGGTAAACAAAGCGGAAGTAAACATTGCCTAAAGTTGGTAAAGAGCCAATACAACGCTGTGAAATGGAATGTAGTAGCTAAACTAGTACAAGGTACTCCTGAAAGAGTAAACAAGGCGGAAGAAAACATTGCCTAAAGTTGGTAAAGAGCCAATACAAAGCTGTGAAATGGAATGTAGTAGCTAAACTAGTACAAGGTACTCCTGAAAGAGTAAACAAGGCGGAAGAAAACATTGCCTAAAGTTGGTAAAGAGCCAATACAACGCAGTGAAATGGAACGTAGTAGCTAAACTGGTACAAGGTACTCCTGAAAGGGTAAACAAAGCGGAAGTAAACATTGCCTAAAGTTGGTAAAGAGCCAATACAACGCTGTGAAATGGAATTTAGTAGCTAAACTAGTACAAGGTACTCCTGAAAGAGTAAACAAGGCGGAAGAAAACATTGCCTAAAGTTGGTAAAGAGCCAATACAACGCTGTGAAATGGAACGTAGTAGCTAAACTAGTACAAGGTACTCCTGAAAGAGTAAACAAGGCAAAAGTAAACATTGCCTAAAGTTGGTAAAGAGCCAATACAACGCTGTGAAATGGAACGTAGTAGCTAAACTGGTACAAGGTACTCCTGAAAGGGTAAACAAAGCGGAAGTAAACATTGCCTAAAGTTGGTAAAGAGCCAATACAACGCTGTGAAATGGAATTTAGTAGCTAAACTAGTACAAGGTACTCCTGAAAGAGTAAACAAGGCGGAAATAAACATTGCCTAAAGTTGGTAAGGAGCCAATACAACGCTGTAAAATGGAATGTAGTAGCTAAACTAGTACAAGGTACTCCTGAAAGAGTAAACAAGGCGGAAGAAAACATTGCCTAAAGTTGGTAAAGAGCCAATACAACGCTGTGAAATGAAACGTAGTAGCTAAACTAGTACTAGGTACTCCTGAAAGAGTAAACAAGGCAAAAGTAAACATTGCCTAAAGTTGGTAAAGAGCCAATACAAAGCTGTGAAATGGAATGTAGTAGCTAAACTAGTACAAGGTACTCCTGAAAGAGTAAACAAGGCGGAAGAAAACATTGCCTAAAGTTGGTAAAGAGCCAATACAACGCAGTGAAATGGAACGTAGTAGCTAAACTGGTACAAGGTACTCCTGAAAGGGTAAACAAAGCGGAAGTAAACATTGCCTAAAGTTGGTAAAGAGCCAATACAACGCTGTGAAATGGAATTTAGTAGCTAAACTAGTACAAGGTACTCCTGAAAGAGTAAACAAGGCGGAAATAAACATTGCCTTAAGTTGGTAAGGAGCCAATACAACGCTGTAAAATGGAATGTAGTAGCTAAACTAGTACAAGGTACTCCTGAAAGAGTAAACAAGGCGGAAGAAAACATTGCCTAAAGTTGGTAAAGAGCCAATACAACGCTGTGAAATGAAACGTAGTAGCTAAACTAGTACAAGGTACTCCTGAAAGAGTAAACAAGGCAAACGTAAACATTGCCTAAAGTTGGTAAAGAGCCAATACAACGCTGTGAAATGGAACGTAGTAGCTAAACTAGTACAAGGTACTCCTGAAAGGGTAAACAAATCGGAAGTAAACATTGCCTAAAGTTGGTAAAGAGACAATACAACGCTGTGAAATGGAATTTAGTAGCTAAACTAGTACAAGGTACTCCTGAAAGAGTAAACAAGGCGGAAATAAACATTGCCTAAAGGTGGTAAGGAGCCAATACAACGCTGTAAAATGGAATTTAGTAGCTAAACTAGTACAAGGTACTCCTGAAAGAGTAAACAAGGGGGAAGAAAACATTGCCTAAAGTTGGTAAAGAGCAAATACAACCCTGTGAAATGGAATGTAGTAGCTAAACTAGTACAAGGTACTCCTGAAAGAGTAAACAAGGCGGAAGAAAACATTGCCTAAAGTTGGTAAAGAGCCAATACAACGCTGTGAAATGGAACGTAGTAGCTTAACTAGTACAAGGTACTCCTGAAAGAGTAAACAAGGCAAAAGTAAACATTGCCTAAAGTTGGTAAAGAGCCAATACAACGCTGTGAAATGGAACGTAGTAGCTAAACTGGTACAAGGTACTCCTGAAAGGGTAAACAAAGCGGAAGTAAACATTGCCTAAAGTTGGTAAAGAGCCAATACAACCCTGTGAAATGGAATTTAGTAGCTAAACTAGTACAAGGTACTCCTGAAAGAGTAAACAAGGCGGAAATAAACATTGCCTAAAGTTGGTAAGGAGCCAATACAACGCTTTAAAATGGAATGTAGTAGCTAAACTAGTACAAGGTACTCCTGAAAGAGTAAACAAGGCGGAAGAAAACATTTGCATAAAGTTGGTAAAGAGCCAATACAACGCTGTGAAATGGAACGTAGTAGCTAAACTAGTACAAGGTACTCCTGAAAGGGTAAACAAGGCAAAAGTAAACATTGCCTAAAGTTGGTAAAGAGCCAATACAAAGCTGTGAAATGGAACGTAGTAGCTAAACTAGTACAAGGTACTCCTGAAAGGGTAAACAAAGCGGAAGTAAACATTGCCTAAAGTTGGTAAAGAGCCAATACAACGCTGTGAAATGGAATTTAGTAGCTACACTAGTACAAGGTACTCCTGAAAGAGTAAACAAGGCGGAAATAAACATTGCCTAAAGTTGGTAAGGAGCCAATACAACGCTGTAAAATGGAATGTAGTAGCTAAACTAGTACAAGGTACTCCTGAAAGAGTAAACAAGGCGGAAGAAAACATTGCCTAAAGTTGGTAAAGAGCCAATACAACGCTGTGAAATGGAACGTAGTAGCTTAACTAGTACAAGGTACTCCTGAAAGAGTAAACAAGGCAAAAGTAAACATTGCCTAAAGTTGGTAAAGAGCCAATACAACGCTGTGAAATGGAACGTAGTAGCTAAACTGGTACAAGGTACTCCTGAAAGGGTAAACAAAGCGGAAATAAACATTGCCTAAAGTTGGTAAGGAGCCAATACAACGCTGTAAAATGGAATGTAGTAGCTAAACTAGTACAAGGTACTCCTGAAAGAGTAAACAAGGCGGAAGAAAACATTGCCTAAAGTTGGTAAAGAGCAAATACAACCCTGTGAAATGGAACGTAGTAGCTAAACTAGTACAAGGTACTCCTGAAAGAGTAAACAAGGCAAAAGTAAACATTGCCTAAAGTTGGTAAAGAGCCAATACAACGCAGTGAAATGGAAGGTAGTACAGCAAAACTCGTACGAGGTGGATCCTGAAAGAGTAAACAAAGCAGAAGTGATTTTATGATCCCCAATGTGTTTTTTATTATAATTATTTTATTGATCTGCGTAAAATAAACAGTAATAAACAGCGTAAATAAACTAACAAACATATTGTAAAGTAGTTAAAACCTAGTTAATAATATATATATATATATATATATATATATATATATATATATATATATATATATATATATATATATATATATATATATTAACGTAGCTAAAAAAACTTGCGTTCAACTGAAACCCCGTGACCATATAAAAAGTGTTTTTAAACATTCATCACTTGGTATATTGAATTACCTCCAGATTCATATTATATTTATGTTTTAATCTTATTTCAAATTGAGTTGACACTAGCACCATTATAGTTTTATTAAACAAGGGCTAGTTTACATTAAAACAGCTGATCGCAATAGTGCAGCAGCTGTACGAGAAAACTAAATTGTTATAAAACTGATATATACAATTACCATAAATAACTAGTGATTCCGTAAAGTTTCTAGAATCTGTACTAATTTTTATTACAAATAATTCTATAGTGTTTAAAAGAATCAAATAAATGTATATTTAGAAAAGACAAGGACGATATTTTGCAATATAATTTACTGTTAGTATATTCATACAAGCGTAGCTGGTTGCCTGCATTGCTTTCTAAACATATTCATTCTGGAATCACGGTAATTTACTAGAATTAGGGGTAGACGTAAGTAGATATATACCTAAATATAATTTATTGTTCTCTTTCTTGTCCACGACAGTTTGTTTCAGTTGTGAGTGGAGATGTTTAGCAAATAGAAGGGATATGTCATTAGAGTCCCTGGTATATTTGTACTCTGTGAAGTTTCAGAAATTATTTGTTAATTTAGCGGACGGTTATTACTCGTAGTTTAACCCAATATATATGTGTGTTTTCAATGTTTGTGCACTATTTAGATTTTTAATCACTTCGGAGGTTATTATTGATACCAGTCGTACGAGACGACATATTTCGTATTAAATCTAGAACAGAAAACAGCCTATATGTTTAGTCTTCGCAAGTATTTTTAATATTAACTTACGCATTTTTATAACTGTCCATAGCCCCATTTTGACAGATAAGAAAAGAAAACTGAAACCATAGAAACGGTAATGCGAATTTTCTATTGTTACTTATATTAATTTTTTCAATAATTTTTACAGGTAAAATTTTATAAGCCGACACTTTGAAATTGACGAGGGTAATTCGTAAATTTGACAAGCGAAAAAATCGTAAAAACCAAGAAAACAAACGGAAATCTTAAAATAAAATAAATTGATCGTCGTAATACAGATTTAAATAAAAACAAAATTTAAAAAAATGAAAATATAAAACAAAAAAATTACCAAGCCTACAAGCTGATTTTAAACACGCCAAAATGAAAGTGCAAGATATCCCTATCATTTTGCCAGTCTTTGGACTGAAAAAGTGTGATTGAAATAAGGTATAAATAAAGTTTTAAAGGATTTCCAGTCCCGAGAAACTAAGCGACACCTATGTTTAACTCAGAGGTAAACTCATTTATGTAGCTCAATGATTTTTAAAGATCCGTGTTCGCCTAAACGTTGTATGCAAATTTCGCCTGTCACGATGCTCTGATGTCCATAGCTTATCCAACTTTAACGGATAAAACTTGATTATGTACATACACATCTTTCGCAATATCCCTGGCGTACGCATATTTCTTTGTACGCATCTTTCTTGTATTCCCCGTCCAAACCCTTAGACAATCATATTCGCACGCTTCCGTGAACGCCCTATTTTATTTTCTGTTATGTTTGCTATACACTTCAATTTATTATTAAACAACAAAATAACGAGTCAGCTCTTTTATGAGTCAGCAGAAATCCAAGGGTAGATTGTTTTTTGAAAATGACCGGCGATCGCCTCTACCCTCCCCTCGTCCTCGGGCTTTTGGCAAGGCCCACAGCCCCCAAGTGCCAGCTTAAAAAATTCAGGTAGATGAGACCGAGATTCCCTCGGATTACCAAAAACTTTTATAATACGTAAATACTTTCCTCTACAATAGAAAAATAGTTAATGAACCCTAACACTATATTTAGGAATGCACAAAACACGTTTATAGAACTGTATTGATTATAGTACTTACATAAGTATAATGTTGCTTTGGAATATATTGTTTATCATGGTTGCTACATTTATTATGGGTTTTCTGCGTATGCTTACAGAACGCCTTTGTTCTTCGTTGCGTAGACGTCTTAACAGAAGCACATCTGTTGGCGAGGTGTCTTTAGTCAGTTCATCGTTACTAATTAGTTAGTCGGTTTATCGTTACTCTTAGTTACTTCATCGTTATTAATTTACCCTTTTTGTATTCTCTAGGTCAGTCCTTCATTTTTATTCTCGTCATCACTGCCATCAGTAGCGTCTTGTACCATTTCAATAGTCATGACACGTGTTACTGTTACTTACGTTCGTCCTTACTCATCCATTGACATGTCCTTATCATCGACATTTACACAACCTGGAAGTTTCTTGATAACAAATGTTAAAACTGTTTCTTCTTGTAGATCAATAACACGATCAATAACACAATCAACAGGTTTCCTTTGTCTCCGGACTTTATTACATATCTTACCTAACGTTTCTTTTTTTTTATTCGTCCCATGATTCGGCTATCCAGTACACAACTTCATTAACGGTTTATCGGGACTGGAGATCCTTTAAAACTTTATCTATTAAACCTGATTTCCATCACACTTTTAAATGCTTTGGACTTGAAAAATGATAGATATATCTTATCCTTTATTATTGGAGTGTTTACATCAGCTTGTAGCCTCGGTAATTTTTTGTTGTTGTTTTATATTTTATTTTATTTTTAAATTTTGTTGTCATTTTATAGATTTGTTCATTTTTATCTAGATTACAATTTGACCAATTTATTTGATTTTACCATCTGATTTCTTGGGTCTAATCTGATCCATTTTTTGGATTTAGGAAAGAGATCTTAAACACGATATTAGTTTCCAGTTTCTAGGTATTTTTGTAGTTTTTAAAAAATTTTTTCGTTCGACTTAATATACTTTGTTTTTCTTCTTTTTCCTCTAGTCTCATGTACAAGAGTCTAAAGAGTCGAAGTTTCAGCCTCTTTTGATAAGTCTCTTTTGATTAAATCGAGCTTATCATCTCAACAGTTCAAAGCAAAGTGACCACTGACAAAGTGGAAACCCTTTTTTGACCCATTTTCATCGGGATAATCCAAAACCCTGGAAGTTATTAGCAAATAGTTTAGGGGTAAATGACCTGGGTTGTCAAAACTGGAGTTTGGTTTGTACGTTTTTTTTTCTTGTCAAGAAATGTTAAAACTGTTTCTTCTTGTAGATCAATGACACAGTAAACAGTTTTATTATGACCCAGGACTTTATTCCATTACTTACTTAACGTTTCTTCTTTTATTTCCTTACATGATTCGACTATACAGTACACAACGTCCTTACAATGCTTTCTTCCCTTTCAGTCACTTCCAAGAGAGATTGTAAAAGGAAATTATCGTATTTTTTCATACATTCCATCCCGATACATCAGCTGGATTACGCTCGTAACATTTGAGGGTAGAAATGTAGCTCGGATATCCCCAGACCACAGTTGTTCTTCATCGGGATGCGACGGTGCATTGTATAACAGTAATTAATTTGAATTTCCCTTCAAATGGATAAAATAGTCCAAATAGAAATAGGCTCGAATTTAATGAAGCTCGAAAAATCGGGACTTAGATTCGAGACGCTAATGTATTTACTATAAAAATACAAAAAGGGAAACAATCACAAGTTGTGAGAACGAATACACGAAAGATGCGTATAACGTAATATGCATACAGCAGGAATATTGCGAAAGAAGTGTACAGGATCAAGTTTTGACAGATGACGTCAGAACATTGTGACAGACGAAAAATGCGTACAACGTTTATGCGAATACGAATCTTTTAAATTCATTGAGCTACATAAATGAGTTTATCTCTGAGCTAAACATAGGTGTTGCTTAGTTTCTCGGGACTGGAGATCCTTTAAAACTTTATCTATTAAACCTGATTTCCATCACACTTTTAAAGGCTTTGGACTTGCAAAATGATAGAGATATCTTATGCTTTCTTTTTTGCGTGTTTACATCAGCTTGTAGCCTCGGTAATTTTTTTGTTGTTTAATATTTTAATTTTTTTTTCATTTTACAGATTGTTTTCATTTTTATCTATACTACAACTTAACCAATTTATTTGATTTTACCATCTGATTTCTGGGGTCTAATCTAATCCATTTTTTGGATTTAGGAAAGAGATATTAAACAAGACATTAGTTTCCAGTTTTTAGGTATTTTTGTAGTTTTTTAAATAATTTTTCGTCCGATTTAATATACTATGTTTTCTTACCTCTAATCCAGTCTTATGTACATAGGAGTCGAAGTTTCAGCCTCTTTTGATATGTCTCTTTCGATTAAATCGAGATTACCACCTCAACAGTTTAAAGCAAAGTGACTACTGACAAAGTGGAAACCCTTTTTTGATCCATTTCGACTGGGAGAATACAAAGATATTATGAAATAGTTTATGGGTGGATGACCTGGGTTGTCAAAACTGGAGTTCGGTTTGTACGCTTTTTTCGCTTGTGAAATTTACAACTCACCCTCTTCAGTAGTTGTTGTTTCCTCTTGTACGCATATTTCGCTGTACAAATCTTTCTCTGTACGCATTTTTCGTGCCACCGTGAGAACTTTCGTGTTGTGATAATTGTGGTTTGTTTTCGCCAGAGCTCGGTTTATGCATAGAGGTCTTTCGTAGTCTGCAAGAAATTCATTGACCTCTGAAGAATCTTATTTTTTCGTTGTAATTGCCCAACCTGTAACTGAGACTTATTGTTATCTATTGTTCGATAAATACATTTCATAGAAGGAAATGGTCATTTTTAGTTGCCTACTATGTACACCTATTGTATAATACATTGTGTCACAATGTACCAAACTGACGGCTAATCTTAATTGCTAGACTTTTGCCATGTTTGTTTTAAAGTAAGAAGCATTACTTTATTTTCAAGTTATTTATAAAGTACAAAATCAGATAGCTTATACCCACGACCTTCCATAGTGCTGACAAATTTAAATTTTAATAATAATATTAATAATTATTTCAACGTAATAATATAATTTAAGTGAAGAGGCTTGATTACGTGTCGACCAGTGTAACCTCATCTACAGATGACAAATGTATATTTAAAAAAAGTTGTACTGACTGACTGATGCACAATCAGCGCCCACCTTTAACTCTTGTAGGCACAGACTTTAAATTTAAAAAGTACTTTCGCTTGGTAATGTAGAGGCCTTATTACCAAGGTCATGCTTACAAGACATTTTGCAAAATTTTGATATATAGCTATATAAACTTTTTTATATAACAGCTGGAGCTAATGACTGACGCTACCAATCACCTCTTTGAAACTACGGTGTAATCTAGGTAATCCGAACGAATTGCTTTTAGATTTTTTACGTAAGCTATAAAGCCATTATATCCGTGACATAGTAGGCCTAGTGGGGAGGCTAGTAACATGCTGTGCTTGGCATAGGAGTGTCCCTTGATGACTTAATAAATATGTCTCTTATATTATAAACCCCTTCTGGCTAAGGGTTGCGGCTCAGGGTGTCCTCAGAGAATCAAACATGGGCAAAATGTCCGCAAAGAGATTCCGAAAAAGTTGTTAAAGAAATAAAATTGCTACATTTTTCATAAACATTATTACATGCAAATTCCCACCAGAGATATAAAAAAACGATTCATTTTTCACTAAACACAGAAGTTTTTATCCGGTCAATATTTGTAACGGAGGTAATCTTTTATGTTTAATAATGTAATTGTGGTAGTAATGCCTCACTAAATTATTGCAGTTTTCATCTGTGTCTAATTTTAATTACAAATTTCTTGCTGTATAGCAAAGCGGTGACCTGGCAGTTAAAGTATTTCCGGTCTGAAATAGTTTAGATTATATCAAGGCCACTACATCATTATGTTGTAGCATGCTACTGTACAGCTGTCACTAATACTGGCCGCAAAGTGTTGGTATATATTGTCAAACGTTTATTCAAGGAAATCATTTTATGAATGGAACAAGCATATTTGTTTATTAACAGGCAACTATCAGGCATCTAAGTCTTAACTTAGCAATATGAATAGACATTACTTTTAGTATAAGTCCGTGTATTTGGTTAGTTGAAATGCGCGTATTTGGTTAGTTAAAGTCCGTGTATTACGATTTTTTGAATGTCGCGTATTAAGTTAGTTGACGGCTGCATAAGTTGTGTGCGTAGATTTTGGTTAATGCATTTTTTAGGTTTAATAGGTAGCTATATTATTATTTACGTTAATATTTAGGTCTCAGTATTTTATTAATCTCAGTATTAGTCTCAGTATTAATCTAAAATTGTTTTAAATATAATCACTACATCATATTACTATCGTTTTGTAAATTACACTTGTTTAAAACGATGTTTAGCTAGACTATTAGAATTATAATAAGATACATACATACATACATACAAATATTCATTTATATATACACAGATTAGAAGAACAAAATATGTAAGGTATTGGTATAGATACAATTTTTAGTTGTTTTCAATTACTTTATGGTTTTATGAAAAGAAACGTGACAAGTTTTCTTCATTATAACAATGTATTGTAAGTTGTAGTTCCTTGATGAAAGACTAGTTTACGTTTTACTTTGACTAGTTTACTTTAATATTAAGTTATCAGTATGCTGTTTACATCTAGAATCATTTTTAAAAACTTTTGAAAAATAATCAATTTATTATATTAATTATCATTTTGTAACTACCCTTTTATTCAACACGATGTTTAAATATTTATTACGTTAGTTATTTAAGTTTTAATATGTTGTTAAATCTGCAATTGTTTACAAAAATAATCATTGTATCATTTTTCCCATAGTTTTGTAATTCCACTTAATACTCAAAAAAGTGTTTAGGTATACTATTTACAATTATAATAAGATACTTTACCATCTACGGTCTAATCAAACCAAATAATATTCCTGCATTACATTTACTTTAATATCGATAAAGTTAAACCGTAGCATTTTGAGAAATAATTTAAAGGTAGTAATAATAACTACTAAGATTAGATATTTATAGATATATTACTTCCCATTTATTAACTTCAAGTTGTACGTTGAACGCCTGCGGAGCGGCAATACGATAACCCGCAACATTACTTTCAGTTGAAGTCTGTGTGTTTGGTTAGTTGAAATGCACGTATTTGGTTAGTTAAAGTCCGTGTATTAGGATTATTTGAATGTAGCGTATTTGGTTAGTTGATAGCTGCGTATGTTGGTTAGATGAACTTTGGTCATTTGAAGTAGCCCCGTGCGTGTAAACATAAACGGGTATGTCTCTATGTAGCGAAATGATGAAATGGGGTAACAATATCAGAAGCCAAAAAAATATAGGAAATGATTATTTTTAGTTTTTTGAGGGGTACTGAGTCTAATGTCATTATCGAGAGCCAACGGAGATGCATGGGTGTGGCTCTATTGGCTTATCCAATTTGTGAATTTGGGGTAAAAATGTCAGATGGCAAGAAAAGGTAGTAATGATCAATCAGGGTGTTTTTGAGGGGGGCTGATTCCAATGCCGTCATCAAATTTAAACGGGTATGCACGGATGATGCTTTATGGGAGTAGCACAAGGCTAACGGCACAAGGTAAAAAGTTAGAAAGCAAAAATAAGCTGGAATATGATAAATGTTGGTGTTTTTGAGGGTTCTGGGTCCAATGTAGTCCTCAAAAGTCAACTGAAATGCATGTGTTTAATTCCAAGGGATTAGCAAAGAGTTTAATTGAGCTAAAAGTGTCAGAAGGCAAGAAAAGTTAGAAATCGATCACTGATGAGGGGGGTTAAGGGTCCTGAGTCCTATACCATTATCAAACGTCAGTGGAGTTATACTAGTGAGGTAGAAAAGGGGGTGAATTAGGGTAAAAATGTCCAAAATAAAAAAAAGCTAGAATGTAATGAATTGGGTGTAGTGGAGATTGCTGAGTTCCATGCGTTTATCGAAAGCCAACAGTATCACGGGTGTGGCACCAAAAGCGCATCAAAGTGGTAAACTAGGGTAAAAATGTCGATTCAATGTAAAATATCAATTGGGGTGTTTGGAGCGTACTGAGACTCATACCGGCTTCAAAAGCCAGCAGGGATTACGGGGGTGGCTCTATGGGAGCATCAAGATGGTGAATTAGGGTAAAAAGTTCAGAAGACAAAAAAACTTAGAAAATGATCACGCGGAGGATTTTAAGGGTTCTGATTCCTACACCGTTATCGAATGTCAGTAGATATACATGGATGATGCTGTAAGGGAGTAGCAAGTGGATTATTCGGGTTAAAATGTCAAAAGGCAATGAAAAACAAACACTATTATTAACCAGAGTGTTAGGATGGTCCTGAGTTCAATGCTGTCATCAAAATTAAACGGGAATGCGTAAGTGTGGCTTCAAGGGATGAATGTTGATAAAATTTTCAGACGAAAAAATATCCGAAAAAATGTCCACTCGGAAGTTTTTGAAGGTGCTGAGTCTAATGTTCTCATCAATCGTAAACGGGGATGTACAGGTGTTATTTTCTAGTTATTATCACAATTGTATGTACAAAATTTTATAGTTATTATTAAAATGATTTTACATTGTGCTTATTCGACACTATTGATTCTGAACACAACTCTAACAATGTTAATCTAAAATCTGTTGTTCAACTTTCGTAAATTATCGAACACTTCCAGTGTTAATAATTTTCAGCAAAACTATAGGAACAGCAAACACCAATTACTACCAGGATCAAACTAGACCGGATCTAGCAGCACATACATGCTCGAAGCTTGCTACGTGATATATTTCGGGCGGTGGGATTATCTGAGGCTGGGAATGACGAACTGTTTGTGCTGAGCGTGTATTTTCCGGTCTCTTTTATAAATTAATATAACCACATTAGGAAAAGTAGCATTCTGATAGTGAGGGTAGAACAGACCAGGTCCTTAGAGTCTTCCTGGTGGCTGAGGGAGCACATTCCACGGCATGCCGTCTTCCCGAGGGAACCAGTAGGCAGTCCGAAGTAACAAATAGTAATAGGGACGAATCCAACAGGTAAACTAATTAAATCTCCTTTTATTAGTTAATTAGTTACATTAAAACGTCCGGGTTCCCGTGAAGGATTATTTTCACAATTCTTTTAAAAGGGGGAATATTGTAAATTCATTTTTTTAATCCTCCAACAGCGGTCTGCTGCACAAGGTCGAAAGTCTACATAGAAGGAGTTGCAATTTTCTTTATTAAATGAATAAAATGCATAAAAATAGGAAGGAATTTAGATGAAAAGAGGTGCTAGTATATACATATGTGTCATTTGTTTATATACAACATATATATAGACTGTTCAAATTGAATACGACACAACTAGGACAAATAATAAGAAAAATATCCAACGCAAATAGATACTCGTATAGACTGGTAATAATGTAAGCTTATATGTTTATGAACATTCGCTTATTGTAATTATATTCTATTGAAAATCATTTTTATGTCTTATATATATAGAAAAATTTCTAAATTGTACAATAATTTAAAATAATACTCACTATTGCTATAAAAGTAGGGTAAACATGTATAGGCTGATATACTATGTCTTGGGGTAGTTACTTTAATCACCAACGATGAACCATCTGCGTGTTGTATATCTTCAGAGACCTGACCGTATTAGACTCTGGATGTAAAATTAATATACAAATAGAGATCTAAGACAGTCAGGCAACTGAGATCCTGCAGTCTCGTAGGCCGCGTCAAATTGTCCTGGACTTTCAAATTCTAATTTTTAAAAAATATCAATAAGAAAAAAAACTTTTGTCATACAATTACTTACAACAATTTGTAGAAAAACAACAATAAATTTATCATTTTATCTTTTACAAATTCAATCACACTCAAGTACAAACATTTTGGGAAAGGTTATGTCAGATATCTTACAGCTGATACAACTTACTACAGTTATACGATCTTTGTAGAAAATGTTTTACAAAGATAAAAAGAAGAAACTGTACAAAGTTCCTCAACTCAAGACAAGGAAATATTGTTATAATACATTGATTTCGTTATATCATAGTTACCAATCAACAAGCTCCTATCTAGTGTAAATATGAAATCATGTACTAAAATCTGACAAAACACTAGCTTCGCCTATGATGTTGGCTAAACGCAATCACTCAGTAGTGTTAGATAATATCTGATGAAGGCAATCTCGTCGCTGAAAGTAATCTGTTATATTATTTAGAGTAAACTCTAGTGATATTGGTGAATTGTTCTCACTAGCTAAGCTGTAACTAACTTTAAGCTTTTATGTTTATATTTTATTTGGAACAAGTTGCAAATGAACAATTCTATAGACGAAAGAGCAATAAAAGCGAAGTAAATATCTCATCGTGACACTCAAGTGAGAAGTACGTCGTTAATTATAAAAGGAAAAAGTTGAAACTTTGATTTCATCCTTATCTAAGGTACATGTATATCTAAGGACTATATGTAATTTTGTACCAACACAGGTAGATATATATAAGTTAATGTATATGTGATGGTTAACTTATGTAAAATAGTAGACTACATTCAAATAATATATAATGAATGCGATATATTCTAGTTTGCACATTTATTTTATAAAAGACTATTCCATAGGAATATTATTTTGTACATATTAAATAATATACATAGGAACACATAATTTTTTACAAATCCTTGAAACAACTCCTCTTACCGTGAGAACGAACCTCATGGAACATCGTTTAGCACATTTCACTACCGATCCAATGTTAATAATGTCAGAACCAATTCTTCATCTTAGAACTACTTTCCTTATGATAATAAATAGTAGATACTAAAACACAAATAATATCTACATAAAGTATCTAATCATTTGTTACTTAAAATGGGTATGATTTGGATTTTTTTAAAGTAATAGAAAACTATTATACAGTATATGTGGGGCTTTAAAATTACTTTCAGCGAGACATACGAGAAATAAACAAGTAAATTTATATGTGATGGCTTATCCTTATTTAATAATAGTAGACTACATTTAAATAATATGGGGTATAATTTAAGCAATATATTCTAGTTTACTTATTCATATGGTAAAGGTTCCATTAGTTATTTTGTACATATTCAATAATATAAATAGGAACACCACAATTTTACAAACCTTTGAAACAACTCTTAGAGTGAGAAAGAAACTTCATGGATCATCTTTTTAGCACATAAACTACCGAACCAATTTTAGTGTTGGTAGAACCAAGTACATCACAGAATTGCTTTCGTTATGACGACAAATAGTAGATACTAAAAAACAAATAATATCTACATAAATTATCTAATCATCTGTTACTTAAAATAAACTATTAAAATCAAATATAGAAAATTAATACAAAAATTGTATACAGCATATGAAAATATTTGAAATTCCTTTCTCGAAACAATAATAAGTGAAATAGTACAGAAATTCAAACTCAGAGTTTGTAGTGATAGAAAAGTATATTTCATAATTAAGTTTTCTTTTTAAAACCTGTTATCATAGTTTATTTCTGTGCCCTAATATATTTCTAAATAATTTTTGTTTTTGGTCAATAATTAAAAGATGTCATCATGTGTTCTAAATATAATTTAAAAAATGCAATTAAAAAAAAACTACCTATCTTTCAAGTTATGATGATCAGTTTCATTTATAAATTACTTTTATCAACAAAAATATCAATTGGTACATGCCTAAATTAAGGCTGACCAAGGATATATACTTAGATAAAACTTAGATAAGCTACTGACTTTTCCGTTACTGATGTATTAACAGAATAAATGTCTAACCCTGTTATTTGTTTATTGTTTTCTTTTATTTGTAAATCCAACTCATAAAACACGTTTTATAATTTTTCAATAAAAATGCATGATCTTTGAAGATTAAATTTGTTCCATTTGTCTTTTTTTAATTTTTCTCCTTGTTTGTTCAAATTTTAAATAAACCATTTCAACTTTTAAGAAAACATATAAAGTAAAAGCTTTTAAAAATTAAATCAACTGATATGAAAGTGATGAATATTTTAATGCCTACATTTTTACTCTTTGTATTCTACAATAACCGATACCTAACCGAAATAACGAATAACTGAAAATTAGAGGTGTTTTCTTAAAACAATTGAATAGGGAAACAATAGTTAAATATTATGGTTGGATATTAAAAAGAACATATTTTTTTTAAATTGAATAATTTATAGTTTACTATTTAACCCTTAATTTTATAAATTAAACATTAAATATAAATATTATTTTGTGCATGTTGAATAAAATACAAATATGACCAATAGGCTAATTGCTATAAATACTTGACAAAACAAATTAGTTAATTTCAACACAGCTAAGACTAATGATTGAAATAAATTTCCAAATAGATACTCGTATAAAGTGGTAATATCATTAGCTTACATGTTTATGGAATTTCACCTACTGTAAATATATTTCATAAATATAAATATACAAATAAATAAAATCAGAATTTTTTAATAACCTAAAATTAATATTCATCATTCTAATAAAATTAGAGTAACAAATCTTAATAAACATATTGTATTAAATGAAATTTGTATGTCATATATATAGAATAAATTCTAAATTTTAAAACAATTTAAAATAATATTCACTATGCATTAAAATTAGAGTAAGCATAGGCTGTTATACTATGTCTTAGGGAAATTTTTTTAATCATTAATGAGGAATCTTCTGAGTGTTGTATAACTTGAGTAACCTGACTGTATTAGACTCAGGATGAAAAATTAATATACAAATAGACATCTAATACAGCCAGGCAACTTAGGGTCCTACAGTCCCGTAGGCCGTGTTCAATTATCCTGGACTTCCATATTCTACGAGCTGTGTCTGCAATAGATAAGAGGAACAGCAAACTAAAGGCATCCATACTTAAACTATGAAAAAAATGACAAGGGAAATTATTTTAAAACGTCAATATTTTCTAATGGTAACCATTTTGTTTTAAAACCACAGATAGAAATTAGGACGACTCCAACAGGTAAACGACATAAATCTCCTTATCATATAATTAGTTACATTAAAACCTCCATGGCCCGTGAAGGGTCATTTATCACAATTCTTTTAATAGGGGGAATATTCTAAATTCGATTTCTTCAATATTAATATTTTCTTTTTTTTCTAACCCTCCGACGGCGGTGTACTGCACTAGGTCGAAAGTCTACAAGAAAGAAGTACAAATTGTCCTTAGTAAATGAATGATATGCATAGAAATAGAAAGGAATTTAGATGAAAAGAGATGCTAGTATATACATATGTGTCATTTGTGTATATACAACAAATATATAGGTGGTTCAAATTCCCGTTTATATTTATAATTGCTAGCTTCATTTAATAACAATTCAGTCCGTTTGAAAATATTGTGAGCAAAATATTTATGAATACTCTTGTGTCCTGTCCATCTCGAATATCTTGCATTTCTATCAGCATCTAACTAGTTACCTAAAATTGCAAAAGAAAAAAACACAGCGACGACGATGCGCAAATACATGTAAACAGCTTGCACATCTTGTCGGATTTATCATTTCGACGATTGTGCAATTAAATGATGATCATGTGTGCACGTAACTTGAGGACCCTTAGTTGCTTCCAAAACAAAAAGGACCAAAAAAAAGGCGTAGAACATAAGTAAAAAACATCTATAGCAACCTTATTGCAGGTGCTTTCCTCTATGAAAGGTTTTTCAGAACTCTGCACTTAAACTACTTTATTAATGTAGCTCACTATAGGTAAAACTGACATATAGCTTTCATATAAATAACTAAACAATCACATAGAAGTAGAACAGTAATGAATTAAATTTAACTATCAAATAAATACAAATGTTATATCGTAATAATAAGTAAGCCTGAGGAATGATAACTACTGTGACACGAAACAAGAGGGCTAGCACAAATCTCAGGGCTAGCACCTAACACAAGAGGCTATTGATCAGTGGTATATTATATTGTAAGAGACAGAGTAAAACTTTCTCAAACATGTAAATGTAAAACCTCTGACTTATGCTGGATAGTGGAAGTAAAAGAATAGAAATATATTATGACTCTTATGTTTGTAGTACTTGGAGACCTTGTATGGACGAACGAGAGGTTTATTATTCTAGAAATAACTGTTCAGTGGAAATGTTCAGCCAGTGGGAAACTAGCAAACCCAGCGCTCATTATATGAAAATGCAATAGGAGATGTCGATTGAAGGGGACTTACATTTTGGTAGGTGAACATCGCTTCCCGACAACAGTTATAAATCGAGAATATAATGACACAAAGAAATATAAAGAAAATGTGTTTTCATAATAAACATAGCATATTATTAAACAGTTCCTATTCGAGTCACCTCATGGAAATGCAAAAGTAACACAAAATGTCGTTGTATTACAGAGTAACATTATGTTTGTCTATTTGATAACAGGCTTAGGTTAATAATACAATATTGTAATTAATTATAAAAATAATTAACATTTTTCACTTGACCCTTACAGCTCTTACATCTTGTAGCTTCTGTCAGCATCTAACTAGGCATCTAAGAGGGATGATGGAAGAGAAATACAAACCATACACCCAATTGATTTCTAACTTCTGTCTTGGAACACAACGTGAATCTCCACTGCCAGTGGTAATTTTTCCAAATAGCTAATTATATCATAAACTACATATAATACGGAATAATGTTAATCTATAAACATACCGATCACTTATAAATTATAACTTGTAATTTATATTTCAAAATGTGTACACGTTATAAATGTATACAAATGTTTACATAATTTATTAACATATTTTTAATCAATGTTTTTAATATACAATTTTGATGACACTATTTCTAATTCGAACTCTAATTTTAAGTGTCCATTACCTGACACAAAAACATCAAAATCTGTTATAACTATTATTAATCACTTTACATTTGTTTATAACTATCCGAACTTTAATTTATTTTGTAAATTTGTAAAAAAACACTGAGACAGAAGCTACAAATTTAAAAAATAATTTAACTTTAGAATACTCACAAACATATGTAAAAGGTTAATAATTGAGTTTCACCGAATTTAATGGACTACAAATTCAAGAGATAAATATTATTTTCAGAAATAAATAAAATAATTTTACGAATCATGATTTTTTATATAAAATGAATATAATAAAAATTATCTAATAATGGTATTTGTATATGGTTTTAAAATATATTCAGGGATACCTAAAAATAATATTGATTATAGTGATGTTGTTTAAGTTCTTTATTGGAAATAATTTTTATTTCGAGTAATTAGTTTTAACCTCTCTCTTTCTTATTTAAAAAGGAATGAAATACTGCAAATCTGGATCCTTTGGTAAATAAATATTTGGATTTTTGGGAATAAATTTCTACAAGGAAAATTATTATTTATTCGTGTATTCTGAGCATCTCGGGTATCTTGTAGTTTTATCAGAGTTCAACAAGTTATTTTGGAAAGCCATTGCAAATAACACAAACCACATAGCAATCCAGATAACTCATTGTGTTCTGGCGTTTCTTCAATGAAAGTTCTTTTAAGAAATACATTGACTATGCACATTAAACAATATATAACTAATTCTAATTTCACTCACTAAACTATTACACAGAATTATAAAATTAAAGAGAGACATTTCTGAACGTAACCCGTCTGAAGTGTAATACCACCAAGATTCTGTTTATTTCAAAATAGCTCGGGTTGAAGCAGGAACCTAATAATATAAACAATCATTGTTAAGTTTCATGAGTAAGGGGTTTTGGAGTCCGTGGTTAGATTAGTTTTATTGCTTGACATTTTATGTTTTATCTTGCGTGTTTTATTATTGTACGATAGCTTGAAACTATTTTGTGTTATGAACTAATGTTCTTCTTTTATTAAAAACTAATTTTTGTTGATATTATGAGTTGACTATTTTTTTCTTTTGACCGTTGTGAATCGTTGTCACTAGCTTACTAATTCCTAAATAACATAGGAAATGTTTTATAAGCAGTATTTACAAATATAATTTTAGTTTGTAACACAATATATTACAGTTTGTCGAGAGAAAGTCGACAATTTATACAACTCGTATATTGTATTCATATTGTTAATATTATTAACATTGTTAATAATTATTATTTATAATTAATATTAATCAATATAACAATAATTAGCTACCCATAATAAATATGTAAAATAACCATAATATAACTGTATCATATAGGAAATAGTTAAAGTGGTAGCGCTATTGTTTTTTAACAATTGATAATAATATAATAAAGGACCTGAAATTAAGGAATATTTACCAATCGTAAGTTGTTCTAACGTTATGACGTATTATTCAGTTTATCTACACATCAATAGTTTATTTTCACGTAACTGACTTTTTAACAACGCCGGCGCCGATTCATCTATCTTTGGAACCTCATTGTAACATTGAAACCAACACTTTTGACAATGAGAATGGTATATAAAGTTTAAAAAAGTGAGTAGGAATTAAAGACCCCATATATATATATATATATATATATATATATATATATATATATATATATATATATATATAAACCTTTATTTTTAATATTTTTATTTCGATTCAAAGTATTTACCTTCCTCTGGCTTATTAAAAAACGATTGAAATCCTTCAAATCTGTATTCTTTTGTAAATAAAATATTTGGTTTCTAATAAGTGGACCTTGTTTAGTTTAAAGTTATAAATAGATGATTAGAATGTAAATCATTATAACAAACATATGTCATTACATACCTTTTATATACTTTAAGAACTTTTCACCTGATAGCATTGCAGAAATGTCCCACAATGCACGGCGATTTTAAATCATTTTACCTAAAATGACATTATTTTGTTTATTGCAGCTCGGGTATTTTGTAGGTACATCTGCAACCAAAGTATCCTTGAGGGGTCGTTGTACTATAGAGCTACATTATGTTAGTTTATTTGATAACAGGCTTAGGTTGCTTGGATAACACAATATTGTTATGATAAAAATAATTAACATTTTTCATATGTGCTGTGAAGCTCTTACATCTTGTAGTTTCTGTCAGCATCCAACTAGGCATCTAAGAGGGTGGTTGGAAAGATATTAAAAACCACACACCATCTAGATACCCAATTGACTTCTGTCTTAGAAGACAACGTGAATCTCCACTGCCAGTGGCTATTTTTCCAAATAATCGGATTGATTATATTATAAACTAAATATAATGGCGAATAATTTTAACTTATAAACATAGATAAAAGTAATAATTTTTACATATAAATTATTAACAAATGTTGAATCAATGTTCTTTATTATCCATTTTTGCTTCCATATTTTCTAATTCGTACTGCAATTTGAAGTGCCTATTACTAAAAATTAAAACATAAAAGACCTGATATAACTACAATTTTCAGAAATAATTAAAATAATTTTATGAAATCATGATTTTTAACTAAAACGAATATAAATAAAATTATCTAATGATAATATTTGAGTATAATTTAAAATATATTTAGGGGTACCTAACAATAATTATGATTATAGTGATAATGTTTGTTTATGTAATTTATTTGTAATAATTTTCATTTCCATTATTAAGATTTACTCTCTCTGGCTTATTAAAAGGGTTTGAAATCCTGCAAATCTGTATTCTTTTGTAAATAAAATATTTGATTTCTGTGACTAATAAGTGACCTTGTTTAATTTAAAGTTATCAAGAGTTGATTTGAATGTAAATCATGGTAACAAACCTATGTCATTAAATAGCTTTTATATAGGTTAAGAACTTTTCACCTGATAGTTTCCAGAAATATCTCACGATGCACGGCGGTTTTAAATCATTTTAACTAAAAATTACATTATATTGTTTATTGATAACACGTTTACTCTCATGAAACAATATTGCCAGGAAACGTACCATTTATGCGCAGCTCGGGTATCTTGTAGGTACATCTGCAACCAACGTATCCTAGAGAACTTAGATAGGTTATTGAAAATATACAATCCAAGACAACTCAATGGATTACGCCTTTACGATAAGGTTAAGGTCTTGCACTAAAATGTTACTTTACCAAATACACTGACAATGTGCATTAAACAATAGAAAACTAACTGTATTTCACTAACTAATATATTGCACACAATTTTAATTTACTTTAAACCTACATGACACACAATAAATAGTGACAGCTTCCGTGGGCTACTGCGTTTATTGGAGTTGAAAAAATGAATCCAAGAGGCTATAGACGTTGAAAATGTGAGGTTTTGATTCAGAACAGTGATCCCTCCATGTGGGAACATCCGCCAGCTGACTTACTTAAAGCAATTTTCGTCGTTTTGGCCCAATGAAAGGGGTATTTCGAGAGAATTATTATAGATCTGATGACGAGGTCATTAAAACTGTGTAAAATATTGTGTACACCAGGTTGAAAGTCTACGAGAAAGAAGATCAAATGGTAGTTAGTAAGATGAAGAAATGCATAGAAATAGGAAGGTATTAAGTTGTAAAGAAATGCTAGCATTATTTGTGTATATACAAACAATTAATCGATTGTACAAATTCCCCTTTAGATTTTTACTTGCACTGCTACATTTAATAACAATATAGCTCATTTAAAAATATTGTGAGAGAAAAAAATTATGAATACTTATAACTGTGCATCTTGAATATCCTATGGAATATATATATATATATATATATATATATATATATATATATATTTATTTATTTGTTTTATTTGGTTTATAAAGGATTGCATTTGTGGTCCTAAAAACATTTTTGAGGCCCAAGACAAAAATCAGAAGCAAATGAATTGTCTAGATTGCTGAATGTTTTGCGTTTTTCCTTCTTTATTCTTAGATGAATAGTTTGATGCTGATAGAATTTGCAAGATATACCTATAGGAGAGGGTTGACAATCCCTATTCTGCGGGTGACGAGGTCTTGGGTTACTATTATTCATTAATTGTACTCTTTGAGGTTGGTCGTGGTTAGCAAAAGGTAACCTATAGAAAGAATTCAGCTGTTGCCAAGTTTGGTAAGGTATTTGGGCATTAGGTCTAGGGTATTAGTCTCTGGGCCTATTGGTTTTGTTCTTTGTGCTCTCTAACCTACCCTTTTGGTATCTAAAACTCTTTTTTTGCTATTTATTTTAGGCCTACTTCACAGGTACCTCTCACGTCACCACACAGATCCTGATTCACTTGTACTTTACCCAGAGCACCTCACTTGAATGAAATGATTGCATCTGAGAGTCCAAAATTCAAAGTTTTTATTCTTAAAAAGTTATTTTTGAATTTATTATCCAGATAACAATGTTTACGGACACATTCGGGATTTTCCGCTCGGCCATAAAGAAATTTATTTAGCAAATTTGGGTTTGATAGGACTTTAAAAATAGGTTTTATTTATACCATAATAGCCTCAGGTACTTCATGTTTATGAATGTATTTGAAAGTAAATGCAAATACGCTGCCCAAACAGCCTTTTTTATTTTTTCAACATCTTCGAGGATGTCTCTGACTGCCTTACCACAGTAGATTGTATATTATCAATCAAAGCATCAGTAAGCCTACCATGTCCTGATATACGTTTACCATCAAATAGTTTATGCCCACGTAGTGCAGCTTTAAATCTGCGTAGTCGGGTGCCCATTCTTTTTTGCACGTGTCCAGCAGACTCCAACTTGCTGATTTTAATACCATTAACATAAGGTTTAGCTTGTGCAACTGATAAAAGGCAGAGCTGTCTCAATAGTACTTTATATACCTAAGTATACCTAGGTATACCTAGTATACCTAAGTATATACCTAAGTACTTTATATACCTAAAACCTAGTCTTTCTTCGGATCTTATATGTTAATGCAAAGGTTTTACAAGTTGTTGCTCTAGTTAGAAACGTAAAGTTATCTAATTAGCTTTAATGACGAACTATTAATTGTTCAGAAGTTATCAGTGAACATTCCTAAACTTAGAGTAAAATAATAGCGGGAAGTACTTTATATTGTTTAATTACGCGATCATCATTGTGAAATTCAGAGGGGTTTTCTTAAAACAATTGACTTAGTGATTATCGTTAAATATGGCACTTGATTATTAAAAAAGAACATATTTTTTAATTAGGACAATATATAGACTACTATTAGACACCTTCATTTTATAAATTGAACAACAAATATTAATATTATTTTGTGCATGCTGAATAAAATACAAATATAACCAGTTGATTAATTGCTATAAATCGATGACAAAACAAATTAATTTATTTCAACATACTTAAGACAAATAATAAGAATGAGGTTCCTATGCAAATAGATACTCATATAAACTGGTATCATTGTTAGTTACATGTTATGGAATTTCACTTATTTTAAATATATTCTATTGAATATAAATTTTATGTCATATATATATATATATATATATATATATAAATATATATATATATATATATATATATATATATATATATAAAATACGTTTTCTTGTTTAATAATTAATAACAACATCATCAGGAATGAAAATTGGTATGAATGAATTTTCATTCTTGATGAAGTTGGTACTGTTTGCCAACGAAAAGCTTTGGATATAAATTAATAAATATTCTTGTATTTGAATAACCTATGTTGTTATAATATATATATATATATATATATATATATATATATATATGTATATATATATATATATTAAATATGGTGATATGTTTTCTTGTATATATAGTTAATAAATTTAAAATATTTCAAACACAAGAATACTTTTAATGAATATATTTATTCAATAAATATAAATATATTCATTAAAAGTATTCTTGTGTTTGAAATATTTTAAATTTATTAAATATATATATATATATATATATGTATATATATATATATATATATATATATATATATATATATATATATATATATATATATATATATATATAGAGAGAGAGAGAGAGAGAGAGAGAGAGAGAGAAACTTCAAAATTGTACATTAGTTTAAAATAACATTCACTAATGCTATAAAATTAGAGTAACAAAGTATAGGCTATTGTACTATGTCTTGGGGTATACGAATCGTCTGCATTTTGTATATCTTCAACAACCTGACTGTATTAGATTCCGAATGTAAAATTAATAAACAAATAGGGATCGAATACAGCTAGGCCACTGAGAACCTGCAGTCTCGTAGGCCGCATCCGATTGTCCTGGACTCTCACATTCTAGGAGCTCTGTCTGCAATAGATGGAGGGAAGAGCAAACTGCAAACGTCCTATACTTAAACTATGGAAGAAATAACAAGGGAAAATATTTTATAACGTTATTATTTTCTAATGATAACGTCATAAACAAATAAAACTACAGTAATGTATTTGCACTTGGTTAGTTTAAATATATTTGACTAGTACAAAATAGCTTAGGAAACATGTAGAAATGTAATAATGGACTCAGCATTTTTTTCTTCACATTTAATCTCATGCTTTGCTGAAATAAAAACAATATATTTTGAATATTGCAGAAAATACAAATATTTCCTGGTGAAGCAGTAACTTTACAATTATAAAACATCAATTTTCATAATGCAGTTTTCAGATATTATTTTTACTTTTTAACAATTATATTCTTTTTTTATAATAACAATAACAATATGCGTGTTGTACATCGTCAGCAACCTGCACGTATTAGATCCAGCCGTAATAAAATTAATATTCACACCGCAAGGGCAAGCAAACTTATGGAAGGAATAATAAGGGAAAATATTTTATGACGTCATTATTTTTAAAAGGTAATATCATAGCACCATTTCCGTTTAGAAACATAACGACAGTAAGAGATTTGCTTTTGATTACTTTAAAGACTATATATTTAAATAACGTAGCAAAAGTGTAGAAATGTAATAATGGACTAAGAATATATTTCTTCTCATATTCACTCATTATTTGTTGGGTAAGGACAATATATTATATTTTACGAAAGCATATGATGTAAACTATTATAAAAATTATATAAACTGATGTAAAAGTAATTGACATTCTATTGCTTATGATTTTTACTTTTTGTATTGTACAATAACCGATACCGTTCTAACCCGTTACGCAATAGTTATCTAATTAGCTTTAATGATAAACTATTAATTGCTTAGAAGTTATCAGTTTTCATCCCCAAACTAAGTGTAAAATAATAGCGCAAAGTACTTTATACCTTTCTGTAGGCGATCATCACTATTAAATTAAGAGGACGTTTCTTAAAACAATTGAATTAGTGATAATCACTAATATGACGGTTGAAAATTAACAAGGACATATATTTTTTTAAATTGAAAAATATATAGACTACAATTTCACACCTCAATTAAAAATGAAACATTAAATATAATTATTTAAAGCATGTTGAATAAAATATAAATATAACCACTTGATTAATTGCTGCAAAGAATGGACAAAATGAATTAGTTAATTTCAACACAGCTAAGACAAACAATAAGAATAAATTTCCCATGCAAATATATGCTCGTATAAACTAGTAATAATATTAGCTTACATGTTTATGATCATTAGAGTATTGTAAAATTATTCTATTGAATATACAAATAAACAAAACCCGAATTTTATTATTATTTAAAATTATTATGCGCCATTCTAATAAAGTTAGAGTAACTAAACCTAGAAAACGTATTCTAATAAGTTTAATTTTTATGTCAAACATATAGAATAAATTTTAAATATATTAATAATTTCAAATAATATTTATTATTGCAATAAAATTAGTGTAACAAAGTATAGGCTGATATACTATATCTTGGGGTAATTACTTTAATCATCAACGACAAATCTTCTGCTTGTTGTATTTCTTCAGCAACCTAACACCGGATGTAAAATTAATAAACAATTTGAGATCTAATACAGCCAGGCAACTGAGTTGTTGTATCAAAGTTAAAAATAACATAATAACAATTAACACAGGGTTTATATTATAAATTGTTTCCAAATCAAAGGGAATATGTTATAAATGTTCTCCAGAACATGTAGGTGATTTTGAAATTGCATCAAAATATAAATGTATTGACCAGTAGACATAGTATTAAATGATATAAATCAGAATTGTTTAGTTTGTATGTATTGTTACATAGTATTGTAGTAGTTATTGAGTAAGTTTAATATTGTAAGAGGGCAAATATAGAGCAACACACTTATACGTAGTATACGATTACGTCATATTATCATATTGTTAATAAATGAATAACAAAATACACAACAGAGTCATGGCAATTTATAAGAACAGAAGACGCGTGTAGGAGGAATGGGAATAGATGAAGAGATAAACATTTTGGAATAGAATACATAACTGACAAGGGGAATATTAAGGAAACCACAGTAAGTATATTAGGAGACGATGCAATTTTGACGAAGATATTAAAACACTTGAAGAATCTTGATGATAATATGACAAAGACAAATGGTAAAATTGACATAAATAGAGCAGATATGCATAGTAAATTGTTAAAATTGATGACAATGTAAGACAAAATAAACGAGATTTGACTACGAAAATCATAAAAGGGAAGGGGGAGAGTTTCGATAACAAATTAGTTATACTGGAGGAAAGCTTGAGGGGGAAATTACAAAAATTGATAACAATTTCCTAATAACAAAAAACACTAATCTTGCACCAAGAGCATACACAGAAGATGGAAGATGGGCCCCGATTGGAAGAAGTGAACCAACAAATTTAAAATGCACAATGCAAGATCGTGTCGATAGAGAAAACATGCGAGGTCGATATATCGGACAAGCTGGAAATCTAGAGTCTTTAAAAACACTAATTGATAAGAGACTAATAGATAATAGCGCAGAGCTAGAGAAGAAATTGAAGTATGTGGGGCGAAACTATTGAGCAGATAAGAAAACAAATAATTTCGACAGAAAACCTGAGAGATTATGATTATGTAGACCAATTAATACGAGTATGTAACATTCTCCGGAGATGAGAGAATACCTATGGCACTTCTTAATGATCTGATGAGGTACAAGTAACATATTTCCAAGGAACCGATTTGGTAATGCAGCATTTACGTGGGAAAGCTGTAACTAGTTTAGATACCATTCCGATAGCTTGAAAGATTTATGAGATTTTGTAAACACAACTCTGGAGCGACTAATACAGGAACGTTTTCTGTTCGAGTTGGAATTTGGAAAGTATAATTACAAGTGACAGTCGAACATGATGGAGTATGTAGAACGAAATTTATTTTGGTTTAAGGGATTCAAAACCAAAACTCTAAATGATGTAAACTCTAAATGATGATTAAACGTGACGTATATATACTTTTGGCGAAACATTTTGACCCATACATGGTTGTAGCACTAGTAACGGGGAGAATAGCTAATTTGTTGATATAGTAATCGAATTTCGTTATCTGAACCTAAAAAGGCAAGCAAATTAAATTCAGGACAGAAACCTGTCTAGAGAACAACGTTCTGACATTATAAAGAACGAATACCGTGTGGGACAGACCATTGTCAGACAGCATATCGGTGTAAACAGCTGGACAAGGGTAAATAAAATAAGGATAATGCCATAAATTATCAACTCAAGGCCTCTACAAAAGCATGAGACAGAGACGCTGGTCGTAAACAGTTACCTAACGCCAGTAACAGAACCACTGTACAAAACGTTTTGAAAAACAAATAAGTTACATTTAAAATTTTAAAGACACAAGCGTAACATTTAATTTCAATAAGTTACAGTTCCGTAGGAAGGAGCTTGAATATTTAGGACACACTTTAAAAGTTGAAGGGACTCACCCGAGTTAGGAAAAGATCAGGTCAATAAATCGATTTCCAAGGAATGAAATTCGAACACCTAAAGGGATTTCTTATTATCATTAATTTCTATCACCCATTTATAAAAGATAGTGTAACAACTACCGCACCATTACAACAACCATTGAAGAAAGGATGTAAATTCATATGGTCTATAGAACAAGAAGACAGCTTTAAGCACACAATGGAATACTCATAGATCGAGTAGTGCTGACACATACCAAAGAACGATATTCCATTTAGTGTGGTGCGAGCGGATATGCATTAGGTTGACCTTTACCAAAAGGTAAAAGAGCCGGAAAATACATCTTGGTTATAATTGATATTTTTACGAAATATTTACAGCTTTATAAAGTAAATAGACCTACAACACTGTAACACTAAGAAGGTTGCATGATTACCTCAATAAATATGGAAAGCTGAAGGTTATCATCACAGATAATGGAACACAACTTACATTAAGAAAATGGGAGGAGGAAATTGGATGAAATAATGTAAAAACACCACACACTTCGTTAAGAAATCTATAAAATAGAGTCAGGTAAGCCATAAGACAACTAAATCATTTTTTCAGAATATTATTGAAGGAAAGCCATAGAAAATGGGAATTACTATTGGAATATGTACAAATAATAATCAATGAAACATTTCCAGGAGCTATCAGAAACAAATGACATGGCGCACAGTTCGGGAAAAAGGAAAAACGTTTTGAAACAAATTTATAAAAATGCACAAAAATTAGCTTTAATAATGAACTATTAATTTCCTAGACATTCTCAGTGATCACTCTGAACCTTATGTGTAAAATTATCAGCGAGCATCCCTTAACATAAAGTAAAATAATAGCGGGAGTTAGGTTATATTGTTTCTTAAGCGATCATCATTGAAAAATTAAGAGGGGTTTTCTTAAAACAATTTAATTAGGGGAACAATCAAAAAACAAATTAAGAATGCCATGAATCATTGAATATAACGGTTAATTATTAAAAAAGAACATATTGTTTACAATGAATAATATAAAGACTACTATTTTATAAATTAATCATTAACTATTAAAATACTGTTGTGCATGTTGAATAAAATACAAATGTAACCACTTGACTAATTGCTGTAAATCGATGATAAAACAAATTAGTTAACGTCAACACAGTTAAGACTAATAATGAAAATAAATTCCAAAAGCAATTTTATACTTGTATAAACTAGTAACAATATTACATTACATGTGTTTGGAATTTCACGTATTGTAAATGTATTCTATTAAATATACAAACAAACAAAATACGAAATTTTAATATTCTAAAATTAATATTTAGAATTCTAATAAAATTATAATAACAAAACCTAGTCAATTTATTCTAACAAATATAATTTTTATGTCATATAAATAGAATTATTCCTATATTTTAAAACAATTTAAAATAATATTCACTATTGCATTAAAATTAGAGTATCAAATTATAGCCTTTTATACTACATTTTTAGGTAATCTCTTTAATCACCAACGACGAATCGTCTGCGTGTTGTATATCTTCAGCAACCTGACCGTATAAGATCCCAAATGTAAAATTAATTAACAAATAGAGAACTAATACAGCTAGGCAACTGAGATCCTACAGTCCCGTAGGCCGCGTCCAATTGTTCTGGACTCTCTCATTGCTGTGTCTGCAATAGATAAAGGTACAAGCAAACTTTAAGCTTCCTATACTTAAACTATGGAAGAAATGACAATGAAAGTTATTTAAAAACGTCAGTATTTTCTAATGCTAACGTCATACCACTATTTGCGTTTAAAACACATGGTAATATATTTGCACTTGGCTAGTTTAAATATATTGTTCTATCATAAAATTACGTAGTAAACGTGAAGAAGTTTTATATTTTTACAGCATTTACCTAATATTCAGTTTATAAATTCTATTCTATATTAAATTAGCTTTAATGATGAACTATTATTTGTTTGGAAATTATCAGTGATCACCAATAAACTTAGTGTAATATAATAGCAGGAGGTACTTTATACTGTTTCTTTAAGCGATCATCATTGTAAAATTAAGAGGGGTTTTCTTTAAGCATTTGAGTTAAGGGAACAATTGTTAAATATGATGGTTGAATATTTTAAAAGAATATATTTTTTATATTGAATAATTTATAAACTACTATTTTATACCTTTATTTTATAAATTGAACATTAAATATTAATATTATTTTGTGCATGCTGAATAATATTCAAATATAACAACTTCATTAAATTCTATAAATCGTTGAAAAAACTAATTAGTTAATTTCAACACAGCTAAGCCATATAATGTAGTTCCTATGCAAATTGATACTCGAATAAACTGGTAATAATATTAGCTTATATGTTTAAGGAGTTTCACGTATTGTAAATGTATTATATTGAATATAACTTTTATGTCATATATATATATATATATATATATATATATATATAAAGAAAATATTCTAAATTGTATAATAATTTAAAATATGATTCACTATTGCAATAAAATTATAGTAACATTCTGTAGGTTTTTTTCTATGTCTTAGGATAATTTATTAAATCATCAACGAGGAATCTTCTGCGTGTTGTATATCTTCAGCAAACTGACCGTATCAGACGCCGAATGTAAAAATAGTAAACCAACCGAAATCTAATACAGTCAGGCAACTGAGATACTGTGGTCTGGAAGGCAGCTTCCACTTGTCCTGGACCTTCACAATATTTGTGCTGTGTCTGAAATAGAGGAAGAGGCCAGCAGACATATGGAAGGAATAGTAAGAGAAAATATTTTAATTACAACATTATTTCAAATGGTAACATCATAGCATCGTTTACAAACATAACCACAGTAATATATTTGCATTTGGGTCGTTTAAACACCATTTTAGTAAATACTCTTAAAATGGATTAGTATAGTGTAGGAATATAATAAAAGACTCAAAGTTTATTCACTCATGATTTTCTGGGTAACGACAACATTATATATATATATATATATCTATATGTGTTTGTGTGTGTATATATATATATATATATATATATATATATATATATATATTTTTTTTTTTTTTTTTTTTGGTAAAGATATTATATGTTGAATATTGCATAAAATTCAAATATTTCCCTGGTAAAGCATTTACTTTATATTTATCAGGATGTTAATATTCAAAATGAATTATTTAAATGGTATTTAAAAAAATTAATAATAACAATATTCGTCTGTTATACATTAACTTTCAACAATGAATAGAAAAAACCCAGTAATATTTATCAACCCACCCTTACTTAATCAATCAGACTCAATAGTTTTGTGAGTTATCTATCAGCTGATACAACTTACTACCATTTTACGACCTCTGTATAAAATGTTTTACAAAGATAAAAAGCTGATACGTTAAATAATTATTTAACTCATGACACGGAAAAATTGATTTAATACATTGATTTTGTTATAACATAGTTACAAATGAACACGTTTTTGTCACGGGTAAATATTGAAGCGTGTATTCAAAATCTCACTAAAAACTAGTTCGTGTGACGATTTTTTCGAAACTCAATCATACAAAAGCGTTAACTAATCAATGATAAAGGTGATATCATCACAGAAACTAATCTGTTTTATGAAACTAGGGTTTAATAAAAATTTGAGTACACTCGTTGATATTTTCTTAGGTGAATCGTTCTCACTAGCTAGGCTCTAACTGACTTTTCGGTTTTAAGTTTTTGTTTTATTTGAAACAAGTTGCAAACGAAAATTTAAAAATTGTGTAGTTATAGCTTCCAAAGATGAAAATTGATATCTAGAGTAGCAAAGTATAGGTTGTTAAACTGTCTTAGGGTAATTTCTTTAGCCACCAAAGACGAATCATCTGCGTGTTGCAAATCTTCAGCAACCTGACCGTCTTATGCCTCTAATGTGAAGTTAATAAACCAATAGAAATACAATACAGTCAGGGAACGGAGATCCTGTAGTCTCGTAGGCCGAGTCGTATTGTCCGGGACTTACCCATTCTAGTAGTTGTGTCTGCAATAGTTGAAGGGACAAGCAAGTTGCAAGCATCATATATTTATAAGACGTCATACTTAAAATCAACACGTTTTTGTCAAGAGTAAATATGGAAGCGTGTATTCATAAGTAAATTTTGAGAAAACTCTCCTGATTTTGGTGAATGTTTCCCACTAACTAAGCTCTAACTGCCTTTAGGTTTTTAAGTTAGTATTTTATTTTGTAGAAGTTGCAATTAACACTAATAAAATTTGTAATAGTAACTTCCTAAGATGAAAATTTAATTTCAATTAAATACTTTTACACAAACGCAGTAAGTATTTTGGATTTTCGTCATCATTGTGCATCAGCAGCTTCACAGCTATACAATAGAACTCAATTGTAAGAGTATATGTGACACATATTAACTTCTTTAGAAGCCCCACGACAAAGGTTCAGCATCCTTGTCTCATAGTTCCGGACTCTCATCTTGTGAAACATTGCTTTCTATAGACGACAGAGCAATAAAAGCCAAATATATGGCTAACTGCCGTGACGTGCAAGTGAGCAGTAGATCGTAAATAATCAAAGGAAATAATTATACATTTTATTTTATCTTTATCTAAGGTTATTATATTATATGTAATTTTGTCTCAACACAACTAGGAATATATAAGTTGATTCAATTGAGGTGGTTTAACTATTATGTAAAATACTAGAATACATTCAAATAATATATAATGTATGCGATATATCGTAGTATACATTTTCATTTTGTAAAAGTTCCATTAAATAGAAATATTATACACAGGAACACATAGTTCTTACAAATTTTTGAAACATCTCCTCTTAGCGTGAGACCGAACTCATGGAACACATTTCACTACCGAACCAATGCTAGTGCTATCAGAACCAATTCTACATCTCAGAATTACTTTCCTTATGCCAACAAATAGTAGTTACTAAAAAACAAATAATATCGAAAATAAAGTATCTAATCATCTTTTTCTTAAAATGAGTAATATGGGTAATGGGTAAAATGTGTGCAATATATTCTACACAGATTACTTTCCGAGTGTCAACAAATATTAGATACTAAAAAACAAATAATATCTAAATATCGTAGGTATTTTTCTGTTTCATAATATAAACTATGAATAAACTATGAGATCTTGCAGTCCTGTAGGCCGCATCCAATTGTCCTGGACTTTTACATTCTAGACGTTTTATCTGCAATAGAGGAAGGGGTAAGCAAATTTATTAAAAAAATATTACGGAAAAATATTTTATGATGTCATTAATTTCAAATGATTATTCATAGTACCATTTCCGTTTACAAACATAACCACAGTATTATATTTGTACTCCGGTAGTTTAAATACCATATATTTAGCTATAAATTGTTTTCTATTTAATATTGTAAATACTCAAGGAAAACCAATATTTTACTGGTAGAGCTGTAAGTAGACGTTTATTAGAATATTATTTATTATAATTTATTATATTCAAGTATGAAAAATATATCTCTTACAATTATATTCACAATTCTATAAAATAATAGTAACAAAGGGTTGAACAATATTTGTCCTACTAAGTCCCACGATAATTTCTTCTACAACTATCAGAGACGAATCATTTGAGTATCGTGTATCTCTTGGCCAACAAAGTCCTTTCAGGGTTTCTTATAAAATCCGACAAGAAATTTGAGATAAAAAAGTTTAAATCCGGAATTACTAGTGAGACGTTTTGTAAATCGCATGTAAGGTAATAAAGTAGCTGGTTTTGTTATTATTTTAGGTATAAAAAAGAGACAGGGGAAATCGACAGATGTGTCACGTTCACCTTCAAGAAAATAAACTTTGTATAAGGCGGTTTACATCAAAGTACCAGAAAATAACGACTAAATTTATAATACAACGTTAAATAATATAACGTACAATTTCAATAATTAGGTTATTTATATACTGTGAAAATATAAAATTAAAAATAAATATATAAAAACGGTAATTAAATATAAAAAGTTCTATGTACAATTATTAATAAACGTAATTATAAAAGTCAAATTTAGGTTGATAAAATAAAAAAAATTGTTTTTTTTTTAAAATTTAAAATCAATGTAACAGTAACAGTTCAGTATTGAAGGAATTGTAACCAAGTTTTGTTGCTTTATTTCTGTTCTTATTATTTATCGTCCCATTTTTAGCTTCAAAGATTTCGGCGATGTTGTAAACAAAACTCTGGATTGACTAATACCGGAACGTGTTCGGGACAGGTTGGAATTTGAAAAGTATAATTACAAAGGACAATCGAACATAATATAGTATGTAGACCGAAATGTAGTATAAGGGATTCGAAACTAACCGCTAAATGATAAAATTTACGTAAGCTAGCGGAACAATTTGACCCGAACAAGGTGATAGAACCAGTAACGGGGAGAACCTAAAAAGGCAAGCAAATTAAATGTAGGGCAGAAACATGTCTAGAGAACAACGTCGTGACATTATAAAGAACGAATACCGTCGTGGGACAGGCCATTGGCAGACAGCTTATCGGTGTAAACACCTGGACAAGGGTAAACAAAATAAGGATAATGCCATAAATTATCAACTCAAGGCCTCTACAAACGCATGAGACAGAGACTCTGCCACTAACCAGTTACCTAACGTCAGTAACACAACCACTGTACAACACTTTTTGAAAAACAAATAAGTGACATTTAAAATTTTAAAGACACAAGCGTAACCTTCATTTTCACAGTTCCGTAGAAAGGAGCTTGAATATTTAGGACACACTTTAAAAGTTGAAGGGACTCAGCCGAGTGAGGAAAGATCAGGTCAATCAATCGATTTCCAAGGAATGAAATTCGAACACCTAAAGGGATTTCTTAGCCTCATAAATTTCTATCACCCATTTATAAAAGATAGTGTAACATCTACCGCACCATTACAACAACCATAGAAGAAAGGATGTAAATTCATATGGTCTATAAAACAAGAAGACATCTTTTAGCACACAATGGAATGAATACTCATAGATCGAGTAGTGCTGACACATCCGATACCAAAGGACGATATTCCATTTAGTGTGGTGCGAGCAGATATGCATTAGGTTGACCGTTACCAGAGGGTAAAAGAGTCGCAAAATACATTATGGTTATAATTGATTTTTTTACGAGATATTTACAGCTTTATAAAGTCAATAGACCTACAATTGTTGTAACACTAAGAAGCCTGCATGATTACCTCAATAGATATGAAAAACTGAAGTTTATTATCAAAGATATTGGAGAACAAACTCACAGCAAGAAAATGGGAAGAAGAACTGGGAAGAAATAATGTAAAAACACTATACACTTCTACAGGAAATCCACAAAGTATCAGGGGTCAGGTGAGCCATAAGGCAACTAACTCAGCTTTGTAACTCCCAAATGTAAAATTAATTAACAAATAGAGAACTAATACAGCTAGGCAACTGAGATCCTACAGTCCCGTAGGCCGCGTCCAATTGTTCTGGACTCTCTCATTGCTGTGTCTGCAATAGATAAAGGTACAAGCAAACTTTAAGCTTCCTATACTTAAACTATGGAAGAAATGACAATGAAAGTTATTTAAAAACGTCAATATTTTCTAATGCTAACGTCATACCACTATTTGCGTTTAAAAACACATGGTAATATATTTGCACTTGGCTAGTTTAAATATATTGTTGTATCATAAAATTACGTAATAAACGTGAAGAAGTTTTATATTTTTACAGCATTTACCTAATATTCAGTTTATAAATTCTATTCTATATTAAATTAGCTTTAATGATGAACTATTATTTGTTTGGAAATTATCAGTGATCACCAATAAACTTAGTGTAATATAATAGCAGGAGGTACTTTATACTGTTTCTTTAAGCGATCATCATTTTAAAATTAAGAGGGGTTTTCTTTAAGCATTTGAGTAAAGGGAACAATTGTTAAATATGATGGTTGAATATTTTAAAAGAATATATTTTTTATATTGAATAATTTATAAACTACTATTATATACCTTTATTTTATAAATTGAACATTAAATATTAATATTATTTTGTGCATGCTGAATAATATTCAAATATAACAACTTCATTAAATTCTATAAATCGTTGAAAAAACTAATTAGTTAATTTCAACACAGCTAAGCCAAATAATAAAGTTCCTATGCAAATAGATAGATACTCGTATAAACTGGTAATAATATTAGCTTACACGTTTAAGGAGTTTCACGTATTGTAAATGTATTATATTGAATATAACTTTTATGTCATATATATATATATATATATATATATAAAGAAAATATTCTAAATTGTATAATAATTTAAAATATGATTCACTATTGCAATAAAATTATAGTAACATTCTGTAGGTTTTTTTCTATGTCTTAGGATAATTTATTAAATCATCAACGAGGAATCTTCTGCGTGTTGTATATCTTCAGCAAACTGACCGTATCAGACGCCGAATGTAAAAATAGTAAACCAACCGAAATCTAATACAGTCAGGCAACTGAGATCCTGGAGGCCTTGAAGGCAGCGTCCAATTGTCCTGGACCTTCACAATATTTGAGCTGTGTCTGAAATAGAGGAAGAGGCCAGCAAACATATGGAAGGAATAGTAAGAGAAAATAGTTTAATGACAACATTATTTCAAATGGTAACATCATAGCATCGTTTACAAACATAACCACAGTAATATATTTGCATTTGGGTCGTTTAAATACAATTTTAGTAAATACTCTTAAAATGGATTAGTATAAAATAACGTAGTAAAAGTTTAGAAATATAATAAGAGGCTCAGAATTTATTCATTTTAAATATTCACTCATGATTTGCTGGGTAACGACAACATTATATATATATATATATATATATATATATATATATATATATATATATATATATATGGTAAAGATATTATATGTTGAATATTGCAGAAAATTCAAATATTTCTCTGGTAAAGCATTTACTTTATATTTATTAGGATGTTAATATTCAAAATGAATTATTTAAATGGTATTTAAAAAAAATTAATAATAATAATCATATTCGTTTGTTATACATTAACTTCCAACAATGAATAGAAAAATAACAGTAATATTTATCAATCCACCATTCTTTATTTCAAGAAAATGGGAAGAAGAACTGAGAAGAAATAATGTAAAAACACTATACACTTCTACAGGAAATCCACAAAGTATCAGGGGTCAGGTGAGCCATAAGGCAACTAACTCAGCTTTTCAGAATATTATTGAAGGAAAATCATAAATAATGGGAATTACTATTGGAATATGTACAAATAATAATCAATGAAACATTTAAAGAAGCTATCAGAATCACACTAGATAAATCACAGTTCGAGAAAAAGGAAATGAAAAAAAGAATATGTAACAAATTTATAAAAATACACCAAGTTATCTAATTGGCTTTAATGATGAACTATTATTTGTTTAGAAGTTATCAGTGATCATCCCTAAACTTAGTGTAAAATAATAGCAGAAAGTTCTTTATATTGTTTCTTTACGCCATCATCATTGTAAAATAAGGAGGGGTTTTTCTTTAAACATATTAATTAGGAGACCACTTGTCAAATATGACGCTTGAATATTGAAAAAGAACACATTTTTTATATTGAATAATTTATGCACTATTATTTTACATCTTCATTTTATAAATTAGACACTAAATATTATTATTATTTTGTGCATGTTGAATAAAATACAAATTTAAACCCTGAATTAATTGCTATAAATCGATGACAAAACAAATTAGCTAGCTTAAACACAGCTAAGACAAATAATAAGAATAAATATCCTTTGTAAATAGATACTCGTATAAACTGGTAATAATGTTAGCTCACATCTTTATGGAATTTCAACTATTGTAAATGTATTCTATTGAATATACAATTAAACAAAATCCGAATTTTTTAATAATCTAAAATTAATATTTAGTATTCTAATAAAATTAGATTAGCAAAACCTAGTAAATGTATTCTATTAAATATAACTTTTATGTCATATGTATATATAATTAAATTTATGTTTTAAAACAATTAAAAATAATATTCACTATTGCATTAAAATTATAGTAACAAAGTATAGGCTGATATAGGCTATATCTTGGGGTAATTTCTTTAATCATCAACGACGAATCCTCTGCGTGTTGTATATCTCCAGCAACCTGACTGTATTGGACTCCAGATGTAAAAAAATATACACATAGAAATCTAATACAGCCAGGCAACTGAGATCCTGCTGTCTCGTAGACTGCGTCGAATTGTCCTGGACTTTCATATTCTAGGAGTTATGTCCGCAATAGATGAAAGGAAGAGCAAACTAAAATCATCCTATACTTAAACTATGGAAGAAATGAGAAGAGAAGTTATTTAAAAACGTCAATATTTCCTAGTGGTAACATCATAGCACTATTTGCGTTTAAAAGCACACAGTAATATATTTGCAGTTGACTAGTTTAAATATATTGTTCTAGTATAAAATAACGTAGTAAACGTGTAGAAATTTTAAATGTTTACAGCATTTACCTAATATTCAGTTTATAATTTCTCTTCTATATAAAATTGTCAATACTCAAGGAAAACCAATATTTCATTGGTAAAACAATAACTATACGATTATTATATTAATATTTATTATAATTTATTATATGCAAGTACGAAGAGTATGTCTCTTACAATTATATTCATAATTCTATAAAGTAATAGCAATAAAAGGTTGAATAATATTTGTCCTACTAAGTCCTTGGCTAATTTCTTCTACAACTACCAGAGACGGATTTTTTGAGATGAATCATTTGAGTATCGTGTACCTCTTGGCCAACAACTCCTCTTCTGTGTATTTATATAAATATATGTATATGTGTTTATAGTTTATATATTGATAATAAAGTATATATTCTTGTGTATAATTAAAAATATGAAATACAAATACAAGAATTATTTATTGAATCATACAATTCGGATTTTTTCGAATGCAATCATAAGGAATAATATAGAATGCCATACATTTAAGTGTTAGATCAACAGTGCTGCCAAATCTATTACAATGTTGTCAAACTTAATAATTTGCTGCCTTAACATTACATACATAGAATATAGTATCAAATTTTGATTTAATTGTATCTGATCATTTATTAATTTATTGTTAATATTAAATTTTTATATTTCTAAGGTTTCATAAATAATCATTCTTAGGCCTTTGATAATTTCTTTCATAAGTATCATATTATCTATATTAGGAAATCTATGATTAATATTGATACACAGATTAGCAACATTTTTTAAAACTTGTATGTATGGCATTATTTATTATTCCTGATTATGTTAGATCTTCTTGGAGTAATTGTATTCTTTACGCCAATTTAAGATAAATAATAAATTGAGATTTTTTACGTCACCTTAGGTTTTTTAGAAGTAAAAAAAACCATTAATAATCTTTTAATATAATTAATTAACACATAATTTAACACAGGGTACAGTGAAATTAAATAGTCACAATAATAATTGAAAATTTCATAATAATTGTTTGACAGTAAAATTCAGATTTCTATAAAAACTACAATACCAAGACTAAGGTCGCTATACTGGGACTTGTAATATTAGGAATAGTTTCTCCAATTGATATATTAACAAGTACATTGTAAAAATCTAATATTTAACCCTTTGATAAAAATATAAAGGAAAATTATTTAATAATGTCATTTTTTTATATTAACATCATAACCATAAGCTAATTGAATTTTTCAAAATAAATTTTTAATAATGGAGAAAATATTTCTCTCGTTTAGCGTTATCAGAGCAGATAGAAGTAGCAAGTATGCAGAATATGTTTTTTACAATTATATTCACTGTAACATTATTTTAGACAAAAGTGTTACATATTACAGCCGCTTCAGAAAACAAATCGTGATTTTAGTTTAAAAATATAAAATTAAATAAATTGTAAATTTTAATGTAAACTATACTGGTTGAGATATGAAATCCACATCTGTTATTTAAAGATGCGCCGAAGAATTGTGCAGAGGGTTGGGACTCGCCGAGTATGTGCTTATGCTCTCTCTTTGTTTGGTGGTCATGGATCCATGCACATGTCGTAAGATAAGCCTAGAAAAATGGATTTTTTTTGTTTTAATAGTTTCAATTATGTAAAGGTATAATTTAATATTTTATTTTATTTCAAGAAATGTTGCTACACTAATATTCAACACCGGGCGAGGTTATCAATTAACTCAAATCAAAAAGGCTGAATGGCGAGATCTGATCGAGGAGCCATGTTGTACATCACACATTACAGCTAAGATAAGTTCTAATTTTAACATAAAGTCATGTGAAATCAAAAATTAACTTTCAAATTTAACTGGTTACGGCAAAATAGTACAAGTTTTTATATGTTAAATGCGGGAAGTAATAATTAATTTGTATGATGCAATATCAATTTTTTTAACTGTTGAATAAAACTAAATTTAAATGTACTTTAATTTAAGTAGAAGCAATCTCTTTGTGGATATTATATGCCAATGCCATAGATTCTAATATAATACCATGTTTGCTTAATATCATGACTTGTTAAAAGAAAGTAAAGCTAGATATAAAAATAATGTAAATGTTTCAAATGTATTTTCTTTTATTTTTATTTTTGTGAAATTCTGTGAATTAAAAATTGATTTATTTAATCAGTTGATTTTAATCAAATTGATTTATTTGCAATTTAATGGCAAAATTTTTTATTAAATGCACCATTCTAAAATTCAATTTAATTCTTGACTTTGTAGATCAATTAACTAATTAAGTAACAAATAACTGCAATATTTAACATCCTGATTCTTTAAGAATTTATATCTAAAAACATTTACGTTACATTACAAGTCTGTAAAAAAATAGCAACAAAATGTTGATTAATATATATCGTACTAATTCCTAGGCTAATTTCTTCTACAACTACCGGAGACAAATTATTTGAGTATCGTAACTTGGCTAACAACACCTAATCTGAGTTTTTATATAAATTTATTATATATAATAATATAATATATTAGATATTACATAATATACACACACACACACGCGCGCACACACACACACACACACAAACAAACACGCACACACACACACACATATATATATATATATATATATATATATATATATAATGTGTGAAAACATTAGTAGAAGCAAGCTAAGCAAATGTTTAAATATTTTGAAAAGGTCGACAAAGAAATAAAAGTTTAAGAAGTTTAAATCCGCAATTAGTTACGGCAATTGGAAATTTAGTAAAGGGCAAGTAAGAGACTATCTTAGAGTGTTTTGTTATGATTTTATATCTAAAAAAGGGACAGGAGAAAACAGCAGATATGTCACGTTCAGCTTCAGAAAAATAAAATTATATTAGTTAGCTTACATTAAAGTATTACTGAATAACAGTTATTTTTAAAATACTAACGGGCAATTTTCAAATTTGATTGGTAGAAGAAAAATCTCTGTTATTCATTGACTAGAAAATTCAGCGAGAATGGAAATACGCACTAAAGAAACTTGAGTCCAGAAAAGCCGAGTTAGTCTTTCTTCACCTGGTAAATGTAGATGTCTTCCTTCAACCGAAATGTGTGGTAAACGTGTAATGGGGTCCTTACTAATAAAGACAAAGTGTTGATAGTGTATCCAATGATAAGAAAAAAATCAGTTATTTGTTAAAAATCTCGAGAATAGAGGTGTTACATGAAAGAGTCATTTATACTTAGGTGGGTAAATTATTAAGAAAAACATATGTATTTACTAGTGTTAAAAACGTATCTTGATCCAGAGTGCCAGATGTTAGCTACGGTGTGTAGTGCCAGAGAAGGAGAAGCGTGCAAGGAAGAGGCAAGTGTTAAACTAAACACACACTGGAGGGAATATACGCAACTGCACTTAAATACAAATTTATTTAAAACAACAAACTAATAAATCATGTTTACACTCACAGAGATATTTGGTAAAGGAAATCGGTTGATTTGCGAAAGCGCTAATTAAAAATATACTAAGGTATGTCACGACTCTATTTTTTTAAGTGTGCAGGATGAATAAGACCTGAAGACAGTAACGTATCCTGAGATGGCCAAAACAGTCTCAAAGTTGAAAATTTTGAATTTAGGCAACATCTTTTAAAATATTATTTTAAAAGTTTAAAGATTGAAACAGCTGGAAGGACTGTAGCGGACAAGCCAAAGTTGAGTAAACAAGGCCGGTCCAAAGGGCCGATTTTGTTCACGAAACATAGCAAGTAAGAATTATTATTTTTTTTACATACTAAATTAGGATTCAATAACTTTTGTTATGAAATAAACAAAATAAAAAATGAAATGAAAAATAAAAATAAAAACCACTAGAGTTTAAGAAAATTTTATAAAAACCATAGAAAACAAGATTGTAAAATAGAATGTAATAATATACTTATGTCATAAAAATTGTAATTAATAAATGGTTTAATAAATTGCTCCAACAATTATAAAAATGCGGAAGAAATTAGTTTCGAGTGCCAATAGAGTGTAACTTACGAATGGAGTGGAGTAAAATTGTCATTCAAGTTGGTAACAAAATCTTAAGTTATGAAAAAACCATGGTGGTAAGAAATATGAGATATTACATTATAACTGATACACCATTACAGCAGCAGATAAAATACGAGCACAAGCCTTCGAAAGCAAGTTAATTTTTACACTCTTTTTACATTCAAGTTAAGACAAATTTATTGATAAACTAACAAACAGCGTAGAGGAGGTAGGGGAAATTCCTGATAGTTGTGGAGACGTAAATCATCTCTCCTGAAGAACGGACGTTTTTCTGGAGATCTAAGCAAATTCTAAGATGCTGTTCCGTGTCTATGCAGAAAATCTAGCCCAAGATGGACTTGGAAGTGGTCTGCGTTCGAACAACCGACATTTCGAATTTTAAAATTTTTACTATGTAATAAATTACAAAAACGTATTAAAGGCGGCCCTAAAACCGATTGTTTGCTACTGGTTCAAGATTTTAGATTCTCAGGGTACCGAGCCTATACCTTTATCAAAAGTTAGTGGAGATGCTCTATGGGAGTAGCAAAGAGGTGAATTGGGGTAAAAGTGTCGCAAGGCTATTTCCTTATTCCAGTAAAATAGAATATCCAGTAAGATATTCAGTCCAGATCCAGTAAGATATTTCAATAAGATGGAATATGATACATGTAGGTGTTTTTAAGGGTTTTGAGTCCAATGCACTCCTCAAAAGTCAACGGAGATGCACGATTTCAGCTCTACGGATTTGCAACGGGCTAAATTGGGCTAAAAAATTCAGAAAGGAAAGAAAACCTAGAAAATGAACGTAGAAAAACGTCCTGCTCAAAGAAGAATATGTAGTAATATTTGTAAGGCATGTGAGTTATTTACACAATCCCAGATAGCTTGCCTTAGCAACTGGGCGGGTCCACGGGTGGCGGATAGTGGAACGGCCTACAGATATATAGGTTACTTGTGACTAAGGATTCCGGAAGGTTTCTGAATAAGCAGGCCTGGAGCAAGGCAATGGTTCAAAGGTGAGAAATTATCCCTCCTCGTCAGTCAACCGGTTGGGTGTGGTAGAAATAACTGCTCTGACTGGGGACTGGGGCAGTTGTGAATTAAGTCCTCACAATGCAACTCTCACCTCCCAGGTGAACCAAGGGCAATGCGGCTGTGAAGTATGGGCGGGAAACTACCCTAACGACACAGTTGTAACAAAAGAGAGTAAAGCAGGCTGTTCGCTCCATGAGCAACAGTTAATAATGTCCTGAACTTGGGGTGTGCTTCAAGGTCAGTGACTGAATACCCAATCCAAGGTGGAAGGCATCGTGCCGATGGATGAATGGCTGCAGGGTATAAAATACAGTAGCACACGATCCCCTTGAGGAACCAGACAAAACCTCATTGTATGTTGTCTTGCCAGGGCAGTGGGGGTTCTGCTCTGGTTGACCGTTCTTTCCCCCATACTTGGGAAGCTAATGGACCAAGTAAGTACACAAATTGATGTTGAGTCTGCACAGACAGCGATAGCCAATGAGACGGCAAACCGTGAGTCTGTAGCAGATGTGTCAACGGCAACCACCACTGGGGGTGCGGAGGCGGCTACCAAGCTGCCGACTGCAGAAACCAGTGAAATGGTTGAAGAGTTGAGCACGCTTTCTCTACGGAGAAAGCGTATGAGTGGAGCGGCCAGAAGGCAGCTCCGAAGAGATCAGGCGAGAGCAGCGAGAGGTCCAATAATCCTGAGCACACAACGCAGGGGAGGCCAAAACCGAGCCGAGCATGTTAACGTCCAGGGCTTGGATGTTGTGAGGGGTGAGGTGCAACTGGTGGGAAGCAATCAACCACGAGCACCAAACCCCAGCATGGAGATTGCATACTCCAACAACTGGGCTAATCTTCCAGATGTTTCGGGACATATGAGTATCGAGTGCATGGTCAAAGAACCTGTCTTGGAGATGGGCAATGACTTACTCGGACGTTTGCACCTGACCAGGCCCACCAAACTATGATGGAATGGTCAGGGTCAGTAACATCGGGAGCTCAGATCTGGTACACAGATGGCTCCAAGATGGACTTCGGCACTTTTTATTGTAAAAACCCAAGGGTAAAACTGGTTTTTTTCCTTGGGGAGGCATACCTCTATCTTTCAGGTCGAAATATATGCTATGAATGTCTGTCTGGGAGAGATAGAGAGAAGGGGAATACACAGGACCCGGATTGCTATTTTCTCTGACAGTCAGGCAGCAATTAAGGCACTAAACGGACATGTGGTCACCTCGGCCATAGTCAGGGAGTGCCTATATAACCTAGAAGCCCTGGAAAGGCACAATTAAATCAAGATAGGTTGGGTGCCAGGGCATAGGGGAATATTTGGAAATGAAGCCGCAGATGCACTGGCCAGAGAGGTGTCTTCAACTCCCCTAATTGGACCGGAGCTGGCGGTAGGTATTTCCAAATCCACGGTCAAGATTGCAGTGCGAAGGTGGATGGCTGAAAGACACTGTGAGCACTGGGTCAGGGCTGAAAGAATGAGACACAGTAAGCTAACCCTTAGGAAACCTTCCTTGGGGCTACAGGAGAGTCTCATCTATCTGTCTAGGCAGGAATTGAGGATAGCCACAGGTCTACTCACGGGACACTGTGGACTAAGGAAACATCTGCATAATACGGGTATCTTCAAAGATGAACCAGTGTACAGATTATGGGGGCAAGAACTGGAGACCGCCACACACATCATTTATAGATGTGAAGCACTTGCCGAGAGGCGCTTCAACCTCTTTGGTGATAGCACAGCTTTGGAAGAGGATGCTGAAGGTAAAACACTAGTCAGGAAATTTCTAAACCTGGTAAGAGGGAAGGGGCTCTTTGACTAGATCATGGAGGTAAGTACAATATACCTAAGGTAGAGGTTCTTCGGGCAGTTTAAACCCGCTCCCAAGTTAAAAAAAAAAGATGTTCAATCCAGATAAAGTAAGATATTTCAATAAGATGGAATATGATAAATGTTGGTGTTTTTAAGGGTTTTGAGTCCAATGCTTTCCTCAAATGTCAACGGAGATGCACGAATTTAGCTCTACGAATTTGCAAAGGGCTAAATTGGGCTAAAAAATTCAGAAAGGAAAGAAAACCTAGAAAATGAACGTAGAAAAACGTCCTGCTCAAAGAAGAATATGTAGTAATATTTGTAAGGCATGTAAATTATTTACACACAAATGTCAAGAGTATTGAAGGAAACCGTGGCTCATTGATTTCGAAATTAAATAAAAAAAACCTGCAACAGTTTACAGGGCATCTCACAACTTATTTAATAATGACACAAAGAAATAAAGCATAAATCAACACTTTATCATATTATTAAACAGTTCTTCGAGGCAGCTCAGGGAAACACAAAAGTAACACAAAGTGCATGGTGATTAAATGTTGTAATATAGAGCTACATTATTATTTTTTTATTTGTTAACAGGGTTAGGTTGCTTAGATAACACAATATTGTTATAATAAAATAATGAACATTTTTCATATGTTCTGTACAGCTCTTACATCTTGTAGTCTCTGTCAGCATCCAACTAGGCATCTATAAGATTGTATGGAAAGAAAATAAAAACCACAAACCATCTAAGACACCCAATAGCCTTCTGACGTCTGTCTTGGAACAAATTGTGAATATCCACTTCCAGTGGCTATTTTTCCAGATAATCAGATTGAGTATATTATAAACTAAACATATTACCAAATAATTTTAACTTATAAACATATATAAAAGTATAATAATTTTTACATATAAATTAATAACAAATTTTGAATCAATGTTCTTAATTATACAATTTTTCTTGCATATTTTCTAATTCATGCTGGAATTTCAAGTGTCCATAACCAAACATAAAAACATCAAAAACCTATTACTAGGGGTATTACCTACTATTTTCAGAAATAGTTAAAATAATTATATGAAATCATGATTTTTAATTAAAATGAAAATAATCAAAATTATCTAATGATAATAATTGTAAATAATTTTAAAATATATTTAGGGATGCCTAACAATAAATTTGATTGTAGTGATAATGTTTGTTTATGTAATTTATTTGTAATAATTTTTATTTCCAATATTGAGTTTTTACCTCTCTCTGGCTTATTAAAAAAGATTAAAATCCTGCAAATCTGTATGCTTTTGTAAACAGAGCTTAGAGAGATTATTGAAAATATACAATACAAAACAATTTATTGGTTTACATCTTAACTATAAGGTTAAGGTCCTGCGATGAAAGTTACTTTACCAAAAACACTGACTGTGTGCATTAAACAACGGATAACTAACTGTAATTTTACTTACTTAACAATTACACATAATTAAAAAATTAAAGATTTACATTGAGGAATACTCCCTTTGTAATACCAAGCAAGATTCTTTTCATTTAAAAAACAATTTATTAGAAGCTTTAAGATTTTTAGATACAGTCATATATAACTCGTCATAGAATGTGTTTCATAGCTAGAACGTCAAGTGTCCAGGGTCAAGGAAAACATGTGAATATTGATATTTGTCAATTTTGTATATATGTTAGTAACATACAATTACAGCTATTCCCTCACTGTATTGACTACGAGGCAACGACACTATACTATTCTAGAGCATCTGTTAAGATAACCTAAAGTCAGTAATTCGTTTAGTAACTCGCAGCTAGAAGAAAGTGATATTTACAATTCGAAGGGAGAATCTATTGTTTTTTTTTGAAAGAGGAATAAATTGATGCTTCATAATTGAAGTACGACATTTAAATGAAGAAAAAATGCCTTGTTTAAACTATATTAGGTAAATCCTTTCTCAAACTACAAAGTAATTATCTTTTCCTGATTAAAGGCTTAATCAACTTTAGTATGTAACTTAGTTTGTTAATTTATGAAAAACAACGCCCTCACAATTAATCTAGCGGACGTCATGCAGTGGAAGTCTAGTCCAGTACAGTCCAATCACTAGAGCTAATGAACGTTTAAAATCTAGGAAGCGCCTTAATACTCACATTCCGTTTCTAGAGCTTACTTTCCTTTAGGCACATTTTTTAAAGGGAGGGGGAGCCTGTTGAAAAAGAAAAAATGTAATACTAAATACAAGCTATGTATAACTGAGTGATTTTATTATTTAAACATATAACAAAATAAAAAAAAATGTGAGCTCATTATTATTTAAAATTCAGGTTTGATTACATATATTTTCTGAATCGTATTCTTTGCAAGTATGTATTACTAAACTTAAAATTATCAGAAACCTATTACCACTATTATTTACACAAATAATATTGATAATATTGATTGTAACCAATGTGTGAATAGAGTTTCAGACTCTCATATATGCATTTTATACTTATGTATAATACTAAATAATAATATAATAATGAATAATAATATTAAATGGCAATGCTCTTAATTTTCAAAATAATTGTTATTAATAGAATAAAGTAATTGACATTAAGAAATATTTAATTTCAATCTGTTATAATTACTGGTTCCTAAAAAATGAAGTTATAAAAATATTTGAACAAATATACCTACATACGAGGTACATATCATTTAGAAAATATGTTTACAATTCTTTTAGGAATAATTTTGCAAAGAATACATGCGACATATAGAGGTCTTAAAACGTAATGTTAAAGTTAATTTAGAAAAGATTTTACTTCTTGATCATAAATTAAGTGAAAAACGTATAACTCTTAAATTATTAAAACTCAAGACTTATTTGAATACCATCTCATGTCTTTCAGTGACTTCAATGTGATTATAACATTGGGGTATTACAGCTGATACCATTGCAGACTTATCGTTTAGTAACTTGTGATTTTCAATGTAAGTTGATTTTATATCTTTGTGAAAGAAAGACATATATTTGTAAGAAAGCAGACAAAGAGTAAAGAGAAATTTGGGTTTTCCTAATAATCACGTTAATGGCAACACTGATTGTTGTGCTGCAAGTCATGATCTATGTTAGCTATTGAAAGTATCATTTCATTCTTACCTTACTGAGATTTTGATTAGTCGTGTAATTACAATGAATGGGTTCTTTACCTGGTGATTGTACCAAGAACGAAATACAAGCGGTTGTTCAACCCAGAAGGTGTAAACTCACCAGAGAATATTCAAGAGCATGCATCAGGAATTCGGAAAAAAAATGTTTTGTGGAAGCAAAATCAGTAAAATCAAATATCTCCAATAAATAAATAAATAAATATATATATATATATATATATATATATATATAATATGAGAAAGTTATTTACTAATTGCATTTATATACAGTTAGTTTTTATTTTAATTGGTTAAAATAGAATTGTATGTGCGGTAATAAAAACGTTAATGAGACCCAAAACAAAAATCAGAAGCAAATGAACTGTCTAGATTGCTAAATGATTTGTGTTTTTCCTTCTTCAATCTTAGATGACTAGTTAAATGCTGATGGAACAGCAAGATAAGCTCATAGGGGAGGGTTGACAACCCCTATTCTTTGGGTCATGAGGTCTTCTGTTACTATTATTCATTAATTGTCCTCTTTGAGGTTGGCCGTGGTTAGCATAAGTTGACCTATAGAAAGAATTCAGCTGTTGCTAAGTTTCATAAGTTATTTGGTAAAATTTAGTTTCTGGACTTATTGGTTTTGTTCCTTGTGCTTTAAATCTGCCTTTTTGTTGTATAAAACTATTTTTTGTCTATTTATTATAAGCCTGCTACACAGGTACCTCCCGCGTCACTATACAGATTCTGTTTCACTTGTATTTCACCCAGAGCACCTCAGTTGAATGAAATGATGGCATCTCACAGTCCAATATTCAAAGTTTTTTTTCCCTTAAAAAGGTATTTTTGAAATTCTTGTCCAGATAACACTGTTGAATTACACAGGTTATCTGCTCGCCTATGAAGAAATTTATTTACCAAATTTGGGTTTGATAGGACTTTAAAAATAGGTTTTATTTATAGGATAATAGCCTCAGGTATTTTATGTTTATAAATGTATTTCTCACCTGAAATTAAGAATCTTTGAAATTTACACTATGACACTTCATCTTGCGGGCAGAGTTCTAGTTGTTTTTCGTCATCAGTAGAAAGTTAATGCACAGCCTTTTTCATTTTCTAAATATTTTCGAGGATGTCTCTGACTGCCTTACTACAGTAGGTTGTGTATTATCAATCAAAGCATCAGTAAGCCTACCCCGTCCTGAAATAGGTTTACTGCCAAATAGTTTGTGCCCACGTAGTGCAGCTTTAAATCTACCTAGTCTCGTACCCATTCTTTTTTGCACGTGTCCAACAAACTCCAACTTGCTGATTTTAATACCATTGCCATATGGTTTAGCCTGTTCTTCTAACAAAAGGCAGAGCTGTCACATTCTCCTAAGTACTTAATATACCTAACGCCTAGTCTTTCTTCGGATCTTATATGTTTATGCAAATGTTTCACAAGTTGTTGCTCTAGTTAGAAACGTTAGGTTAACTATTTAGCTTTAAGGACGAATTATTAATTACTTACAAATTATCAGCGACATTCCTAAACTTAGAGTAAAATAATCGCGGGAAGTGCTTTATATTGTTTCTTGATCATCATTGTGAAATTATGAGGGGTTTTCTTAAAATAATTGAATGAGTAATAATCGTTAAATAAGGCACTTGATAATAAAAAAGAACATATTTTTTATAGCTAATACTAGCTTAGTAAACGTGTAGAATGTAATAATGGACACCCCATTTATTTCTTCTCATATTCACACATGATTTGCTGAGTAAGTAGGGCCTACAAAATATTTTGAGTATTGCTGAAAATACAAATATTTCCCTAGTAAAGCAATAACTTTTATTGCTATTCCTAATTATTAGGATATCAGTTTTCATAATGTAATTTTGAGATCTTATTTTTACTTTTTATTCATTACATACTTATTTTTTTTTAATATCGATAACAATATGCTTGTATGTTGTATGCAATATGTTGTATATCTTCAGCAACCAGACCGTATTAGAGCCGGCTGGTAAAATTAATATACAAATCAAAATCTAACACTATCAGGCAAATGAGACCCTTCAATCTCGTCGAATGCGTCCAAGTTTCGTGGACTTTCACACTCTAGGAGCTGTGTCTGCAATGGGGGAAGGAGTAAACAAGCCTATGGAAAGAATAATAAGGGAAAATATTTTATGACGTCATTATTTTTAAATGGTAATATCATAGCACCATTTCCGTTTACAAACATAACCACAGTAATATATTTGCAATTGATTACTTAATTAATATATATTTAAATACTCGTATATAGATCTAGTATAAAATAACGTAGTAAAAGTGCAGAAACGTAATAATGGACTCAGCATTTATTTCTTCTCATATTCACTCATAATTTGTTGAGTAAGGAATATATATATATATATATATATATATATATATATATATATATATATATATATATATATATAGACTATATATTTGGTTAAAGAACAATATATTTTGAGTACGTAAATCAGCAACTTTAAAATTATTAGGATAATAATTTTCAAAATGAAACTTTTAAAAATAGTTTCTTAATTTTTAACAATTATGTTCTTGGTTTTTGAAAAAAATTAATAAGCAGGACAAAATTTCTCAACTCAAGACAAGGAAATATTGTAATAATACATTGATTTCGTTATGTCATCGTTACAAATCAACAAGGTCATATCAAGTGTAAATATGAAAGCATATACTGAAATCTCACAATACACTAGTTTCGGCCATAGTAGTGGCTAAATGTATTCACTCAGTAGTGTTAGATAATAACTGATAAAGGCCATATCGTCACTGTAACTAATCTGTTTTATTAAACTAATGTTAAATAAAATTTGTGTAAACTCTTTTTCTACGGCTACTATACGAGTATTATATGTAATTTTATCTCAAACAGCTTTATATATATATATACAAATTATTGCACTTAGTGGTGGATAGAAGTATTTACAATAGTAATTTATCAACTTCATAAAGTCAGTGCAACGGAAAAATAATGGACAACGTAAAATATCAATATACATACATACATACATACATATATATATATATATATATATATATATATATATATATATATATATATATATATATATATATATATATATGTGTGTGTGTATGATGGTTTACATATTATGTAAAATAGTAGACTACATTCAAATAATATATAATGTATGCAGTATAGTCTAGATTAAATAATCATATTGTAAATGTTCCATTAAATAGGAATAATATTTTTTACATATTAAATAAGAACACCTAATTTTTAGAAATAATTGAAACAACTTCTCTTAGCGTGAGAACAAACCTTATGGGACATCTTTTTAGCACATTTCACTATCGAACCATATTTAGTGTTCGCAGAACCACGTACATCACAGAATTTCATTCCTTATGACAACAAATATTAGATACTAAAAAACAAATAATATCTACATAAAATGTGTATTCTTCTGTTACTTAAAATAAACTATGAACTGAAATTTTTTAAATTAATACTAAAATCTTTTACAGCATATGAAAATATTTAAAATTCCATTTTCTAACAAAAATGAAGTTAAATAATATAGAACATCAAACTTAGTGTTTGTCGTGAGAGAAATGTATATTTCATAGTTAGGATTTTTTTCAAACCTTTTATTCTGATTTTTTTCTGTGCCCTAAACCTTTTCTAAATGGTTTTTGAACAAAGTGGTTTTTTTAACGTTATAGTGATCACTTTCATTTATAAATTACTTTTATCAACAAAAATATCAATTGGTATCGATTAAGGCTGACCACGGATATATACTTAGATAAAATTTATATAAGCTACTGACTCTTCCACTACTGATGTATTAACGGAATAAATGTCTGTCTATTATTTTTTTCATTTATTTGTAAAACCAAATCATAAAACTTATTCCATTTCTTCAATAAAAATGAATGATTTTTGAAGTCTAAATTTGTTCCATTTTGTCTCTTTTTTCTTTTCTGTTTTCTTAGCTAACATTTTGTAACGTGATATTTTGTAACATTAATTCCTAAGGAATTAACGATGATATTAAATATTACAGTGGTCTAGTTACATAATTAAATAGTTGACCTGCAATGTCAAATGTTTAATTGAAAATAAGAATGATGTGTTCAATAAATAATTTAAATGACAAACGTTTATTTAAATAAATCAAACATTACTTCACAATATATATATATATATATATATATATATATATATATATATATATATATATATATAATACAAACAAAATCACATTAGAAATGTCACGCTACTTTCAGATTTTACAACGTTTTACAGATTTAATATTATCAGAACTTTACATGTTTAAAAGAAAATCTATGGCAGGACCCATGAGATCAATTCAAGATTGCTTTGCGTATTTAAAATACAATTATCTTATCGACTTTAAAGTTTTACTAAATTACACAAATAACATTACACTTTCCCTATTATTAAAAAAGAAAATTAGCAATATCATGCCATTGAACGGTTAAAGATTTAAAGTTATATTTATCCTTTTTGATCACTTAATGTCTTAAAATTATGACTTGGATGTATTGAAACGAAACTGGTATAGCAAAACGGGGTTTCTGAACTTAGATCTCGCCATTCTGCATGTTATGTTGGCTCGCTCGTAATTTGGAATCTGGCCCCGGTGTTGTATCTTAACGTAGCATTTCGTCTATCAAAAAAAAATAATAATAAATTATAAGTAAACTGTTACATGTTTAAAAATTTAAAACAAATTTTAAAAACTTAGTGTAAAATAATATCGGAAAGTACTTTCTTTACGCGATCATCATTGTAAAATTAAGAGGGGTGTCTTTTTAAACAAATGAGTTAGGGGAACAATCGTTAAATATGACGGTTGAATATTAAAAAGAACATATTTCTTACAATAAATAATTTATAGACTACTATTTTACACCTTAATTTTATAAAGTGAACATTAAATATTATTATTATTTTTTGCGTGTTGAATAAAATACAAACATAACCACTTGATCAATTGCTATAAATCCTTGACAAGACAAATTAGTTAATTTCAACACAGCTAAGACAAACAATAAGAATATATTTCCTATGCAAATATATACTCGAATAAAATAGTTGTAATAATATTAGCCTACATGTTTATGATCATTCGAGTATTGTAAAAATATTCAATTGAATATAATTTTTATGTCATATATATAGAATAAATTATAAATTTTAAAATAATTTAAAATAATATTCACTATTGCAATAAAACTAGAGTAACAAAGTATAGGCTGATATACTATATCTTGGGGTAGTTATTTTAGTCACCAACGAGGAAACTTCTGCGTGTTGTATATCTTCAGCAACCTTGCTGTATTAGACTCCGATTGTAAAATTAATAAACAATTCAAAATATAATACAGCCAGATAACTGAGATTATGCAGTCTGGAAGGCAGCTCCAATGGTCCTGGACTATCCCATTCTAGAAGTTGTGTTTGCAATAAAGGAAGGGGCAAGAAAATTTATGGAAGGAATAATATGGGAATGTATTTTATGATGTCATTATTTTCAAATGGTAACATCATAACACTGTTTCCGTTTACAAACATAACCACAGTTCGCTAGTTAAAATATCATTTAAATATATGCTATAAATTTTTTTCAATATAAAATTGTTAATACTCAAGTAAAACTAATATTTTATTGGTAGAGCAGTAACTATACGATTATTAGAATAATATTTATTATAATTTATTATATTCAGTTTTGTAGAATATGTTTTCAACAATTATATTAACAATTCCATAAAACAAAAGTAATAACAAAAGAATCAATAATATTTGTCCTACTAAGTCCCAGGCTAATTTATTCTACTACTCTCAGAGACGAATCATTTGAGTATCATGTATCTCTTGGCCATCAAAGTCCTTTCAGGGTTTTTTATAAGAATCGACAAGAAATTTGAGATAAAAAAGTTTAAATCCGCAATTACTAGTGAGAAATTACTACTAGAGTAGAAGGTTTTGTTGTTATTTTAAGACTAAAAAAGAGACAGGGAAAATCGACAGATGTGTCACGTTCAACTTTAAAATAATAAAATTTGTAAAAGGCGGTTTACATCAAAGTACCAGAAAATAACGACTAGTTTAATAATACAATATTATAACAAAATTTCGAAATTTGATTTTTAGAAGGCAAAGTCTTGGTTCTTCATTCACTAAAAATAATTAGCCTGAAGCGAAATATCTAGAGAAACTTGAGCACAGAAAAGACGAGTTAGTCTTTCTTCACCTGGAAAATGTGTTATTCTTCCAGACCGAAATAGGTGGTTAACGTATAGTGGGGTTCCTACTAATAAAGAAGAGGTATTGTTGTAGGAAGTGTATTCAAAACTAAATAGGAAACAAAATAATTTATTTGTTTAAAATCTCGGGAAAAGAGAAGCTACGTAAAAGGGAAGTTTTTATTAAAGTGGTTAATTCATAAATTATAAATTTTAAAACAATTAAAAATAATATTCATTTTTGCAATAAAATTAGAGTAAATAAATATATGCTGTTTTACTATGTCTTAGTTTGATCTCTTTAATCACCAACGACGAATGTTCTGCCTGCTGTATATCTTCAGAAACCTAACCGTATTAGAGCCCAGATGTAAAATTAGCAAACAAATAGAGACCTAATAGAGTCAGGCAGCTGAGATCCTGACTCGCGTAGGCTCTGCAGTCTTTACGTGATCATCATTAGAATGATTGTTTCAAACATTTGCGCTAGGGGAACAATGGTTAAATATGACTGGTAAATATTAAAAAACCATATTTTTTATAATGAGTAATTGTGTTATAGAACACAATTGTACACCTTCATTTTATAAATTTAACATTAAATATTATTATTTTGTTGTGCATGTTAAATAAAATACAAATATAACCCCTTGATTATTTGCTATAAATCCTTGACAAAACTAATTAGTTAATGTCAACATAGCTAAGACTAAAGATAAGAAGAAAATATCCTATGCAAATAGATAATTCTATAAACTGGTATTAATATTAGCTTACATGTGTATGGAATTTCACGTATTGTAAATGTATTCTATTAAATATAATAGTAAAGATATTCAGATTTTTATAATAATCTAAAATTTATATTCCCTATGTTAATAAAATTAGAGTAACACAATCTAGAAAACGAATACTAATAAATGAAATTTGGATGTCATGTGAAATTTATATATATATATATATATATATATATATATATATATAAATTAATATATTATATATTAATTTATATATATAATATATATGTGTGTGTGTGTGTATATGTGTGTGTGTGTATGTGTGTATGTATGTGTGTGTGTGTGTGTGTGTGTGTGTGTGTGTGTGTGTGTGTGTGTGTGTGTGTGTGTGTGTGTGTGTGTGTGTGTATGTGTGTATGTGTGTGTGTGTGTGTGTGTGTGTGTGTGTGTGTGTGTGTGTGAGTGTGTGAGTGTGTGTGAGTGTGTGTGTGTGTGTGTGTGTGTGTGTGTGTGTTTGTGTGTGTTTGTGTGTGTGTGTGTGTATGCGTATGTGTGTGTTTGTGTGTGTGTGTGTGTATGTGTGATGGTTTACATATAATGTAAAATAGTAGACTACATTAAAATAATATATAATGTATGCAGTATAGTCTAGATTAAATAATCATATTATAAATGTTCCATTAAATAGAAATAATATTTTTTACATATTAAATAAGAACACCTAATTTTTAGAAATAATTGAAACAACTTCTCTTAGCGTGAGAACAAACCTTATGGGACATCTTTTTTTAGCACATTTCACTATCGAACCATATTTAGTGTTCGCAGAACCAAGTACATCACAGAATTTCATTCCTTATGACAACAAATATTAGATACTAAAAAACAAATAATATCTACATAAAGTGTGTATTCTTCTGTTACTTAAAATAAACTATGAACTGAAATATTTAAAATTAATACAAACATCTTTTACAGCATATGAAAATATTTAAAATTCCATTTTCTAACAAAAATGAAGTTAAATAATACAGAACTTCAAACTTAGTGTTTGTCGTGATAGAAATGTATATGTTAGGTTTTTTTTCAAACCTTTTATTCTGATTTTTTTCTGTGCCCTAAACCTTTTCTAAATGGTTTTTGAACAAAGTGATAGTGGTTTTTTTTAAAGTTATAGTGATCACTTTCATTTATAAATTACGTTTATCAACAAAAATATCAATTGGTATCGATTAAGGATGACCATGGATATATACTTAGATAAAATTTATATAAGCTACTGACTCTTCCACTACTGATGTATTAACGGAATAAATGTCTGTCTATTATTTTTTTCATTTATTTGTAAAAGCAAATCATAAAACTTATAAAAAATGCATGATTTTTGAAGTCTAAATTTGTTCCATTATGTCTCTTTTTTCTTTTCTGTTTTCTTAGCTAACATTTTGTAACGTGATATTTTGTAACATTAATTCCTAAGGAATTAACGATGATATTAAATATTACAGTGGTCTAGTTACATAACTAAATAGTTAACCTGCAATGTCAAATGTTCAATTGAAAATAAGAATGATGTGTTCAATAAATAATTTAAATGACAAACGTTTATTTAAATAAATTGTTAAATATTTTGCCATGTAACAGCAACATTGATTTCCGGAGGACCTTAAATAATTAAAAGAATGAAGAAGACGTTTTGTACATACCTCACTGGGCGAAGTACCTCCACTTGTCGGACAGTGGTCGGACACCATTTGGGTGCACCCTTTCCCGTACTTATCAATTACCTGTTGAACTTAAAGAAATCACTTATATTCAAAATGTCACTATTAATGTTAAGAGTACCTTCGCCACACGACAGGAGAAACAAAGAGAGGGAAATGGTCTAAACCGAGCCTCGTTTAGAACACACAAAAACTACGTCACGTCGAGAGTGGCGGGAGAGATGTCGTTTAACCGACGATTCGAAAGGAACTGGGGCGTACCGAACCTTGTAAGAGACAAAGGTTGGCCGATAAGGAGTCCCTCTCTGAAGCAGTTACACTGTCTTTTAAATTATCTTTAATTTAAAGAAAAGTACGTAACATACCGGGGGCCTTGAATCCTCCTAGGATTCAAAGAAGAATACAATATAAGCTACCCCAGCATGAGAGAAAAAAAACAATAATTTTCAATAAACAAACTGAGAGTTCTTCACAAAAAACAAATATACACTAAATAAAATAAAAATTCCTTTTCTAGAAAAATGAGAAAAATAATAAGTTTATTCTGCACTAATGGGCAGGGGGGAAACCTTATGAGAAGGTCGATTTATAAGTCCTTGCTGTGTCTTGAGCTGAACAACTCGCACCACACCGTCTGTGCCAGGGAACACTTGTGTCCCTCTTGCCAATTGCCAAGAGAGAGGCTGAGTAGGTAGATGCACTAGCACTAGGTCGCCCACACGAAGGTTGTCTGTCGTTTCCGTCCATTTGGTCCGCTGCTGTAGAGTGTGAAGATATTCCAGCTGCCACCTTTTCCACACGCGTTGGTGAAAAGCATGGACGAGGTGCCAATGCTTAAGTCGATTAGTAGGGACTTCAGCCAGATTTCTTTCGGGTACGGCGACGAGTGGAGCTCCAATTAAAAAGTGTCCTGGGGTCAGAGCAGTGAGATCGGGAGGATCGTTAGACAAAGGTGTGAGTGGTCGAGAGTTGAGGATTGACTCGACTTGAGTTGTCAGTGTCATGAATTCGGAGAGAGTTAGAACGTGTTCACCTATGACGCGACGCAAGTGATGTTTAGCGCTTTTAATTGCGCTTTCCCATAGCCCTCCTTGATGAGGTGCAGCAGGAGGATTGAAGTGAAAATTAACTCCACGTTGAAATGAAAATTCACAAACGAGATCTTGTCCTGAGGTCCTGAGTAGAGATCGCAGAGCATTGTCAGCTCCCACAAAGTTTGTTCCGCAGTCGGAATAGACGTGTTGACAAAGACCTCGTCTTGACACGAATCGAGTCAATGCTGCGATGAACGCGTCCGTCGAGAGATCAGTGACCAACTCAATGTGAACAGCTTTGGTGACAAGGCAAACAAAGACACAGATGTATGCCTTGATGGTTCGAATAGAGCGTAGATTATGTACTTTCAGAGTGAAAGGACCACCATAATCAATGCCTGTGTTGAGAAATGGGCGAGTAGGGGTCAGTCGAGGTTGAGGTAAGTTTCCCATAAGAGGATTTTTATTTTTAGGTCGGTGCTTAAAGCACACAATACACTTGAAGACGCGTGCACGGATTACATTCCGAGCACACAATATCCACACTTCTTGTGCGAGAAGTGATTGGGTGAGTTGAACTCCAGAATGAAGGTACTTCCGATGATATAGGTCAATCAAGGAGTCAACTACTGTTAGGAGGGGTGTGTCCTAATGCCTTTAAATCTTCGATGAAGGAGGATGCCTGAAGTAATTTGAATATTCGGATTCTGGCTTAGTTCAACTCCCCCGTAGTGAGAGGTCCAACAGTTCTTTCTAAGTGACGAGAGTTGTGTATGAAACGCAACAAGTACGCCATTACACGCTGCAGTCGACTAAAGCTAGAATATTTCCGCAGCAAGTCCCATTCTGAGTGAACAGTGGAGAGAAGAGATATAGGTGAAATAGGTTTATATTCCCCTGTGTCAATGAGTTTTGCAGGCTCAAAATGAGATATAGGCCAGTTATCATGCGACTGTTGTAACCAAGAGGGTCCGTACCACCATAATTTATGTTGAGGTAGGTCTGAAGGAAGTAATCCACGTGACGCGCAGTCAGCGGGATTGGGTTCACTCGGTACGTGCCTCCAATAATGAGAAGGCAATAATTCTTGAACCTGCGCTACCCGATTGGCGACAAAGGTTTTGAGTCGATAAGGAGGTGTTTGTATCCATGTCAATGTTACTGACGAATCGCACCATAGAAAAACTGAGGAAAATTCCATTTTTTTGTTATAAAGAGATATAATATATGCCACTAATTGAGCGAGTAAATGAGCAGCACTTAGCTCCAAGCGAGGTACAGTGAGTTTTTTCAGTGGGGCTACCCGAGTCTTCGATAATAACTGCCGAATTACCACCGAGTTGTCACTAATCTGACATCTTAAGTAAATGACAGCAGCGTATCCACTCTCAGAAGCATCTGAGAAACCGTGTAACTCAATGTTAGGCGAGTGACTCAAGCGTAAAGCCCGCGGAATTGCAATATTTTTTAAACAATTAGAAATCTTTGCAAATGTTTGCCACTGAGTTAGAAGTTCAGGTGGTAGGGATTGGTCCCAGTCTAACCCTTTTGTCCAGAGGAGCTGCATAAAACATTTCGCCCACATGACTACAGGCGAAAGGAAACCACAAGGGTCATAAATTTGAGCGATAACGCTGAGCACTTGGGGTTTAGTTTTAGAGTTTCGAGGAAAATTCAAATGGTAAGTAAAAGCGTCCGAAGAGGATGACCAATGAAGTCCGAGAATATTATAATGAGGTTGTGCGGTATCCTGAAGAAACGTGGGTGTCTCTAGGTGTTCGTCTGGAAGATCCTGTAATAGTTGATAAGCGTTAGTAGTCCATTTCCGCAATTCGAAGCCACCTCGAAGTAAAAGAGAAATGAGCTGAGTTTTCAAATGAGAGGCCTCATCAATGGAATCACCACCCGCAATAATGTCGTCGACAAACGTTTGTGTGCGGAGTACTTCGGCAGCCTGAGGGAATGAAGCACCTTCATCGGAGGCGAGCTGATGAAGAGTTCTTATCGCCAGGTAAGGTGAACAACTAAGTCCATAGGTTACTGTGGTCAATTGATAAATGGAAATAGGTTGATCGACATGGTCCCTCCATAGGATCAGCTGATAAGATTGATCATCAGGGTGGACTTTGATCTGACGATACATCTGACGTATATCGCAAGTAAAAACCACATTATGATAGCGAAACATGAGTAACAGATCACAAATGTTGGTCTGCATTTTCTGTCCTGTCCACAGGGTGTCGTTGAGAGAGAAACCGTTGGATGTTTTTGCACTGGCATCAAAGACTGTTCGAAGGCGAGTAGTGGTGCTGGATTCCTTTAGAACCCCATGATGAGGTAAAAAGTAGTGAGGTGAACTGAGCTGAGTGTTTTGGGCAAGTATCATGTGTCCAGAAGTCAAATAGTCAGACATGAATTCTGCATAAAGTTGCTTGAAGCGAGGCTTAGAGTTGAACTTTTGTTCGAGAGATTTTAATCGTACTTCCGCGTTCCCGCGAGAAGTTCCGAGAGGAGGTTTATCTTGTTTGAAAGGAAGTCGGACACAGTAACGACCTGAACTGTCGCGTGTATGAGTAGCGACATAATGAGCTTCACATGCTTGATCATGTGGTGAGAGTTTTGAGGTTAAGGGCACTTCTTCATGTTGCCAGAATTTTTGCAGAGAATTGTGCAGTTCCAAGTCATTCACAGTGAGTAATGTGGTGGACATACTAGCACTAGATTCCCTTTCACAGGTAGGCAGACATGGAGCTTCTCCCATAACCATGAATCCAAAGTGAGTGCCTATTAGGCACGGCATATTAGAGCCGAGAGAATGCGTAGTTGGAGTCAATATTAAAGGAAAAAGAGCGCCGCCCAGAAGAATATCAATGCGACTTGGCAAATGAAAAGTAGGGTCGGCAAGCGTATAAGATTGTACCTTATTTAGTACTTTAACGTCAATGTGAGTACGAGGTAAATCGACGCAAATTTTGTCGAGAATGAGAAAATTATGTTTGGCAGCTATTACTGTGCCATCGAGAGTGTGCACCCCTAAAGAGGTCATGCCCCTTGAGCGAGTAAGGGTTTGAGAAAGTCCAACAATGTTGTGATTACTTCTTGTTCGAGTTACACACATTAGTTGAGCTACGTGCTCTGAAATAAATGAGGATTGGCTTCCTGAGTCCACCAGAGCCCGGAAAACATAAGTCGTCCCGGTAGGAGAGGATAGTTTTACTAAAAGTGTGCCCAGGAGCACAATTGTACTTTGAGAGGCAGGATTAGTCGCCTGAGAAGTCATACTAATAGGTGACTGAACAACTTCTGTTACACCTTGGTCCTGGGAAAGAGAGGACTTTAATGGTGTATGCTGAGGCAGGTGATCGTTGTCGAAATGGAGAAGAGTGTGATGTTTCCTTTTACATTGAAAACAAGTCGAATTGGATTTACAAAACTTCACACTGTGAGCGCCCAAACATGAAATACATCTACTATACGACTTCGCGATCTTCAAACGCTCTGTCGGAGATTTGGCCTTAAACTTAAGGCAGGAATAGATTTTATGGTCTGTTCCTTTACACAGAAAACATAAAGGATGCTTTGTTTCAGACGCTGTGTCATTGACAGAGTTATAAGTCACCAGCGAAGTCCCTTTTCGGTTAACCTGAGTCTTATACATTAACTGTTTTCCCTTTGAAATTTGAGGTGAGTTTGAAGGTAATGAGTTAGGGTTGAGAGTTGAAGAGGAATGTAGTGTCGCGTGTTCAAGTTCACTACATTTTTGTGAGAGGAAGTTGATAATTTCCGCAGGTGTTGCCAGGGTCGACGTGTTATCCCGTGATTGTTCAAGCTTCCTCAGTATAGTAGAATCCAGCTTGCGTAAAATCATCGCTGACAATAAGGGATTGTTACTCGTGATATCAATTTGTAGCCCCCTCAAGGCTTGGGTGTTCTCTGTGTAACTTGTAACAAAGTTACGCATTTGGTTAGAAGTGTAATTGATATTCGGCAAGTCGAGAATTCTATTGAGATGAATTGACATTAATCGTCTTAGAGAATGATATCTCTCCATAAGACGGTCATACGCGACTTGATAATTAACTTCCGAAATAGGTAAAGAGTTAATTAATTTTAATGGTTCACCTGAGAGTACACTAAGCAAATACTGTAGTTTGGTGACAGCATTGAGAGATGTATTTTTATGTATGGTAGAGTCAAAGAGATTTTTGAAAGAAATCCATTCAAATGGATCACCCGTGAAATGTTTGAGTTCCAATTTTGGAAGTCACAGTGGGATTTGCGACGAGAGTGAAGAGCTAGCTTCGGTTTTTTGCCTTGCAGCTTGTTTCGCTTCTATTGAAGCAACAGTGTAATTTATGCGAGAAACAAGGTCATTAACCACAGCCGAAGTTGAGAAATTGGGAATAAAATTGTTATCTTTTTCCAACGAGAGTTCATAGAATAAGTCCAATGTGTCTAAAAATTCTTGTTTAATGCTAGCGACAGAGGGAGCTCGGATCATTAATTCCTGCATGATCGCTTTATCAGTAATCTTTTGCGTGAGATCATAAATAGATTGGATCTGGGAAAATAGAGCTTCCTTCTTAGCAGTGATTACTCTTAGTGATTTGGCCATTTTGTAGAACTGAATTATATCTACAATAACTATAAGGCTCTTTAAATACACTAACAAAATATGCTATACTAATAGCAAGAGCGATAGAGAAAGCATAAACTAGTTTCTCACAAAGAAATGTAAATATTGAATGTTTGAACTTATGAACGGACGTAAACAGTTGAAGTAAACAAATGTCTCTTATTCAATATTACTATAACAAGATATCTTCAAATAATTGCAATAAGAAAAATGTTCAATACAAATTATGAAAAATGTAAGTATTTTAAAAAGAAATAATTACAATTACATTAGACAACATGTAACTGAATGATCTGCTTCAAAACAATAAGCTTTAATAAATATAAATTTGCAATTTACAAGCAGTGAAATCATAGGTGACTTCTTTTACCATACTAAATAGCAGAAAATATTTATAAATATATTAGCCTATTAACATAGTATGAGTGAGAAACATAAACTTTTAATCATACGAATTGTTTACAAATAGACAAGCGTAATTAATTATAAAGATATGCTTTCAGAGAGGGTTTGTTATAATCTACTGTATTTGAACAGCTGAGAGATAAGAAATTGAGTGAGGTAAGCCTTGTAACAAGGACAAGATATTGCGTGCGGTTGGATATATGTACGTCACACTTGTGGACATGTTTTAACATAGGACCTATTCAAAAGATCCGGCCCGGAGGACCAAAAATGTTAAATATTTTGCATGTAACGGCAACATTGATTTCCGGAGGACCTTAAATAATTAAAAGAATGAAGTTGACGTTTTGTACATACCTCACTGGGTGAAGTACCACCACTTGTCGGACAGTTATTCGGGTGCACCCTTTCCCGCACTTATCAATTACCTGTTGAACTTAAAGAAATCACTTATATTCAAAATGTCACTATTAATGTTAAGAGTACCTTCGCCACACGACAGGAGAAACAAAGAGAGGGAAATGGTCTAAACCGAGCCTCGTTTAGAACACACAAAAACTACGTCACGTCGAGAGTGACGGGAGAGATGTCGTTTAACCGACGATTCGAAAGGAACTGGGGCGTACCGAACCTTGTAAGAGACAAAGGTTGGCCGATAAGGAGTCCCTCTCTGAAGCAGTTACACTGTCTTTTAAATTATCTTTAATTTAAAGAAAAGTACGTAACATAAATCAAACTTTAGTTCACAATATATATATATATATATATATATATATATATATATATATATATATATATGATGAAATGTTACTATCTGGAGTACATCCGTTCATTCTGCAGTCCATAAATTCGCAGTTCCGACGTTTCGCTAGAATCTCATCCAGCATTGACGAGGTGAACCCAACAACAGTAGAAGAGCGAGTGAAGAGCGCAGATAGCTCGGCTCCTATATATAGAGGAATGAAGCCACGCCCATTGACGTCAATACACACACTGACGTCAATCCACACACACCTGATCCAAACAATTACTCACATTCCTTTGCCTTTGTTCACCTTTCTGCCGATAAAATCTATCAATGACACACTTCCAAACTGCGGGCAAATTCAAAGTATCATCGCGTTTGTTAAGACTCCCTTGCTTCTCTATTTCGATAGCCTCACGAATAATTCTATGCCTGTAGTTTTCCACTTGAGCAATCTGTCGGCAAGATTGGAAATCAATGGTATGCCCTGTATCGCAGTGGTGCCTGTACAGAGCCGACGTTTTCTGCTTGTTTTTAAGGCCCAGTTTGTGCTCCTCAAGCCTAGCTGAGATACGTCTGTTCGTTTGGCCAATGTACGATTTCTTACAAACTCCACAAGAAACGCTGTAAACACCATGGTTTTCCAAGAAGATCTTATCTTTGGCGTTACCAAAAACCTTGTCGATGGTGAGGTAAGGTTTATAAACGGAACGTAAACCATGCCTCCTAAAGAGTCTGCCAATCCTGTCAGTAGTTCCTTTAATAAAGGGCAGAAAAACAGTACCAGCTTTCTCAGTCTCTTTTTCATCCACGTCAACAGGAAGGGCACTTTGGCGGTGTAACGCTTTATTAATGGCATATTCCTTATAGCCATTGCTTCTAAGCACCTCTCTCATAGTAATAAGTAAATTCTCTCAGAATGCCAGTAAAGCTCTACTTAGAGAACAAATCTATCCCACTAGGAAGAACCTTGCTACCACTGAAAGGGAACTTTTCACTTTGCACATTGACCTTAGCAATGTTGTTCATCGTATTTTGTGGGATCGTATCGATACTCTAGTGGCTTGGAGATCAGAAACCAATATAAATCTGAAAACTGAGAAACAGGTGAAAAAGTTTAATAGCCTTACTGCTAAAACCTCTGAAATTCATCGTCAGACTCTGGATCCTGACTTGGTTGTGAAGAACATCTCTAGCTACAGCCTCAGTGATGCTGAAATCTCTGTCCTATGTAAAGGGTTTAATTTTGCCATTGCTCCTACCAGGCTTCCTTTAGAGGAAATAATATCTGAGGTTGAAACATCTATCGCCTACATGGATAAAACTGAAGCTGAAGAGATTCGTCAGGAGGTTGCTAGTATTTTACGTACTAGCAGAATTCCTAAACCTAATCTCAACCCTGGAGAAAAGAGAGCCCTTTTCAAACTGAAAAATAATGGAGACATTACTATACTGCCGGCTGATAAGGGTAACGCTACTGTTGTTTTAAATACTTCAGATTATATAGACAAGATGAAGGAGATCCTTAATGATGAAAATTACAAAGTTGTTAAGAACGGTCCGACCACCTACTTGGAAAAGACTACCAGGCGGATTATTAAACAGACTCCTATCGATGAGGAAACTCAATCCAGGATAATTCCTCGGGAAAAATCTAGTAGATGTCCTAAGTTATATGGTTTACCTAAAATCCATAAACCGGGCACTCCTATGAGACCTATAGTGAGTGCTATTAATTCACCTCTTCAGAAACTGGAGAAATATTTGGCTAAACTTATGCAGCCATTGGTTCAGAAGGCTGATTCCTATATCAAGAACTCTGAACATTTTGTCCAAGTGCTGCAAGGAATCCAAGTTGAAGAAAGTGACATAATGGCTAGCTTGGATGTCAAGTCATTGTTCCCCAGCGTTCCCATTGATGAAGTGCTTCAGAGGATGTCTATTTTTGAAGAGCTCCCTCCGCATGTCTTGGATCTGGCTAGGCACTGTCTCAAAAATACGTACTTTTTGTTTAATGAACAGTTTTACAGGCAACTTGATGGTGCCCCTATGGGATCTTCACTTTCTCCAGCTGTAGCCAATATTTTTATGACGATCTTTGAGCAAGACGCCCTGAATGATGCTTTTCTCAGGCCTAAAGCTTGGTTTCGTTATGTAGATGACGTCTTTATGATTTGGCAACATGGTGGCACAGAACTTGATAAATTTCTTACGTACCTCAACTCTCGCCACTCCAGGATATTTTTCACTTTGGAACTGGAGAGTGATGGCTGCTTGCCGTTTCTGGACGTCTTGGTTAGGAAGGGTCAGAATGGTTGTGTTCACCATTCGATCTACAGAAAACCGACTCATACCAATAGATATCTTAACGCTGAGTCACATCACCACACATCTCAGATCCAGGCTGTCGCCGACACGCTCTTCTCTCGGTCTCACAAGTTAACAGACATCGATTCGAGGGACCAAGAACTTATTACTATGAGAGAGGTGCTTAGAAGCAATGGCTATAAGGAATATGCCATTAATAAAGCGTTACACCGCCAAAGTGCCCTTCCTGTTGACGTGGATGAAAAAGAGACTGAGAAAGCTGGTACTGTTTTTCTGCCCTTTATTAAAGGAACTACTGACAGGATTGGCAGACTCTTTAGGAGGCATGGTTTACGTTCCGTTTATAAACCTTACCTCACCATCGACAAGGTTTTTGGTAACGCCAAAGATAAGATCTTCTTGGAAAACCATGGTGTTTACAGCGTTTCTTGTGGAGTTTGTAAGAAATCGTACATTGGCCAAACGAACAGACGTATCTCAGCTAGGCTTGAGGAGCACAAACTGGGCCTTAAAAACAAGCAGAAAACGTCGGCTCTGTACAGGCACCACTGCGATACAGGGCATACCATTGATTTCCAATCTTGCCGACAGATTGCTCAAGTGGAAAACTACAGGCATAGAATTATTCGTGAGGCTATCGAAATAGAGAAGCAAGGGAGTCTTAACAAACGCGATGATACTTTGAATTTGCCCGCAGTTTGGAAGTGTGTCATTGATAGATTTTATCGGCAGAAAGGTGAACAAAGGCAAAGGAATGTGAGTAAAGAAAAAGAACATATTTCTTACAATAAATAATTTATAGACTACTATTTTACACCTTAATTTTATAAAGTGAACATTAAATATTATTATTATTTTTTGCGTGTTGAATAAAATACAAACATAACCACTTGATCAATTGCTATAAATCCTTGACAAAACAAATTAGTTAATTTCAACACAGCTAAGACAAACAATAAGAATATATTTCCTATGCAAATATATACTCGAATAAAATAGTTGTAATAATATTAGCCTACATGTTTATGATCATTCGAGTATTGTAAAAATATTCAATTGAATATAATTTTTATGTCATATATATAGAATAAATTATAAATTTTAAAATAATTTAAAATAATATTCACTATTGCAATAAAACTAGAGTAACAAAGTATAGGCTGATATACTATATCTTGGGGTAGTTATTTTAGTCACCAACGAGGAAACTTCTGCGTGTTGTATATCTTCAGCAACCTTGCTGTATTAGACTCCGATTGTAAAATTAATAAACAATTCAAAATATAATACAGCCAGATAACTGAGATTATGCAGTCTGGAAGGCAGCTCCAATGGTCCTGGACTATCCCATTCTAGAAGTTGTGTTTGCAATAAAGGAAGGGGCAAGAAAATTTATGGAAGGAATAATAAGGGAATGTATTTTATGATGTCATTATTTTCAAATGGTAACATCATAGCACTGTTTCCGTTTACAAACATAACCACAGTTCGCTAGTTAAAATATCATTTAAATATATGCTATAAATTTTTTTCAATATAAAATTGTTAACACTCAAGTAAAACTAATATTTTATTGGTAGAGCAGTAACTATACGATTATTAGAATAATATTTATTATATTCAGTTTTGTAGAATATGTTTTCAACAATTGTATTCACAATTCCATAAAAAAAAGTAATAACAAAAGATTCAATAATATTTGTCCTACTAAGTCCCAGGCTAATTTATTCTACTACTCTCAGAGACGAATCATTTGAGTATCATGTATCTCTTGGCCATCAAAGTCCTTTCAGGGTTTTTTATAAGATTTGACAAGAAATTTGAGATAAAAAAGTTTAAATCCGCAACTACTAGTGAGAAATTACTACTAGAGTAGAAGGTTTTGTTGTTATTTTAAGACTAAAAAAGAGACAGGGAAAATCGACAGATGTGTCACGTTCAACTTCAAAATAATAAAATTTGTAAAAGGCGGTTTACATCAAAGTACCAGAAAATAACGACTAGTTTAATAATACAATATTATAACAAAGTTTCGAAATTTGATTTTAGATGGCATAGTCTTGGTTCTTCATTCACTAAAAATAATTAGCCAGAATCGAAATAGCTAGAGTAACTTGAGCACAGAAAAGACGAGTTAGTCTTTCTTCACCTGGAAAATGTGTTATTCTTCCAGACCGAAATAGGTGGTTAACTTATAGTGGGGTTCCTACTAATAAAGAAGAGGTATTGTTGTAGGAAGTGTATCCAAAACTAAATAGGAAAAAAAATTTCATTTGTTTAAAATCTCGGGAAAAGAGAAGCTACGTAAAAGGGAAGTTTTTATTAAAGTGGTTAATTCATAAATTATAAATTTTAAAACAATTAAAAAATAATATTCATTTTTGCAATAAAATTAGAGTAAATAAATATATGCTGTTTTACTATGTCTTAGTTTGATCTCTTTAATCACCAACGACGAATCTTCTGCGTGCTGTATATCTTCAGAAACCTAACCGTATTAGAGCCCAGATGTAAAATTAGCAAACAAATAGAGACCTAATAGAGTCAGGCAGCTGAGATCCTGACTCGCGTAGGCTCTACAGTCTTTACGTGATCATCATTAGAATGATTTTTTCAAACATTTGCGCTAGGGGAACAATGGTTAAATATGACTGGTAAATATTAAAAAACCATATTTTTTATAATGAGTAATTGTGTTATAGAACACAATTGTACACCTTCATTTTATAAATTTAACATTAAATATTATTATTTTGTTGTGCATGTTAAATAAAATACAAATATAACCCCTTGATTATTTGCTATAAATCCTTGACAAAACTAATTAGTTAATGTCAACATAGCTAAGACTAAAGATAAGAAGAAAATTTCCTATGCAAATAGATAATTCTATAAACTGGTATTAATATTAGCTTACATGTGTATGGAATTTCACGTATTGTAAATGTATTCTATTAAATATACTAGTAAAGATATTCAGATTTTTATAATAATCTAAAATTTATATTCCCTATGTTAATAAAATTAGAGTAACACAATCTTGAAAACGAATACTAATAAATGAAATTTGTATGTCATGTGAAATTTATATATATATATATATATATATATATATATATATATATATATATAAATTAATATATTATATAATAATTTATATATATAATATATATGTGTGTGTGTGTATATATGTGTGTGTGTATGTGTGTGTGTGTGTGTGTGTGTGTGTGTGTGTGTGTGTGTGTGTGTGTGTGTGTGTGTGTGTGAGTGTGTGTGTGCGTGTGTGTGTGTTTGTGTGTGTGTGTGTGTGTGTGTGTGTGTGTGTGTGTGTGTGTGTGTGTGTCTGCGTATGTGTGTGTTTGTGTGTGTGGGTGTGTGTGTGTGTGTTTGTGTGTGTCTGTGAGTGTGTGTAGACATGTATAAGTTTATAGGAACAACAAATATATATATTAAAAAGTAAAATAAAATTTTTATGTGATAAATTATGTTTGCTAAGTTACCTTTTGATTAAATGCCCACGTTGTGGAACTATATTATAACATACAACACTATTAGTCGACAACAATTCTACTAACTCAACCTGAGCATTTATGCTATTTAATTAACACTAAAATCTCGGGTTTTGGGCGCCAATATTACTAAATGTAATGTAATTGCAATTTTTTAAAACTTTTATTTAAATGGAAAATAGTAATATTAACAACTTTACAAAATTTCATTTACTAGTGACATAAATCCAGCAACGTTTTACATTACTACAATATTTAAAATAACAAATTTGCATTACATTAAATTTGATTTTGTATTATTGTATTTCGGCTTTGTTTTGACAATCTTACCTTTTTAAGTATTTAATGAACTCATTGTTGGTTCGGATTCCCCTCGCTATAAGTGTAATAAATACACAAAAACCTCTTAACCACAAGCCTTCTTTATTGTACCCTTTTGTACATTTTAGTTACCAAGTAACCATCCTCAGAAAGATAACATACATAGACTGACAAAACGTTTATTTACATGCAAAATAGTAATAATACTATAGTATAGTATAATATTATATATATATATATATATATATATATATATATATATATATATATATATATATATATACTATATATAATAATAATATTAATAATATAGTATAATAATAATATAAAGTAGTAACTACTTTACTTTACAAAATTTCATTTACTAGTGACATAAATCCAGCAATGTTTTACCTAACTACAGTATTTAAAATTACAAATTGTATTACATTAAATTTGATATTATTTTATTTCGGCTTTGTTTTGACACTCTTACCTTTTATAATATTTATTCTCAGGGCGTGTTAGGTTACTGCTTTAGAAAACTGCTTATTATTAACCTTATTACAAAAAATAAAATTTAATAAAGAAATTTAGATCATAACGTATTGACCAGAAATTTAGAAAATATATTATAAAAACAGAGAGTGCATTACTTAAGTTCGTTATTACCAATCGCAATACCAGAGTCTTTCAGATGAACCCTTTCTCACTACACTGACACTTGATAAAATGTTCTTTGAGAAACGCAATACCTTGATTCACAAAAACTTTCACTATAACTTTAATCACAACAGTTTCCCTTTTATTCGCGGATCACCCTTTTTATACAAATTTCCTTTTACAAACCCTTAGGTACTTTTAATTAATCAACAAGAATTATTTTCTTGATTTAAATAAAATAACTATAATTCCCTCCTTTAACTTTACTTTAAACTTAAACACCACCTAATTAAAACTTTCCCATTTCAGACTTTTGTGTCCAACCTTCGCCGACTCCTGTGTATGACTGTTATTCCTATCTCTAGCAATTTCTCTGGTTCAAATTCAAACACCCCACTTCTAATTTTTTTGGCCGTTTTACATCTTTTCAAACATCGACCTATAAGGAATTTACTACTAACCGTTGAGAATTTAAACATTTCTGTTAGAAATCCAATTTTCTTTTCATTCGCACCAATCTGCGGGTGTTCCAAATCATTAGAGTCAACTTAAGTCTAACTACCACAGTTCTTTTGTTAGGCCACGCACACTTGTCTGCTTCGTGACTTAAACAAAATCTCCCTAGAAACTTGTAAAATTTTTTACTAGTTCGTTCCCACAAATAAGCCCCTTTTAGCACCTATCTTAAAATCTTTACTTGTATTGCAACACAAAAATTCATATTTATATTTGAAATTATTTCTTATTTCCTTATTTATGAAAGCAGCTAACAATTAGAAATGCGCCGGGAAGTTGCGCAGAAAGTCAAAATTCGCTACGTTTGCTTTAAAAATCCCTTTATTATTTTTTTTGTTTTCGAACAGAAAGCACGCCGCAAGATAATACGTAGCAAGAATAGATTTTGTCTTTTAACAGTTTTAATTTAATTTAAATGAAACATGTAAATAAGAGTCTAAAAATTTCGTTTATTATTTTCTTAAGAAATGTTTCATCACTGATTATTCAACATCTGGCGAGCATCCTAGCCAACACGCATCCAAAATGAATAATGGCAAGGTCTGATCAATGAACCTCGCTGTACAACATACATTTAAGTTCCTAAGTTAGTAATTTTATGTAAAGTGATGTGAAATCAAAATTTAACTTTCAATAATTTAACTGCAGACGGCTAAATAGTACAAGTTTTTATATTTTAATTATGCAGGAAGTTATGATTAATCCGTGGGATACAATAACAAATTATCAACTGTTAGATAAACTATTTTGAAATGTATTTATTTTATATAGAAGCAATCTCTTTGTGGATATCGTATGTCAATGTTATATATACTAAAATAGTGAAAATATTTACGTAAATTCTTAAAAAGTTAAACGAATGTAAAAACCAGATCTAAAACAGTGTACACGTTTCAAATGTATTTTCCTTTTCTTTTATCTTTTGTGTAAATTTTGTATATTAAAATTTGATTTATTTTATTTTGAAATATTTGGTAAATTTATTGAATGCACCATTCTCAAGTTCAATTCAGCTTTTGACTTTGCAGGTCACTTTATTAACTGTGTAACAGATAACTGCAGTATTCAACACCGAAATTCCTTAAGAATTTATCTAAATGCGTCACTTAAATTGCGCAACTCTGCTTACTAAAATTGAATTATAAAGTTTAGTGCGTTCATAAAAGTTTTAAAATAATTATTTATGGCATTGAAAAAAATATATTTTTTTATTCGGGCAGTTGTAACCTGAAAATAAATGAAGCTCAATACATCTACCAAAATATGTGTAGCTTGAATTTAAAAATAATTTGGGTTACAGAAAGTGGAATTTGTTCTTTTGACCAGCAAGATGTATTGTTTCAGTAATGCGTAGTTAGTCGTAACAAGAAGTGCTTGTTTTAACAAGGGGTGGATGGTTCAGTGAAGCTAGGTTGTAAAAACCTGATTTTTAGAAAGCGGCGTAGTACTGGAAATGTTAGTTTGGAGGTTACTTTATCTGTTTTTGTAAGATTACGGTACGTTTTCTGAATGGTGGTTATATCTGTTTATAAGTACAGACAAATAAGAAATTATTAAAACTTTATCAGAACATTTATCAAATTAAAGTGATTTAAAACAAAAGTAAAACTTTCAGATAAATAATTCTTCAGACTTCTTCAGATAATTCTTTAAACTAAATATAAATTTTACTCAGGCTCATTAAACAATAAATTTTAATAAAAAGATAACTGTTATTGGATTTCTCAATCTTAATATTTTTAGAAATAGCCTAAATAAAAAACCAATAATCAAACTTTTAATATAATTCGTTAAAACATTATCTAACATAAGGTACAGTAAATATAAATAGCAACACCATTTCATGAATCAGCTGTTTTAGGTTGTAGAACAATAATGTTTTAATGCTTACAGTTTTTACTTTTTGTATTATACAATAACCGATACCTTTCTAACCCGTTATGGCACATGTTAGAAACGCAGATAACTAATTAGCTTTAATGATTAACTATTAATTGTTTAGAAATTATCAGTGTTCGTCACTAAACTTAGTGTAAAATAATAGCGGGAAGTACTTCATCATTGTAAAATTAAGAGGGGTTTTCTAAAACAGTTGAGTTAGTGGTAATCTTTTTATATAGGCTAATGACAGATCACAGAAATTTTGCTTTTTTAAAACACTCAACGTTTAGAATTACTTTCCGAGCTTCCTTTTCAAGAGCAACCTGATTTCAAGAGAATATGATCTGTCATTAGCCTATACGAAAACATTAATAGTTATTAACGGACATTAAATAAATATATTAGTGATAATCGTTAAATATGACGCTTGAATATTTAAAAAAACGTGTTTTTTAAATTTAAAATTATATAGACAATTTCTCATCTTCATTTTAAAAATAGAACATTAAATAATAATAACATTTTGTTTATGCTAAATAAAATACAAATATAATCACTTAGTTAATTGCTAGAATTCGTTGACCCTACAAATTAGCTAATTTCAATACAGCTTAGACAAACTTTATGAATAAAGTTCATATGCAAATAGATACTAGTATAAACCGGTAATTTCTTACATGTTTATGATCATTCTCGTATTGTAAATATATTCTATTGAGTATATTTTTTATTGTCATACATAAAGAATTAATTTAAAATAATATTCACTATTTCATTAAAACTAGAGTTACAAAGTATATGCTCTTATACTATGTATTAAGGTAATTACTTTAATCATCAACGACGAATCTTCGACGTGTTGTATATTTTCAGCAACCTTACTGTATTAGACTGCGCTTGTAATATTAATAAAGAAATCGAAATCTAATACTGCAAGGCAACTGAGAACCTACAGTCTCGTCCTACAGCCCAATTGTCCTGGACTTTTACATTCTTGGAGCTGTGTCTGCAATAGATGAAAGGACAAGCAAACTTATGGAAGGAATAACAAGGAAAAATATTTTATGACGTAATTATTTTTAAATGGTAATATCATAGCAGCATTTCCGTTTACAAACATAACCACAGTAACACGTATAACCACAGCAAACATACCACCGTAACAGTAGTGCGAACTTACTGCTAGTTTAAATAAAACATATAAACTAGTATAAAATAACGTAGTAAAAGTGTAGGAATGTAATAATGAACTCAACCTTCATTTCTTCTCATATTTACTCATGAATAAATATTTTGCTGAGTAAGATATATATATATATATATATATATATATATATATTTATATTTGGATAAAGATATTATATTCTAAACATTGCAGAAAATAAAAATCGTTCCCTGGTAAAGCAGGAACTCTAAAAGTATTAGAATATTAATTTTCAAAATGAAGTTTTTAATTTTTACCAATAATGTTTTTGTTTTTTTGAAAAAAAGAACTCACGACATAGAAATATTGATATAATACATTGATTCCGTTATATCATAGTTACAAATCAACAAGCCCAAATCGAGTGTATATATTAAAGCGTGTACTAAAATCTCACAAAACACTAGTTTTGGTCACGATGTTTGCTAAACTCAATCACTCAATAATGTTAGCCAATGTTTGCTATACTCAATCACTCAATAATGTTAGCCGATGTTTACTAAACTCAATCACTCAATAATGTTAGCCGATGTTTGCTAAACTCAATCACTCAATAATGTTAGCCGATGTTTGCTAAACTCAATCACTCAGTAATGTTAGCCGATGTTTGCTAAACTCAATCACTCAATAATGTTAGCCAATATCTGATGAAGGCCATGTCGTCGCTGAAACTAATCTGTTTTATTCAACTAGTGTTTAGTGAAGTTTTGAGCAACTCTTGTGATATTATTAAATTGTTCCCACTCTAACTGACTTAGGCCTTTAATTTTCTATTTTATTTGGAACAAGTTGCAAATGAACATTTCTACAGACGAAAAAGCAATAAAAGCGACAAAAAGCGGTAAACATTTTATTATATCTTTATCTAAGAATATTATACTATATGTAGTTTTACCTCAACACAGCTAGACATAATTAAGTTAATTTAATTGCGGTGTTTTAACTACTATGTAAGATAGTAGACTACATTCAAATAATATATAATGCATGCGATATATTCTAGTTTGCACATTTATTTTATAAAAGACAATAAATAGGAATATTATTAAATGGGAATATTATATTACATGGGAACACATAATTTTTACAAACCTTTAAAACATCTCCTTTTAGTACCGAACTCATGGTACATCTTTTTAGCACAATTCACTACCGATCCAATGTTAATGCTGTCAAAACCAATTCTACATCTTAAAATTACTTTATGACAACAAATAGTAGATACTAAAAGACAAATAATATCGAGATAAAGTATCTAATCATCTGTTACTGTGTCTGTTACTTAAAATAAACTATGAACTGAAATATTTAAAATTAATACAAAATTATTATATATCATATGAAAATATTTAAAATTTCTTTCTCGAAACAATATCAAGTTAAATAGTGCAGAACGTCAAAATTAGTGTTTGTCTTGAGAGAATTGTATATTTCATAACTAGTGCAATTATAAAACTATTATCGCATTAAGACAACCATATAAAATTACAGAGGAGAAGAAGTTAAAAGATTCTCTTTGACAAAAAATAAACATTTATAACAAATTAAGCTATAAAATTAGTTTATTTCCGATTTAAAACACCTTCCTGGGTCTTTAAGGGCCCCTCTTTAATGAGACTACTATTTGCTTTCCAAGATTACCAACTCGATTTATTCAAAATCTTATTTTCGGATTCTGTTAGGTTCTCTTTTTCAAACCTTTTATCATAGGTTATTTCTGTCCCCTATTCTTTTTCTAAATAGTTTTTATTTTTGATCAAGGAGCCATCTTGTGTTCTACTAACATATTCTAAGCAAACTTCCCATCTTTAAAGTTATGGTGATCCCTTTCATTTATAAATTACTTTTATCAACAAAAATATCAATTGGTACATGCCTCGATTAAGGCTGACGACGGATCTTTACTTAGATAAAACGTAGATAAGCTACTGATTTTTCCGCTACTGATGTATTAACAGAATAAATACTGTCTAATTCTATTATTTGTTTATTGTTTTCTATTACTTGTATAACCAACGCATAAAACTTTTTATAATTCTTCAAGAAAAATGCCTGATCTTTGGAGTCTAAATTTGTTCTGTTTTATCTCTTTTTTATTTTTCCTCTTTTTAGTTAACATTTTAAATCATTTCAACTTTTACGAAAACATATGCCATGAAACTATTACCCTTTATAGCAAAAACTATATTCTCCGTTATTTATTGCATCTCTGTACATTGGTATCATATATTTACTTATTTAGAGTGAAGTATTTAGGACAAGTAACATGTAGTGCACGTAAAATATTGTATGTAGTATATGGAAGACTTAGTATGCAGTAGACTTAATGCACATTATAGTTCAGTGTAGCACAGAATATAGTCGCATAGTATATAGTGCGTTTTACATACTAAATTTCTGCATACTTGGAGTACACATAGTATGTAGAACACGCAGTAAGTGCCATAGTAGTATCCAATATATTTAAATTGTAGAACACACAATATGTAGTAGCCGTAGTATGTAGTACATGATACAAGTATTACATGCAGTAATTAGCACACGTAGTATATAGTACATTTAGTAAATAGCACAACTACAATTTAGTACAATTCTTTCGTAGTACAACACTGCATTACTGAATTCTTGTAGTACATAAAGTACGTAGTACATTTAGTATGTAGTACACGCCGTACGAAGTACATGTATTATTAGGTACACATAGTATTTATATAGTATATATAGTTCTAGTTCCTTAAACAATTTATTAAACCCTTTTGTTGGAGCGGTCATTTTCACGTTTAGTTCTTTTTGTTTTGTTCCATATTGTGACGTTATCCCAATAATTCTAAATCAAAACTATTTCTAAGTTACTACCTATGGATTAAATGAATCTTTTAAAAGATTTTGGATGCCTCGGTTAAAAAAAAACAATTAAAGAGTTAACTTTAATTTTTGTATTATAAACAAGAAAACCTTAACGTGTAATTGAACTAAAAATTCCAGATTGATTGAATCTATTGTATCGTTGATTATGTGGTATTTACTAATAATATACAAAAATTACTGAAGAATATAAATTGGTTACTAAAATATATTATTTTACCTACTAATGAAAAAGGTTTGTAGTAATTTGAAGTTGTTATATATAAATTGTAACTATAAGTTGTATCAAAGAAATTGTTTAGCTGCACTGAATGTAGATTCTATAGTTAAAAATTTGTATGTAAAGTTTACAAACACAGTTATATCATTCGAAGCTTAAAACTGAACCGAGTTTCCTAACATATATCAGGGGGTGGCGACTAAACCTGCCCAGACATCTGACCAGCCACTAGCATGCTCGGTCTCACATGCGCATGCGGGTACTTCGATGATTGATCGCTTGGCTGTTCTACTGTTGAAGAAACTACAGATATTTGTTGAAACTTTTCGTCTTTCTAGACCTATTCGGCATAGGAAAATAAAAATGTATAGCCTATGATGGAAGAAGGCTTTAAGAAAACGCATAAAATGTCTAAACCTGCAGCTAGCATCTTAGAATTTAAAATTTGTAAAACCGTATAATAACTTCACTTCCCGATGTACAAAAACGTTTCAATATCTCAGTTTGTTTATAAAAGAGTTATAATCTAAAACTATATAGTATATAACTACAAATAATCTGGTTAAAATAGATTTGGTTATTAATCAATAAAATAATAATGCTTGCTATGCTAAGACAACATTACAAGTGAAGTGGCCTTCATTTTGTTGTACGCTTCAGCATCACGGCAACACGGCTCGGTGCAAGGAGGCCATTTTTTCTTGCATTGACAGGCATTATTCTTTTAAAAACCAAAGCTGCCCCAGCCTTGAATCTACTTTGTACCGTAACTGTTAGCTACTTAGTAAGTATAATTCGTAGCTACACTATAATTGAGTTATATTGTGATTCAGGTACTGCATATTGGAATTTCGTGTTTTGTTGAAAAAAAGAAAACCATTGATTTTATAAGGTTTTGTGTGTTCTAAACTAAAGGTTGTTTCATCATTTTCCAAATATTAAAAATTTTGGAATGTCGTCAGCAGGTTTTATTAAACTTGTGACCCTGAAGATTTTCTTCATACTTGGTATATCGATTACGCCTAGAAAGCCGATAGTTAACGCATAAAACTAGCTCAAAAACCGTTAACAAGAAAAGAAACTAAATCTGATCAACTTTAAGAAATTTAAAAAGAAAATTTAGGAAACTCCTTTGAAACTTTAGAACGGTAAAGAGAAAGTTTAAAATACAGGCAAGAAAAACAAACTTTATACAAATATTTGAAAAATGGTTATTTGCAGGAAGATTGACCATGAAAATAGTAATAATCTTTTTAAATTCTCAAGCGGGAAAATGTTTTAAAAAACTGACACATATTCATATTTATAACAAGGTCATCCGTAAATATTTCGGAAATTGTTATTTTTTTCACATTTTCGTCTTCAACGTTTGTAGGAGAAAGACAAAAGGAATAAGACAAAAGCTACAAAAGCAAAGTGGTCAATTGGCTTTTGTAAATAATTTTCTGACAGCATTGTTGGCGATATAACTTCATTTTTGTCACATTGGATAAGTTCTCCAAATGTGTACAAATTGATAAGATTAACGGTTAAACACAATAACACCAATAAAGAGGCGGGAAGATTTCCAATGTAAAGTTTTTGCAAATATGTAGAATTTTGTCATAGTTTTAAAGCGATCGCATTTCATAACTATCCAGCACGACTTATAGCCTACGAAGGAAAAGCTGTGAATAGCTTAAACCCTCTAGTTTCAAACAACCTAGTAGAAGATATACCGTACCTATTAGAATAAATAGGGAAATAAAATGGGTTATTGAAGTCATAAAGAAGTGTCTACATGTTTTGTCTGAAATAACGATACGCCATTATAAAGGATTGGTGGGGTTATGTAGGAGAGTAATTCACCATATTTCTGCCCCTCTTTGGTAATCATTCAGTCCATTCTCAATTTCCCCTCATCCTTTCATGTACGTACATTCATTTGCCAATACGTAATACATGTACAGTTAAGTTTCTTACTACTAAATATTTGTTCTGTATGTTTAACTTGTTAAAAAGCCGATATCTAAAAAAAAGTTTAATTTTAAATTGCTTTTTAAATATTGGACTTTTCACAATAGCAAAAAAATAGAAAAAAGGATATAAAAGTAAAAGAATGGAAAAAATTTGATTTTTTGCTGGAATACTGAGATTTTTAAAACGCTTCATTTAGTTTGAAATAAATTATATATATTTTTAATGTGTTTTTTACCATAATTCAAACAATAAAGGAGATATTAAGAAACAAAAAATAGGTCTATTTTCTGTTGATAATTGTGTTACATCATTTCCGAGGATGAAAATTAACTGAAATACCACCGTTATGTTTTCATTTTGTTAGGAGAACCTTTCTTAAGCCTCTAAAGTGTATAAAATGCGTGTAAAAATACGAAGTACTAGAATGTTCAACTTTACATGTTTGATAGTTTTAAATATTCAGGCAAAATCTCATAAATAGAAAGAGGGTTTTATTTTATTAAACTTTTACCAAATTACACATTTTACCTGTTGACAACGTTATTACACATGTCGTCATTACAGGTATTTCTGAAAAGTTGGTACGTTGCAATAACTGAGATATAACGTTATAATTTGTAAGGTTATATAAATTCATCACTGAAAATTTCAAATTTTTAAAAAATAAATTACTTGCTCTCAACATTTATTTTAAGGGTAGAAAAATTGCAATATAGTAAATGTCTATAGAACATTTAAATTACCATAAAACATATTTCAACATCGTAAAACATATTTTATAAAATGATAAAATGTTTATTTCTCATATTAAAACTTTACATCAATCTAAATAACGCTTAAAATATTGTTTACGTCATAACCAAAACGCGTAACCGGTGGATTTCTCCTCGCGGGATGTAGGCGATGTGACGTGTTATACAACAGAGCATTACAAGGAACTCAAGTTGTACATAAAGGAGGGCGACTTTTAAAACAGAGACCTATTCATAATAATTTTAAAATAATGGCATGCTTGTGATTTATTTATCAACCAAATGGAAGATTTGTATATAATAATTTGTATATATTTTTTACTTTAAAATATGTAAATGTTTGTTAAGTAACAGTTTTATTGAGAAAATATATTTGAAAGTTAAAAATAACTTTGGAATGTTTTTCTACAAGTTATTGTAAACCAGCTCATGAATTAGCAAGGTTTTACAACACACAAACTTCCTAGAATTGGATATATAACGTTTGTATATAAACTAATACAACGTCTTTAATTTCAAACCATATACTTATTATTTAAAATCATATTGTTAAATACCGAAATATTTTTGCTGTTCATGACGAGCTGGTTGTTAACTACTTACTACACTTTTGCTATTACTTGCGACCAGTCTGTTTTTTAACTTAAAGTTGTTAAATTGTTAACTTACACTTAGAGGAAACGTTTTCGTCTTACGACTTCTTCAGCCTCGTTTAACTTAGACTCTCTTCAGACTTAGTTAACAAAAAGTCTGGTCGAAATTAATAGCAAAAGTTTAATAAGTCATATCATTAATTATAATTATAAAATTCCTTATGCATACGAGTATATAAAAACTAATTTATAAACTACTAATTTTATATTAGTAAAATTTATTTAGTACATTTATTTATCTGTATAAATTGTTAACTAAAAAACTTATTTTTAATATTTGTATATATATTAATTTTTCAAATTTGCATTTTACTCTGGCGATAATTTTAAATAAAAAATTAAAAGTAATAGAGAATATAAATTATTACATACTTTTTGTAGAACTGTGACAACTGTAGCGGGAAATACGAGAGGAGAGCCTCACTACGTCCTTAAAAAATAATTTCGAAATAAACGGAATACACGAAAGGTTTGGTGTCGCGCACCCGACTGAAGATAGTGCAACGGAACCTCGAGCCTCCCTCTACCCAAAACTGCTTGCGCACGCTCTTCTGGAACAGGGAAGGGCAGCAACCAACCAACACGCCTCAAATCTAACATAAATAATGTTAGCATTAATAAATATAGAGAGCATAAGTAGTTGGCTTTTGTCATTAAAAATGTGTTTAATTGTGTGGGTCTACACGAAGCAACTTACGTTATAATGTAGCAAATATACGTGGATTTTTATAGAAAATAAATAACATAGACTATATTTAAAACGACTTCTTCAATAAGAGATTTGTGTAATTTTTATTTTTTTAAATCAGTCATGGGACTATTTACAGATGGGCAACAGAAAATAAACATACTAATAAAATAAAATTATGCAAGTCTTTACGACTTATTCTAACCTTATAACTTTTTTTGCTCACATCTACTCATACATTTACTATTTCTATTTACTTACAGAAATAGCGTAAAACCCGTACAGAACAAAACGCGACTGCAGTATTTATTCTGATGAGCTTACATTTTTAATTTTACAGTGTGCAATATATCACATTCAAAAGCTTTTAAATTTACTTTAAAATTTTGTTAAGTAGTCCCTACTAATGTACTTAATTAATAAAGGTTATTTTTTTCAAGTAATTCTATTACGTATCTATATTTACTGTTTAGTAATTATTTTAATTTTTCTTAGATATAAACTTAATGTTTACTGCTAATGTATAAAACCGTGATATGACTTAATCTGTGAGTAATAGAAACTCGCCTGTTGGATGAAATCGCACTTTTACACATATTCAAAACAAATATACGGTATTTCTGAATTTGTAAATAACTACCTTTGAAAATGATTTAACAATTATATCCAAACACCATAAACGTGAAGAAGAAAACATCTCTGTCAGGACTACGGGTCATGCTTTATGGAATAGATTTGTTTATCTCCGGATTGTTACATAATCTTGTAGAAATTCCTAAGCCACGCGTCACGTTCTTCCTATTCACTTATGCGATCTTTTATACGCTAGACTATAAAAATGTGGCATAAAGCTGGGAGCACGTAAGTTTAAAACTCAAGTTTTTGTCCAAAGCTGGAGACACGCAAGACATAATAAATATGATTCGATTTTTTTAATTGAATTTTGGGATTTTTTTAATGAAATGCCTATAATTTAAACTATTTTGTAAAATAGAAATTGTTTTTCAATATGTGAATTTATGTGTTGTTGTTTAAAACTAATATAATAAAACAAATTCCAATCCTCAAGACCTCAGTTTGGAATAGGAAGGGAGAACATTGTTTCAAAACTAAATGAACGCTATTTAAATTTTAACTATCTATAATTGATGTTAATCAATAAAATAATATTTATAGTATATATTATGTTACACAAAAATATACTAAAAAATTAATTAAATTTTGTTTTCATTTTATTAAAATTTACGGTTTAAAATATTATTTCCGTCCTAGTTTTAAACGTTATACATTTTTTACAAACATTGTACATTAATAAGAACAAAAACTTCAAAATGAACAATGAAATTTAGCCTAACAACTACTTTGCATGACAATATAAGAAATTAGTTCCACTATAGACCTAACCTTCCATTGAAGTCTCTTATAGCTTACCTATAGCTTGCATTGAATACCTTACTAGATAGCATAACTTACTAGATAAATATATTTACTAGAGAGTATAAATTAATAGATAGTATAACTTACTAGAGAGTATAATTTACTAGAGAGTATAGCTTACTAGATAGTTTAACTTACTAGATAGTACAATTTAATAGATAGTATATTTTAGTAGATAGCATAACTTACTAGAGAATATTATTTACTAGAGACTATTACTTACTAGAGAGTATAACTTAATAGAGAGTATAACTTACTAGAGAGTATAACTTACTAGAGAGTATAACTTACTAAAGACTATTATTTACTAGAGAGTATAACTTGAAAGAGAGTATAACTTACTAGAGAGTATAACTTAATAGATAGTATAGCTTACTAGATAGTATAACTTACTAGTTAGTATAACCTACTAGATAGTATAATTTACGAGAGAGTATAACTTGCAAGATAGTGTACTTTGCTAGAGAGTATAATTTACTAGAGAGTATAGCTTACTAGATAGTTTAACTTACTAGATAGTATAATTTAATAGAGAGTATATTTTAGTAGATAGCATAACTTACTAGAGAATAATATTTACTAGAGACTATTACTTACTAGAGAGTATAACTTAATAGAGAGTATAACTTACTAGAGAGTATAACTTACTAGAGAATATTATTTACTAGAGCCTATTACTTACTAGAGAGTATAACTTGAAAGAGAGTATAACTTACTAGAGAGTATAACTTAATAGATAGTATAACTTACTAGATAGTATAACTTACTAGTTAGTATAACCTACTAGATAGTATAATTTACGAGAGAGTATAACTTGCAAGATAGTGTATTTTGCTAGAGAGTATAATTTACTAGAGAGTATAGCTTACTAGATAGTTTAACTTACTAGATAGTATAATTTAATAGATAGTATATTTTAGTAGATAGCATAACTTACTAGAGAATATTATTTACTAGAGACTATTACTTACTAGAGAGTATAACTTGAAAGAGAGTATAACTTACTAGAGAGTATGACTTAATAGATAGTATAACTTACTAGATAGTATAACTTACTAGTTAGTATAACCTACTAGATAGTATAATTTACGAGAGAGTATAACTTCCAAGATAGTGTATTTTGCTAGAGAGTATAATTTACTAGAGAGTATAGCTTACTAGATAGTTTAACTTACTAGATAGTATAATTTAATAGAGAGTATATTTTAGTAGATAGTATAACTTACTAGATAGCATAACTTACTAGATAGTATAATTTACTAGATAGTATAACTTACTAGATAGTGTAAATTACTAGAGAGTTTAACTTACTAGATAGTATAACTTACTAGGTAGTATAATTTACTAGATAGTATAACTTGCTAGATAGTATCAACTTGCTAGAAAGGGATATTATATTTTTAATATTGAAGAAAATACCAATATTCATCTGTTATAGCAGTTACTTTACAACTTTTAAAATATTAATTTATGTATTGAAATTATTCAAGCATTTACTATTATTGTAACTATTACCATATTTAAAAAAAAAGTGTTGTTAACTATTTTATTTTTATAAAGTTGCAATAACAAAACATTTGTCATACAATAGAATGAGAAAAGGCTAGAAAAAACGATAATATATATGACTTCCTTACTTACAAACTCAATCAGACTCAAGTACAAACATATGTGGAAACGTTTTATCAGTTATCTGTCAGCTGATATAAGTAGCAATAGTTATATAGCTCTACTTTGTAGAAAATGTTCTACAAAGATCATAAAACAGAAATTTTACAAAATTCAATAACTCAAGACATGGAAATATTTTATTAATACGTTTTTTTTGTTATAACATATTAGAATCAACATTTTTTTTGTAAAAGATAAATATTATACTTCAAAATCCCACTAAACACTAGTTAGGAGGACGATCCTTCTATGCTCTTCTCATTTCCTGTTTTTAGTTTTCTCTCGCTGTCAACTGACTTGAAACGCCCTGCAGTAAACTGACTTGATCAGTCGGACGTATCTGTGCTGGACGTGAATAGGGTTCTTCCGCTTTCCTTTTCAAATTGAACAACAATTTTACTTTCCGCAGCTTTTCAATTTGGGGGGTGTTAGTGAGCAGACTGTTGTGGTCGTTTTAAAACACCATCATCTCCTTCCGGGTAAGTAGTTGCTCTCGCGTTACATTTTCCCACCTTTGATCACTTCCAGTACCTTTATCAATGTTTACCTTTCTAGTGAACAAAGCCATCAAGACATAATTGCCTTCCAACACCTTTGGGCTTCGGATCCATTTGTAAAAACACTTATATGTAAATTTAGAAATTTATAACGAATTTAGATAAACATAAATTTAATGCGTTTCGTTACGTTCGTGCAATGTTCACAATGAAATCTTAGCATAAATGTACTTTTCATATCAATCACTTTTTGAAGATGCAGTAGACAAAAAATATTGGAAAAATTACTTGAAAATCATTTGAAAAAAATTCACAAAAATTATTTAGAAAAACGCAATATCAGACATTTCAAATTAGAAAAATTGCATTCGAAAAATATATCGGTAACGCTATTTAATGAAATAAGTGTTTAGTGAGGCATACACTCATTCAAGATTTACCTTTGTAGAATTCTTCCTACTAGCCCAGCTCCAGAAGCTTTTTATTTTATTTAGAACAAGCGCAAATGAACGCTTAAAAAATGTGTAGTAATAGCTTCAATATTTATAAAAATGTTATCCGTAAATATTTCTGATATTATGTTTTTCTTTAAACTTTCATCTTCAAAATTAGTTAGAGAAAGACAAATCAATAGTAAAATTGATATTTTTATTTATTTAATTTATTTTATCTACAATAAGTACTAAGTTTATACTATTATTATTAGATATATACAAATTATTAGGTATGTACAAAGATGTGTGTATTAGAACATACACATATCTAAACTAATAACCGTTTTCATCATATGTCTTTTCAATATTATTTATTATATCATCTAAAAAACCCCCTCGTGGACACTCACCTTGACGCGGTGAGGGTGCTTAAACCTGGAATTCCATTAGCTTAAGCAAACCCAAGTGAACTAAGAGGTGTCCACAGAAGCTGCATAAGACCACTGCAGCCCCCTAATACATACACAAATATGACAGAATGAATCAGAGAGTAAAACATTCCGGAGTATTAGTCCCCCAATCGGATCTCCGGGTGGGGACTGCTTTCTGTTATAATAAGCAAAGAAATAATCATCCTGATCGTCTTAAAGTAAACATCTGGAATATCAAGGACGAGCACATTGAATGTGTAAGAGAATTATATGGAATAGATAGAAATATTATTATGAGAAATCGAGGAGTGGGAAAAAACAAAAGAATCGAATTATGGTGTCATAGCAGAAAGCAGGCAGTAGAAATGCATATCCAAATGAAGAAAAAGTCAAAAGATGAGAAGATGAAACAACATATATCATTGGGTACAAACTTTAATGAACGTGAGAGAAAAACAAAAGACCTGCATAATTCACACATTAAATATCAATCTCAGAAACTTTTGCACTGGAATGCCCGCTCCTTGATGAATAAAATAGAAGAGTTGAAACAAGAATTGGATTTGAGTAATGCTAAGGTTATATGTGTTCAAGAGGCATGGTTGCCTGTAGACGAAAAGCGGCACCCTCGTTTCAAGAATTTTAATATTTTTAACAATTCACGAGCAAATGGCAGAGGTGGTGGTGTCATAACTTTGATACATAAATCTATAGTTGTTAGAAGTCATCAATCTATCACCACTACAAATATGGAAGCACTTAGCTGTGACATAACTATTAACCAAGATGTTAATATAAGAGTAGTCAACGTGTATATTCCTAATCAATTAGTAACTGATAAGGAACTTCAAAAATTACTGATTTCAGATAAATGTCTCCTTATCATGGGTGATTTTAATGCTAGACATGGCTCTTGGAATAAAGGAAATGACAACAGGAATGGCCTAATAGTTTACGAATGGATTGTGAACTCCAATTTGGTACTTGTAAACAAAAACAAGGAACCAACATACCAGTCACCAAGTACAGGATCATTGAGTACATTGGACCTTACCCTGTCTTCTCCAGATCTGTTAGACATAATCAGTAATTGGTATGTGGGTAAAGATCTAATTAGTGACCACGTCCCAGTATATTTTAATATCGACAGTAAAGAGGGAAATGTTAATGCACATAGAGTTATTACTACGCAACATAAAATAAAAGATGCAAATTGGCCCCTATTTAGACATCTTACTAATAACACAGTAAACTGCACAGAAAGTAATACAGAAAACATTGTACAGAAACTAATGATTGCTGCCTCGGAAAGTATCCCTAGCATAAAGGTAAATAAAAATAAACAAAAGCCTAGTAACATTTGGTGGAATAAGAGAATATCCCTCCTTAGATTAGAAAGACAAAAAGCCAGAAAAATGTGGAAGAAATTTAGAACACCCGAAAATAGAAGCAAATACAACCAGGCATCGGCTAAATGTAAGAGAGCTATAAAAGAGGCTAAAAGGACCTCTTGGCATGACTTCATAGGTAGCATCAACTCAAACACACCTTGCTCAGCTGTATGGAAAAGATTTAAAGCAATTCAGGGAAAACCTGATAATAAAATCTATCAGATCACAAATCCGGATGGGATCATAACTACTAATGATAATGACATTGCTAATGTATTCAACAAATTAAATGTCAAAAAGTCAGGTATTGAGGAAAATTGGCCGACTCATCTGAAGAATGAGAAAAAGAGCTTTCTTACAACTTTGAATGAAGCAATTTCCCAAACCGATATCTGTGATAAACCTTTCACAGAAACTGAAATGAAGGCTGCAGTAGCACAATTGAAGTCATCTACGCCAGGAGAAGATAACATTCATAATTTAATGTTACAGCATTGTTCTGAGTCATTTATGGAAGAAATAAGATGCAATTTTACATAAATCTGGGAGACAGGTAACATACCACAAAAATGGAAACAGGCTATAATTATTTCACTTGTAAAACCAGGAAAATCTCCCGAACTTGCTTCTTCTTACAGGCCTATAGCCTTGACATCACATGTCTCGGTCAACTTTTGGAGAGACTGGTTAATAACCGCTTAACTTGGAGGCTTGAAAATTATAATCTGCTGGGTTCATGTCTTTTCGGGTTCAGACCTAAACGAAGCACCTGTGATGCTTTACTAAACTTTACAGAAAGTATATATACCGGATTCTCAAACAAAATGTGTACATCAGCGGTGTTCATCGATTTCGAAGCAGCCTTTGATAAGGTCTCACGCATATCTATTATTTCGCAGTGTATGGAAATTGGTTTAAAAGGGAGGATATTGAAATACATTGTAGACTTCCTTAAGGATAGGAAAATTAAAACTAAGATCAATGATACCTACTCTGAAGAAGAATGTACTCTAAACGGAATACCACAGGGGTCATTCATTAGTCCTACTCTTTTTAACATAATGACATAATGATGCAAACTTTAGGGAATATAGACCTTCCAGGCATCGGCATGGCTATTTTTGCAGATGATGTCACTACCTGGGCCACTGATAAAGACCCAACTGCTTCTATTCACCAACTGGAAAAGGCACTTAACAAAATCCCTGAGTGGTCTGAAAAATGGGGACTAACCATTTCAATATCAAAAACTGAAGTATGCTTCTTCTCCAGGCGATACTTGCACACAAACTATAAACCAGTTATAAACTTAAATGGAAACGTACTGCGGCATAACCCAAATCCTGTACTTCTGGGGATTAAACTGGATCCAAAACTACTGTGGAAAGAACATGTCCATTTCATAGCGGACAAATGTGCAAATAGAATAAAAGCGTTGAAAGTTATAGCCAGCAGGGCATGGGGAGCAGATACATATATATTAAGGAATTTTTATTTGTCCTTTGTAAGATAAAAAATCATGTATTGTTGTGAAGTTTGGGGTGGAACAGCTGAAACTCATATTCGAAAATTACAAATATTACAGAACTCATCTCTGAGGATTTGTTTGGGTTGTCCAAAAACCACAAGTATACAGTCTATGGAAATTGAACTGTCAGTCATGCCCTTTGACTTATATATAAAAAACAGAATGTGGAAGAAACATTTTCAGATGAAGGCAATTTCGCTTAACACTCTTTCTAACATTGCATTGGTAACTAACATCCGACAGTCACTGTTCTACCATCATAACAAACCCTGCGAATCATTAAACACAATGGAATCAGGAAAAATTCCAGTTGTTTTGGAACAACAACCCTGGCTTCGAATCCCAATAAAAACCAATCTTGAAATTCCTGGTTCACTCACAAAAGGAGATTCACCTCACCTACTAAAATCTGTCGCTATGGAATTGATAAACACCACATATAACAACTTTGTAAAAATCTACACAGATGGTTCCGTTGATAAAGAGAACCATAGGAGAGGTGCAGCTTTTCATTGTCCAGAATTAAACGAGGATTACTATGTGCCCTGCGATTCCTCTACAAGCATGAATGCTGAATTGATGGCCTTAAATGCTGCTTTGGTTTTTAGCAATACTATGGATGCACAGAACATCTGCATTCTCACCGATTCCAGGTCGGCCCTTCAAGCCCTTCAAGTACAGCACACTACAGACTACCATTTTCGAACATCTGAAATAACTAAATTGGTTAAAAACTTAGAACAGAAAAATATTGTATTTCAATGGATCCCCAGTCATTGTGGTGTTCCTGGGAATGAGGAAGCTGACAGATCTGCCAAGGAGTCTTGCAACTTGTTTCCATCTCCTGAAAGTTGTTACTCCTTAACTAATTGCAAAGAGGCAGTTGATAAAGAATCTCACATCTGTTGGAGAAAGAAATGGAGAGAATGCAATACTGGGCGCGAATATTATTCATTACAAAAACAACCTAATGATCCAAAGATCTTCAAGTCATTATCACGTTCAGTGGCATCTTTTGCGGCACGAGCTCGTATGGGATACATTGTCACCAATACATATTTGAAAAGGTTTCATATTACTAACGACTCTATCTGTGGAGTGTGCAAGCAAGAAGAGGAAACATTAGAGCGCATACTTTTGAAGTGTCCTGTAACAGCAGCAACAAGGAGTCCCTTGATAAAGCATCTAGGACGGGAATGTACCCTGGACAGAATCTTGAAAGAAAGTTGTTTCTGGCCATTGGCAGAGTGTGTGTATAGGAGACATCGAGCCATCGAGGCCAACCTTGGAAGCTCGTAATAAGAAATAAGAAGTAAGAAGTAAGTATTATATCATCTAAATATCGTAAAAATATTTCAGATAATATACTTGATAAAGGAGAATCCATTGCTAGGCCATCTTCCTGTTTGTAAATTTTATCATTATATGAAGTCGGCAGGGCACTTTGGAAAGGTAATGAAAATAACATTTTCGATTTCAGTTGTTAACGGAGTGTACGAGCAAAAAAAATAAGTGAACATTACTCAGTGCGGGAACGAAACGAATAAGTGAATATTATTCCGTAGAATATACGAGTGCAAATCCAATTACTTGGATCAATTTTATCATATTAATTATTCTAACTATCTCAAAGAATAATTTATTTTAATTATCTGAAAGAAATTTAATAATTTCATGATTATATTAAATTACACAATATAGTTTAATTTATAGTAATTATAAATAATAATTATTAAAACATTTAAATAATTTAACTTGTTATAGATTACTAATAAATATAAAATAAAATGGTTACTCTAACTTTAAAGAAAGAATTGTTAGATAAGATCCAAAAATTCTCTGGAGATCCTCTAATGCGTAATATATTTGTCACAATCCTGATGACTTTAAAAATGAATATTTGTTGTCCTCAATTTTAGCAAAACTAAAGGGACATGCTTTAGAGTAGTTGTAAGTTCAAACAGTTATAACTGGTGAGATGTTAGAAAATCTCTTTTACCTAGTTTCCCAGATAAAAGAGATTGTTTTACATTAAATCTTGAAGTGGCAGAGCTAAAACCAGAAGTTGGTGAATCTCCTTTTAAATTTTATGAAAGGCTACAAAAATTAATAAATTTACAAATTCAATTTTATTAATAAAGAATCAGTTAATGCTGTTGATTTAATGTGTGATTAAGTTAAAAAATTAGCATTAAGAGTTTTGTTAAGAGGTCTTCAAGAGCCACTAGGGTCTTTAATGAGAACTAAAAACCCCACAACACTCGCAGAAGCTTTAAATATGCCAAATAACGATTTTCAGTTTAAAAATAATAAAATTTTTACACAACCGAACAATCAGTTTTTCAGGAAGGTCAAAGTAATACTGTAAGAACACCAATACACCCAAAAACTAATTATCATCAAATACCTAAACAAACTTACCAACAGCCAAATCCTTTCTATAAACCACCTTTTGCTAACCATGCCCAACCTCAAAGAGGGCAATAATTATTAATAGTAAACCTCATTACCCTCAGAATAAGAGTTATCAACCCACCCCTAAGAGCATTTCCACTAGACAGACAGACAAGCCTTCTAGACAAAATACTAAACTTTATCAAATGACGGGGCAAGAAGCAGAAGACGGGAAATATTTAATATACCAAATTAACGAGCATGAAACATTCGCTTCTGGCGAAAATTCCGAAAATGACGAATATTTCTCTGAGCACCAAAACTTACCTGAAGACTGTGAGGAAATTGACGAGACCATTCAAAAGATCAAAATCGTTTTCAGGCTGTATGAGCCTCGGTACCAATTTTACCATAATTAATGATTTACTGGAGTGAAAATAATGACGCAAGTACTAAATTAAAAATATTAATTGATACAGGTAATACTCGATCGTTTATATGAAAATCACTAGGTTGGAAAAATTTTAAAACATGTGTAGGAAAAGAGCCATTTGAAGTAACCACTACCCACTGCACTTCAATGAAAGATTTTGCTGCAAAATACTCCTCTTCTCCAGAAAGGCAATTGAATTTTACTTATTTGATTTTCATCAGAGTCTCGGCCTATTACTGGGTCTGAATAATATAAAAGATTTAGGAATAAGATTAAGTTTTGTAAACAATAAACTACTACTTTGTGGTAAAGAAATCCCTATTCAATAAATAGTGATAAAACAGACAGCACGTCAGTAAAACAAGAACAGTTGAGTATGTTATACACTACTCAAGTAGTTAAGGTTAAAATACAAAATAATAATAATGGAGAAGGACTCCTATCATACAAGCAATTAAATGGATTAGAAATTCCACAGTGCACAGTTTCAGTGTATAAGGGTGAAGCCTATTGCCCTATTGTAAACAACACAGAAGAAGATATAAAATTAATAATAAATGCACCACTAAAATTAAAACCTTTAAAAGATTACAATGTTTTTGAACTAAATGCGATTAAAACAAACATTAATTTTCATATGTAGGTTATGAAATCAAAAGTTAAAAAATTAGATATATCAAAATTCAGGGTAGAACATATGAATTTAGAGGAAAATACCACCAAAACAATCTTAATAGAAGAGTATCCCAGATATATTATGGAAATGACTTGACTTTCCCCAATCAAATAAAACATATAATTCGGACTATAGGCGAAATTCCTGTATATTCTAAAAATTATAGATATCCAGAAATTTACAAACATTAAATTAATAAACAAACTGAAGACATGCTTAACCAGGGAATCATTAAGCCTTCTCATTCTCCGGTCTGGATTGTACAAAAAAAAAAAAACAGGACGCTTCTGGTAAAAGGAAATTTCGATTACTGATAGATTTTATAGGCTTATACTAAAAAGACAATTGATGATAAATTTCCCTTCCCAAACATAACTGACATTTTTACAAAAATTAGGATGATCTTAGTATTTAACAACTTTAGACCTAGCCTCAAGATTTCATCAAGTAGAGATGGACCCAAGTAGAAAAAACAGCATTTTCAACGGAAACGGGACATAACGAATTTTTAAGAATGCCCTTTAGCCTAAAAAATAGCCCCCCTACATTTCAAAGGATTATGAATACTATTCTGAGAGATATTCAAAATGATTATGATTTATTCAACTAGCCTTCAAGAGCATACAGAGAGACTTAGGGAAGTGTTTGACAGATTACGCAAAGCAAACTTTAAAGTACAGCTTGACAAAACTGAATTTCTTAGAACAGAAGTAGCATATTTATTCTTAGTTAAATGTATAACAAAATTAATAGATGTACTTGAAGAAGTGGACATTTGAGAAATAATAGAAAATTATCATGTGGGAAAAACCAACCAGCGTGGGAGTCATGAAACATATGAACTAATAAAAAGAAAGTATTATTGCACAGATATATAAAATATATATTCAACATTTTGTGAAAAACGGTGATACTTGTTTAAAAACTTAGTATGAAAGGACCACTCTAAGGTTAGAAATGAATTTAACACCAACGGCTTCGAGATCGCTTCAAATAATTCATGTAGATTGTATTGCCCTTGAAAAGCAGAAATTTATAGGTATAAAAGACTGCTTTTCCAGATATGCCCAAGTATATGCTGTTGCCGGTGCACAAGCAACCGAAATAGTTCAGAAACTTTCAACCTTCTTTTGTCCTCATGCTGTACCTGAAGTTATAATAGCTGACAACGACGTTGAATTTAATAATAAATTAATAACAGAAATGACGGACCTTTATAAATTAAAAAGTCACTTAATTAGTACACAACATCCGCAATATAACGAAATGGGAGACAGAGAACATTCCACTTTAATAGAGCACATAAGATTATTAAATAAACAACCTGAATTCAAAAAGACACAATTGAAAATAAGGTAAAATATGCGATAGTTGCCTACAAAAACAGCATACATTCTGTTATAAAATTGACCCCATTCGAAAGCCTACAAGGACATATAAATTCGAGCTCACTACTGGACATTGATATAGAAAAACAAGTAATGAATGACTATGATAATACTCATAGAGAAAGAACGCAAAAGTTATACAAATTTATAAGAGAAACAAATAAAAAAAAAGAAAAAATTAAGCAATAATTAATGTAGATAAGGGACCAGTACCAGAGATTCCATCTAATGTATATGTCAAGACGGTATAAAGATAAAGTAAGACAAGAAACAAATATAATAAGAAACAAGTTACATCGATTGACCCAGAGAAGAAGACATCAAAAATTCAAGCAAGACACCACAACACAAAGTAAAAAATTCAATTGTCAAAAATTAGAAAGCCAAGAAAAATCAATGCAATTCTAAGGTCTAATCCTTGTATTAATCCTGTTCCAGGCTCCTCTTATTCCTCCAAGGAGATGCCTCAGAAACGTCAAGAATAAAAGACATCACGGAAAATCTAGGCGTGATCCCAATCAATCAAGTCCTGGCAAAATTGAAGTCCTCCTACCATACATTCGTACATTATTCAACTGAACTAAATAACTTGGAATATTATTATAAAATTATGTTAAACCATTTTAACTTAAACTGCGTAAATTGTATGTCATATGTAAAACTAAATAGTGACTTTGTAACAGATAATGGTAGTAAGTTTAGAGATGTAGTTAATTATTTTAGATTTATTAATCACAAAAAAGGACTTATTAAAGAAAAACTAGAAATAATCCTTATAGAAAATATGCCTAATATTAGAAAACGTAGAGGTATTGTCAATGTACTAGGTTCAGTAATAAAAGTTATTACAGGAAATTTGGATACTTATGATGGTAAAACACTTGACAAACTAATAAATGAGATAAAAGATAATCAATTGAATTTAGCAAATCAAATTTCTTCTCAACATTCAAACAGTACAATTAACATTATAGATTTTAATAGGACAAAAAAGTAGTCGATGAGAACGTTAATGAGCTAAGAGAGAAATTGTGAGTCGTAAATAAGAAACTTGAAGATTTCGTAGTGTTGGAAAAGTTCAGAGATAACAAAGACCTAAGAATGATTATCTGTGAGGCTTTAGAAATATATAAATATATTATTAATAACAAATTGATAAATGAACAGATACAGATAAAATCAAAATATAATACTCTATTCCATGTATGTAATGTTAAGGCAGCAAATTATTAAATTTCACAACATTGTAATAGATTTGACAACATTGTTTGTTGGATCTAGCTAACACTTGTATGAATGGCATTCTTATTATTCCTGATGATGTTGGTACTATTTTCCAACGAAAAGCTTTAAATTGTATAATTCAATAAATTATTCTTGTATTTATATTTCTGTTATTTTTTCATATGTATATGTATATATATATTTTTAATACACTTTTACTAAGCTAAATATGTGAAGCTTTTTGCTAATTTGCAGTATCACTATTCTCAAGCATACAAGTAATGCATAGTTCCACGACTACATTCTGACGAACCATATAATTGCACTATGTCCAAAGGATCAGCCAATGCTTATCTTATCTGCTTAATTATAAAACTGTCAATACTTTCAGTTTATTATAGGTTTTTATTTTTAAGATATCATCGAATATACTAAACATAGTGTTATGTTTTAATTTTATTTGTATTTGTTCTTTAATAAATGTATTTTTAATTTTGTTTTTATATATTTCTTAATTTTCAATAATATTCACTTTTAACCCTTTTGTACAGGTTTAATTATTTTCATAATATTTAATTCTGGCAAATTTTGATTATATTCAATACAATGTATCGCTAAATTAGATTTATATATATTAAGTTTTTTGTATGCATTTAAATGTTGTTTATACCTTACTTTTATTTTATATTTAGTTCGTCCTGCATAGTATTTTTGACAAATTGCACATTTGATACTGTAAATACCACTTATCTTCAATTAATTTATTTAATATTTGTCTTTAATATATTATTTATTTTAATGTTTGTGAAAAAGCTAGTTTGATATTAGTGTCTTTTAATAATTTTATAACTGATTTAATTTCGTATCCAATAAATATGAATTTGGACCAAATAGTTTCTTTAAGAATGGTTGTATAATTATTATGTTTATATTAATACCTATTTTTTTTAATATTATTGTTTATTTATTGATTGTTTTTATATACATTTTTTGATACTATTTGGTATATAATATTTAATTGTTTAAACCTATTTTTATGATATAACGGGATTGTCTTCTATATAACAAGCTCTATAAAACTGTCATTTCTTTTATTATATGGATGGTTTGACTAGTTAGGTACTATTTGATCCGTTTGAGTAGGTTTCCTGTGAATTGCAAAATTTATTTTATTTTTCCTATAAATAGTGATATCTAAAATATTTATTGTATTATGTTTTTTTTCTATTTCATGTGTAAACTGTATCTTATTGGGATTATTATTTATGTCGTTAGTTATTAGGTTTAGGTTTAAAGCATTGTTTCTTGAAATATATACTCCATCATCTACATATTTGTACCATAGTCCATTGTTGTCACATTTTTTAATAATTTTAAGTATTTCTTCGTCAATATATTGTAAAACTATTTTGGACATGATACATGACAGGTGAAACCATTAGCAAACAATATTCTTGTTTGTAAATTTTATTATTATAGTAAAAGCAGTTTTGATTTGATATTATTTTAATTTAATTAAATATTTTTTAAAATCTATTTTATATAGCATAGTTTTTCTATTTTATCATTTTATATGTTTCATTTAAAGGTATGTTTGTATACATATCCTTTTTAACGAATTATACTAATTTAATTTCATTGTTTATTTTTATGTTTTGAATAGTTGTCTATTAGGCTATAATTGTTTTTATAGTGTGACTATTTTTTAATTTCGTTTTATCTTTCAATTTTAGATCTATTATTTTAGATATTATATAAGAAGGTGCTCTTTTAATTACAATGCACTTTTAAGAGGACTAATTGGTTTATTTTCTTTATGTAGTTTTATAATTCCGTTTAGTGATGGTATTTTCGGGGTGTTATTTATATCATTATTAATTTTCGTTTTAAACAATAATTATGAGTTTATTAAAATATATGTTTTAATTCATTTTGATATTTATCAGTAGGGTCTTTTTTAGTTCTATAATGTTGTTATCATAAATAGTTTTTCATTTTTGTTTATGTGTTCTTGTTTACATTATCCATTTCAATTTCTTTAAGCTTCCTAACTTTTATATTAATTTTCTGATATATATATATATATATATATTAAATAGAGTGAAATGTTTTCTTTTAATGTAGTTAATAAACTAAAAATATTTCAAAAACAAGAATACCTTTAATGCATATACGAGTATTATTCAAAGCTTTTCACCGATAAAAAGAGTACCAGCATCTTCAGGAAAATAATTTTCCTGAAGATGCTGGCACTGTTTTGTCTGAGAAAAGCTTTGAATAATATATGCATTAAAAGTATTTTTGGGTTTTGAATATTTTTAATTTAATATATATACATTCCCACTTTAACTTATGTAAATAATTAGCTAATTGCAAAATAAATGTATTTGTTTCATATGTTAACTTAATGTGTGTTATATATATTTCATTGCTTTCATTTTTTATCCACAATTTTGTCAGCTTGTATATTAGTCTTTAGTGCTGCTTTACTTTTATTTTTAGAGTTAATTGTAGCATATTTGGGTGTCATTTGTAATTGAATGCATAAAATATTACAAATATTTTTCATTATTCAATTTTTTTCTTTTAGTATAAATTAACTTCATTTGTTAATGACAAATTATTTCCCACTGTTTTAAATATAGTACAATTATACATCAAAACGTTTTTTACTGATATTAATTATTTATGCTACTTCAGTGCTAAATTACTAATGGATATTTATAATCTTAATTACAATATATCACTCAATATAATAAAGTAGTTTATTTGTTATAATTATATTTGTAATGTTATTTTATTTAATTCAAGTATATTTTATATATATATAATACGTTTTTCCAAATTTGTTATTGTTATTATTGTCTTTTATTTATAATTTATCATTAAGATTATTATCTTACACATAAAAATAAAATCTGTTTGAATAAGTCAATTGATAAAATTATAACAATTATTATTACATTGTAGTTGGAATGAAATAAATCTAATCTATTTAATAATTAATTATGGTAATATAAATATTTCTAACTTATGTTTAAGTCGTATACTTGTCAATAGTTATTATTATAACGGTCATTTACTTAAAATATAGACAATTAAAATATTTCAAATTTATAAAGACTATACTTATGTAATAAATAAAATAAATGAAATTAATTTTCATTAATAAAAACATAGTGTATTGAATACAGGTTTAAAGCTGACACATTTTACATAAACATAATAATGATAGTTGATAGTATATAATGAGTATACATTGTACTATAAAGAGTATTTAGTGTTAATTGAGTCATTAAAATCAGAAAAACGTATTTTTTTTGTAAATATCAATTTTTAAAAACTGTTACCGGACAAAAGTCTATAAATAAAATATTACTCTAGTATTTTAGTAATGATACCTTTTTTCTATGAAATTTAATAGTTTTCTTTTAGATTATCTGAAATTCACATTGATCCATCTGAAAATGGCCTAAATATTAAAAAAGTAGTTTTAAATGAATGCAACAATATAAAAATTACTATTTAAGTACTTATCTTTTTTATTAAAAAATAAATAAAGAGATCCACTAAACTTCTTGGATATTTTATTTTTAATTTATTCGCTGATAATTTGGTTATCTTAAATCCTCTTTATGTACAACATGACGGTTCTGCCATCTGGAGCAAGAATCACTAAACTACTGGAAGAGCTTACTCTAGAACATGCAATATAATATTGTCCATGTGAGAAACAGTCATCTCTCAAATCAATTCCAGCTCTATGCGTTTTGCCTAACAGTCAATGAATGTCATGTTAACTTTAGCTAAACATATTTTAGTATTTTTGAACATAATAGCTGACCGACAGTCTTTGTCCTGCTATACGTATAAATATTCAATTCGAACAGAAATTAAAAGTAAAAATAAAATTGTCAAAGAATGTTTTTTATTGTAATGTACGACAGTATTTAATTTGTTTTTCTAACCATTTACTTATGGTTCTAAGAATCAACTATTGCTACCTCTCAAAATATATGGAATAATAGTTTTTAAATAAATTTAAATAATCATTTCTAGAACTTAGGCGTAAATAATAGCCCAATTTGTATGATTCTCAAAACAAAACAATTTACTTTAATTCTGTATCTATTACATTCAAATAATACGGTAACACACACAAGAATTCATAGTTAATATTATAAAATTTAGTAAGATTTATTTTATAAATTATTTTATATATTAAATTCATAAATTTTGTAGTCCATTACGTTCCGTAAAACTTAATTAATCACTTTAACAATAGTTTATGACTATCTGAACTTTAAAAGTCAGATGCCATGGTCATAAACCTTTGTTAAAATGATTAATACATATTATTTTATAAATTGATGACATTTTCAATTCAATAGCAATTTACTTAATATTATACAGTAAATAAAGTAATATAACACATGCGTTAAAACAGCTGTTGTGCAAACTAATCTAAACACATATAAAAATTGTTGTTTGAAATTTATTTTCACTTATTTTAAGTATTAGCTGTACTTTATAGGGTGGTTACCGTTATCTACTGATTTATTTGTTGAATCTATATTAATTTTTATTATAAAACAAGCGTGAACCTCGACAAACGTTTTTTCTTCTAAAGTATTTTTTATTTTTCGTTTTATTTTGTGTTTTTGTGCAACGGGAAATCGATTTTGTGCCACTGGCCTCAAACTGGAAGATTTAAAAATAATTTTAAAAGTTATTATATTTATTAACTTATAAATTTAAGACGTTTTCATTTCAATAGCATTTTAATTAATGTTTTACAGTAAATAAAGTAATATAACGTATGCTTTAAAACAGCTGTTATTCAAACTAACCTAAACACATATAAAAACTGTTGTATCACATCTTATTTTCACTTAGTATAAGTATCAGCTGTACCATCTATGGGTAATTAGTTGGATCTAAAATAATAATAAATACACAAAAACCTCTTAACCACAAACTTTCTTTATTTTACCCTTATGTACATTTCAGTTACCAAGTAACATCCTCAGAGGGATAACATACAAGACTGAGTCTATTATGTTATCCCTCTGAGCATGGTTACTTGGTAACTGAAATGTACATAAGGGTAAAATAAAGAAAGTTTGTGGTTAAGAGGTTTTTGTGTACTTATTATTAAATTCAACCACAGTATATTCCTAAATAAATAGTATCTAAAATAATAATTCTCAATTTCAATATAAGTGACTGAATGCCCGGTCAGAAATGGCGGTTGCATTTTTAATTATTCTTGATTTTGCAAAATCTATTGGTCTAAAAATATGCCAGAACCTTGACAGGAACGTGTTCAATAACTTCTTAAAGTTTCATATCGATCAGGTAAACTATTTGCATTATAGAGACAGGCAGGTGTCAACTCTATGTATTCCTTATAGTAAATTTCTACCCTGCTTTTTTCATTTCTACTCCTTAAAACTAAACTTTTTCTAAATCCTTTCTTAGTGCGGTCCTACGTAGTATAACGAAGGTTCTTTATAAATTTCAAGTCTGTATCATTATTAGTTTTGGTTCTGCGTTGATTGTCAGTCAGTCAGTCAGTCAGGACTTCAATTTATATATATAATTGTTATTCATTTACATTAGGTATTAGATTAAAATAATAAATTTTATGAATTTTAAATAATAACATAAATTCAAACAATTTTTCCCATATTTTTTTCAACACACGCAAAGACGTTATCACTTCTGTCGCACTACTAGAAGTGACATACATAATTTTGTTTTACAGTTTTAGAGCGATCGCTTTTACTAACGATCCAGCTTGACTTATCGCATACGAAGGAAAGGTTGTGAATGGCTTAAACCCTCAAGCTTTCAAACCCTTAAGTAGAAGATATACCGTCCCTAGTAGAATAAATAGGTTAATCCTATGGTGGGATATAGAAATAGATATATTGTCCATCGAAGAAGAGTCTACAGGTTTTCTCTGTAATAATGATAAAGGAAAGGACCTACTCTCTACCAGAGTGCCCACTCACTCCCTGGGAGTTCCGTAAATAAGAAGTAATCAAGTATCCGATGGCTCTAACAACTGGGATAAAGAAAGGGTTGATGAAGGGCTAAGGAAAGGCACTGCATGAACAGGGTCGCCTAATTGAAGGGAACCTACTCTCTACCAGAGTGTCCACTCACTCCCTGGGAGTTCCGTACATAAGAAGTAATCAAGTACCCGATGGCTCTGACAACTGGGATGCTACAAACTGCGAAACCGAATAGCTTATAGAAGATTCCGGGTAAGCGACTCTGGAGGCTACGAAGTTGAGATTAAACTTATATTTTCACTTATTTTACAACACATTATAGTCTGGCAACACAGGGTTCCCATGAATCGGTCCCCATGATATTTCTGGAGCTAGGAACGAGAAAGGTACCTTAACTAGATTCATTTTAAGGCTTAAGGGCTGAAGAAGGTGCGGAAAATATCAGAGGTGTCAAAAATTACCTGGACTTCGCCCCACTGGCTTTCTAATGGAAATATCGCTAGAATGGGGTTATTAGAAGTAAGCCCTATATGCCAGATGATGGTTAGTAAATAAATCAGACAGCAATAACAGCTGATGTGAGTTTGATCGTTTATCTATTTTATTTGTATACTCTATTTAATTGAAGTGTATATAATAGAGGAAGGCTGAGAGTTTCTATAAATGTATAAAACCAATGGTTAAATTTACAAGAACTTTACGTAATTTATTGTTAATGTTTGTTATTTTAGTGTTCTGTTTAAGTAAAACTGTTTAAGTGAATCGTAATGGAGGAAAACCACGTGTTCGTAGACAACTATTTAGGAATGGTGTACAATAGATAAAAAGGTCAAGGATCATTTACAATGTAAGAGGAGAGGCTGATAAGCGTATCCACTATTTTAGACACTCTCTAAATAATGAAAATTATGTAATTTAGAACAGTTTTAGAAGGCTTGACCAAAGCTGCCAGCATTGTAATGCACTTCATTTACCAGTGAGTTAGTAAGCTGACACTTTAACTTATGTTCCCACATGAGCAAACCCCTTTATATGGTCAGTTATATGAATATGTCTTCTGGACTGGTAAATGGAGTAAGACTAATTGTGAAAGCTATGTGAAAAAACTTATTGCTTGGAAATAGTTACCGGCCAAACAAAGGCCGAGCTGTATTTATTCTAAGAATAAAACTAATAAAAACAGATAGGAATATACGATTTTCATTCGTTAGGACTCAATTGCCAGTAAGACTAACATTTGCAATGACAATAAAGAAAGCCCAAGGGTTAATCTTTGAAACAATTCCCATCTATTTGGGAAACCCAGTATTCAGTTTTGGACATTTATATGTAGCTTTTAGTACAGCAGGATAGCCTCGAGACATTAAGATACAAAAAGAAAAACCAAAGCAAACAAGGGAAAATAAAGGACGATGAAACTAGCTACACAAAAAATTATTTACAAAGAAATGCTGTGATTCTAGCATAAAATATATTGGTATAATTAAAATACACTAAAAGTATACTATTCCATTTTACGGCAAAAAGTTTATTTCATTTCATTTTATTGTAATAAGTAAAAAGCAGCAATTGCTGCTACAAACCCTTAGTAATTTATAATTGAGAATAAATAGTGAACATTTTAGGAGTAAATTTGTTAAATTATAATAAACTCAAAATAGGCACAAACCAAAGAATAACTAGAAAAAACTTTAAACATGGTGCTGACTATATTATTCCCCTGTTTAACTATTTTGTCTCGTAGAGCGTCCGGATTAGCCAGTAAATCGTGACATTTTGACAATGTGTAGGGAATTCCTCCAAGAAGGAAAGAAATATAGACGCAGTTGTGTTTTTTTAACCTGGTAGTTGTAGGCCTACCACTCCTTTTTAGAGACGAATACTTTTATATTCGAAATATTTGTAAAATTGACGTTCTGATTTTGTTTTTTATGTTGAAAAGCAAAATTATTAAATAATTTTTTTCGATAAAAATCAATATTTTTTATTTACTTTTGATTAAAAATTTCCATTTTAAACTAACATAAACTCCTGTTATTGAACGCTTTTTCGAAATTCCCTACTAAAATGTTTTAAGTTTTAACAACAACAAAACCATAAACAAAAATGGTGTAGAACCACTTCACATTAATAACGTCACAGCAAAACAAATTTCAAGGGAAATGCAAAAATATTTTTTTAATGTACTTAAAAAGCCCTTCAAATAAGCGTCTACACTATATATTATAACGACAAATTAATAGTCTCGATTTCTCGGAGTTAAATCTTAAAGTAAAATTAAAGCCTAGCTGAGCGATGACACTTATGCCTAATACGATTACATTTAGGTTTGTTTGTATTAACAATTTGTTCTGTATGTTTAACGTGTTGAAAGGCTGATATTTATAAAAATTGGTTAATTTGTAGTTAGCTTTAAATTTTAAGCCTTTTGATTTTTCATAATATCCAAAAAAATAAAGATATAAAAATACAAAAAATGCAAAAAATTAGGATTTTTCCTAGAAGACTAAGATTTGAAAAACGCTTCCTTTATTTTTGAGCTAATTTATAATTTGTTTAAAAATATTTTTTAACAATAATTCAACACATAAAAAAGATATACAAAGATATAAAAATTTAGGCCTATTTCTGTTGAAAATTGTAATATAAGAAATTTTTCTAGAATGAAAAGTAACTCAAATCCTACAAATATATATTTTTATTTGATGAAAACCCTCAAACTACACAACGAAAAATATGAAACGCTAAAACGTTCAACATTACATGTTGATAGTTACAAATAATCAGGAAACATATCATAAATAGAAAGAAGACTTTATTTTATTATAAATTTACCAAATAACACATTTCACATGTCGTCATTACAGGTATTCCTTAAAAATTGATATATTAGAATAACTGAGATATAACGTTATAATATGTGGTTATATAAATTCATCACTGAACATTTCAATTTTTTTTAATAAATTACTTTTTTCAACATTTATTTTAAGGGTAGAAAAATTGCAATATATAAAAAGTTTATAGAACATTTAAATCACCATAAAAAATTTAAATTACATAAAACATATTCCATAAAATGATAAAATGTTGACTTCTCGTATTTAAACTTTACATCAATCTAAATAGCGCTTAAAAATATTGTTAACGTCATAACCAAAACATGTAACCGTTGGATTTCTCCTCGCGCAATGTAGGTAATGTGACGAGGTATACATCAGAGCATTACAAGGACTCAAGTTGTACACGAAGGAGGGCGACTAGTAAAAGGGAGACCTATTCATAATAATTTTAGAATAATCACAGATATGCGGTTTATTTATCAACCAAATGAAGATTTGTACACAATATGTTTAATATATTTTTTATTTATTCACTTTAACTTTAGTTTATGACTATCTGAGCTTTAAATTTTTTTAATTTGTGAAAACTAACTGAGACAGAACGTTTTCGATCGCTATGAGGCGATCTCCATCTCTGTCTTCTGCGGCAGAATAATCTTTGGATAGTCATAAAATAATGTTGAAGGGATAAATTAAGATTCACTGAACGTAATAAACTACAAAATTCATATGTTTTATGTTGCAGCATGTAAATGATTTGTTAAATAATAATTTTTCTCAGAGAAAATATTTGAAACGTAAAACTAACTTTGGAGTTATTTTGTACGATTTATTGTAAAGTACCCCATAAGTGAGGTTTTAAAGAGAAGAATACTACAATACAATATACAAAATTCTTAAAACTCGGTTATATAACGTGTGTGTGTGTGTATGTGTAAATTATTAAAACACTTATAATTTTGAATCATATCCTGAACATTTAAAATTGTATTATTACATATATTTGTAAATACCTTTTGATGAATATATGATTAACATGTATATAAAATGTTATATATATTTGCGTATATATATATATATATATATATATATATATATATATATATGTGTGTGTGTGTGTGTGTGTGTGTGTGTGTGTGTGTGTGTGTGTGTGTGTGTGTGTGTGTGTGTGTGTGTGTGCGTGCGTGCACGCGCATATGTATATATGTTTGTATAAATTGTTAACTTTAAAAATTATCGGTAATAATAATTTTTAACATTTGCACTCTACTCTGATAATAATTTTAATACGTAAATAAAAAATTAACAGTGAATATATTGCATTACATACTTTACAAAGCAGGCGGTAGTTTAGAGCGCTGACGACTGTAGCGGAAAATACAAAACTTCACGATACGTCCGTAAGAAACAACATAAAAATTTGCACAAGGTTTGCTGTCGCGTAACCGACTGGAGATAGTGCGACAGACCCTCGAACCTCCCAACACCCCAAAATGCTTGCGCACGCTCGTCTGAGGCAGGGAAGGGTAGCAACCAACAAACGCCTTGCCATTAATTTAACACTGTTAATGTTAAAAAGTAATTTGCAGTATAAATGTTGATTAGAACATAAATAACAGGTTTTGATGGTTTAGAAAGTTCCATTCCTTCATATCTAAAATTTCACAACAATTGTTCCAAGCTATAATTCTGATAGCAATGTCAGTAAGGTTATAGTCATTATAACGTATGTATTACGGGAAACGCTGAGATTTTGCATTGTACTTAGACATAGGACACTCACAACACAATAGTTAGGAACTTCTAAGAGTGGGCTCGACTCTCATAAATAAACCACTAGGAGTCAACAAACCCCAGAAAACATTGACCAGGTCTGGCCACAACGATCAACGAGGGAGACGTGAAACACTCAAATCCGAACATTTCCCAAAGAAAGTCGGACAGAAGCTGGAACCATTAGACTCTGTGACGCCAATATAGGTCTATGAAATAATAATAAACACCTCCAACAGTGTTGTCAGTATTTCCACGTTGAATAAGAGGAAGAAATTTCCGTAAAAGTGTTTCAAAACGCCAAACAAAATCTTAACGTTGGCGTCTAGGAATAAATGTTGTTTTTAGAATTATTTTTTTTTAATAATGTACTTTGTTGTTTTCAACAATGAACCTGTAAACAATCTTCCTTAATTTTGTGAGAGTTACTTTGATAATTCCCGTTTCCAAGGGTCACCTTCTATTAATTTTTGTAGGTACTAGTGTAAATGTATGTAATGTAAAATCTATATGTAAATGTTTGAGTTTTACTAAATACTGTCATCAGTAATAAGAAATTAACTACTTATTTAAGGTAACCGAAGTAACAAATAGACACTTGATTCAATTCCAAGTATTTTCTCTTCAAACGTTTTTTGCTATGGATACAAAAATAATTTTTTTAATCTCCATAATAAACAAGAAGCCCCCCTAATATAAATAAGAAACACTTTAAATTCAATTCCCACTTTAGTAAACAAAGAAAGCTTTTATATTGATTTATGTATTGTTAAATAATTACAATTGATATAAATAAAGTAACATAACGTTTCGGTTATTCAGCTATCCTACCACATAACCTATAACATAAACTCAGCTGTTTTATGAAATCATATGTTATCACTTATTTACACCAAATGGGACGAAATGATTACTTTGCATGCCTTACCCTTTTTATGAAAACCTTTCTCCCATATAAAGCTAAAATTATTTCATTAAATTAATATTTGAAAAAACTGTATTATCATCAATTAATTGTCATTCACTATAAGTTTAAAAAAGTGTTTGTACTTTACTGGATGTATATCAAGGAATTTTACTAGAGATTGAAAAATTAAACTATATATATATATATATATATATATATATATATATATATATATATATATATATATATTATATATATAAGGGAGAAGTGAAATAATAGAATGAATTGAAAAAACTAATAAACTATCACGTTTATTTTAAATTTGCATAGGGCTACATTTTTCCAAAGCTTGTAATGGCCTATTTACCTTTAGCTCAACATAGTTCAAGATCGCCTAGTTTTGGCTTACATTATTTAAAATGAAATTATAAAGATCATTTTATTGAAATTAATATTTTATTCCAAATTGCAATACAGTGTTTGACAGTCTCAGTGAGTGATCCAACGAACCTTCCACTTACCTAACCTCCAAACATTAGTAGGCCTACCTTCGGCCAGCTCATCTCCAGTAGTGTCAGTAATAAATCAGCTGTGTCTGACAAGAGGGTTTTCCTGATGAATTATGAAATTCAAAGTGCACATTAATTTAATGGATCGTTTATATGTTTCATGCTTCTTTAGCTAATTCAGTCAATCCCTAAGGCAGACAACTCTTACATTATTTCCTACCTTCATTGAAAGTATCTTACTTAAGCTTCATTAATTCAGCTCCCTCAGTAAAATTAACTCACACTGAAATTTTTAGAACGTAAATTGAGTTTGTTAATTAGAAAGGTTTTATGTAAACTGAGCTGATAAATCGTATAAAAACCTGTCCCAGAATTCTATCTCTAATAGTTTAGGAGAAAATTGGGGTAAAGCAAAATCTGTTACGGTCGAAAACACACTTTTTGCGATGGGTTGCAATTGGACTACAATAACTCCTTTAAATTTTGAATAAACAAAGATAAATGTTCAATAAAATTCGTAGAAATATTTATTCTCAAAAACATATTGTAAATAAAGGTGAATTGAAGTAAAAATTACAAGAATCTAAAATACTGCCCGAAATGATGTTCCAAAAAGGTTTTTAAAGGAGTTCCATAAACCATCAACATTTCTTGAGGATGCATTAGGTTCGCAAGGGGTAAATTGGGGTAATATATCCCACAATCTTCCATATTTCACTTAACCATTTCACGGCTTATCCATATTACAAGCTTGAATGACTACGAAAAAACTTTAAAAACGGTAGGTAGTGGAAGGGATGGTTTCCAAGATCGCTAGAGCGTGAAATTTTTATGGGTGTGTTTTTTGTTTGGCCTACATTCTGAGAGACTGTTTAACGTTTTTGAAGTTCACTGATACGCGAAATGTAAGTAAGCCGTTTTGAGTTCCTTTTCAAATGGGTAATTTTTATCTCGAGAAAATACTCCGTGTTTTTTTATAAAGAATAAACTACGTGTGTTACCTTCTTCTACATTTAAGCATAAATGTAATTTATTTTTGACTCATCATACCTATAGAAATGTAATAGTATCGTACAGGCATTTGTTGGCTTGCTGTCTTACGAATATCTCCCTTTCTCGGTTCTGCTAATTTCCGTAACGATTTTGTGGTACAATTTTTTTTCTGAGCAATCATTTCCACTGCTGTTCCGGAAATTGTTTCTAAGCCCGAACTGGTGTTTCTCTTTCTGGAATTGACGCGCTACTGAAATATTTTCTGATTTGCTTACCCTCTTATTGTATTTTAGAATAGAGTGACGTTGTAAGTGTATCTCTGTGTGTGTGTGTGTGTGTGTGTTGCAAAGGGATAATCTTTTTCTCTTTTATTTATTTAATTATTTCTACTTAATTACTACTTCCGTATATTTATTCTACTTTTCATTTTACCTTTTAAACGCAAATTATTAATTATTTATTTCATTACAATCATTTACACGTTACTAATCATATTATTTCATAACAAACATTTAGTTATTTTTCTACACCATAAATACTTCATTACATATCATAATTATATATCTATATATCTCTCCTCAAATATTCTTATTTTTATAACCAAAATTTATTTAAATTATTACTCACTATATTTTTAATGAATTTATTTCGGTATTATTTATGTATATATTTACTTGAAATTTTTAATCGTCTAGACAAAATTTTATGTGACGTTATATTTAATAAATTATTCATCCGTCTTCGGTACAGCCAAATAGGTTTGTGAAATTGGTTGTTTAAATTTTGAGAATTTATTCAAAATTAAGTTTGTAGAAGAAGTATTTAAGTATTTCTGGTTTTGGCTTGCCTTTTTTCTCTTGGAAAACGTCATCTTAGTATTCGTTGTTTTTTTCAAATTGATACTGATCTTGTTTGGCGTGGTTCAGGAATGCTCACAGTTGTGTCGGATGTTTTAAATGCTAAAAGTAGTCATTTATAAAAAGACCTCAAGATGTACAACACAAGAATTTCAGGTTTTAAGATTACTATTTCATCAACTTATAACTTTCTAAATTTATATTTTATTGAATGGTTTTTCTTAAATTTCATAATAATGTTTTGATTGAAATTACCAGTCTAATATTGGGGTTTGGTATAATTGGTGCCAAAATTTGACTAGTTAGGCAACCAGGTCCACATCCAACATCCAAAATCAGCTCTTCTTTATCCTCATACTTTAAATACTTATGAAAACTATCCAAAACCTTTTTTGATCTGTTCATATTTACTAAACCCATATCTACTTATGCAACAGGGTCTTGAAACATCTGAAAAATATACAATAAAATAAATAAACAGGTATAATGATTAACCTTTAACTATTTGGATTATGTTGATTTTTTAAAACATTTCTGTAACCCAATAAAATAAAATATTGTGTGACTGTTGCTATAGCAAGTTAAAATTTTAACCAATTTGAAGTAAGCCAATACATTCAAAAAAATAATAAATTCATCCAGTACACAAAACAAATAAACCTTTTCTTTGTGTTTGACTTTTTTTTACAATGCTCATATAAACAATCATAATGTAGTACAATTAATAAATACTCAAAATATTTTTCTGTCTTTCTTAAGTAGTGTAGGCCTATGTAAAATCTACACAGTAGAGCATCCTATTTGCTCATTTTCAAAGAGTTATTTTTATTTTTGCCAGATTTCTCTTTATTTCACTAGTTAAAACAATTGTAACAAATAAAGAGTTTATCAATGAAGATAATCTATTCCGCTAAGGAAGGTTTAATAAACCTTCTGAAAATCCACAAACATTTTCAGTATTGTTATTATATCTTGAAACCGTAATATGATGAGAAACATCTGATTCATCACCTTCATGTAAATGATTTTAGTCTCTTAGGACTGCATAAAGCAAGAGGCTTTAGTAAATGGTTTTAATGAAAATGACTAACGTAGAGTTACCCTGATTAAAAGTAAAAGTCATAATCACATACTTCTTCAACAGCAAGTCTACTTCAGAAAAGAAACCAATCCACTTGATCTATGATTTTAACCTACCTCTCAATGTCACAAGTAAAATGACATTCCCACTTTAATGTTTCTTGTTACTGACCTTACCCTCTACAAAAATCCATCAACAATGAAAGGATATACAGTATGTACTTTTTACTTTAAAGTGAAGAATATCTCATTTAAAATCCATAGAATATATTTACATTCATTTTGAAATCACAAATAAATTATTTTCAAAATTCTTTCCTTATTCTGATTCTACTTTTGTAAATGAGTAAATTTGTGAGGAGCAAGTTATTATTTTAACAATAAACATACATTTTATCACCCAGTTATCTTCCAAGCTCAGTTGACTAACATAATAATATAACCAATTTTAATATAAATTGGTAAAATATTCATTTTTATGATGAAGACGTAATGTAGTTTTGATTATCTAAAATTTGTCAATATAATTATGAAAACCTAATATCATAATTTAATTAAAATGTTAAATTTAAAACAACGAAAGCTTAACTTTAAATTATGAACATGATAAACAAATTAATTTTAATCATTAAGGATATATGGAACAAAATATTTGTAACACTATAAATACAGAATCAAATCTGTAGAAAATATTTGGCTTATAAATTATTTCAATATTGAAATAAAAGTTAAAAATCTCCAGTTGTTGTTTTCATCCTGCAATAGATACTGATGATGAATTCCTAATGCAGTTGAAACATCTTAAGTTTGTGCAAATTGTGATGCAGAAAATTTCAATTATTTAAAATAAAAATAAGGGTTTTTCTTGTTCTGAGCTTCTGAGATCATGTAACTCCAATTACTTGATGAATATATAAGGGTTAAAGGTTAAATCTAATCAATTTTTTTTTGCAATGAGGTAAATCATAAATAAAAACATTGAGTGAAATATAGTGCTGACCACATTACCTTCTTTGAAACAAATTACTTATATAGACAGGTACTTTCATGATTGTATTGTAGTTCTAAAAAACTGACAAAGTTATGGATCTTCACATTGTAAGATATGTCCATGAGATAACTTAGACTAGCTGAATCAAAGACTTTATAGCAATGAAACGAATAAAATACTTCCTTGGTGTCCTTAATGTTGAGTCAAACCATGACTCAGAGGTAACACAAAAATATAACTAAACTCAAAGATATAACCAATAATATTAATACAAACTATAACATTTAACTGTGCCCAACATCAAGCAGATATGACAAATTAAAACTATCGCCATAGAAGATAAAGGTAACTCCACTGTAATATCCTCTGATGATATCACTTGGTAAAAACCACTACTTACTGTCAATTTTCAGCAGATGTGTTTTGCACTAGATCAGTTCATTGTTCACTGCTATGAGTCACGGACAAGACTCACAGCACAGCAAGTATCAACTAACTATGTAACAATTATCACATTGAGCAGTGCACTAATGTAGTCCGAAACACGTCTGTTGAAAAACAATAGTATAAGGGTTTTTTTCCAAATGATATAAATAAAAACATTTTAAAAAGCCTCAATATGTACAAGTCAAAAACTGAATGTTACACTGCAATCACAAGAAAATGAATCCCTAACATCAAAGGAACACAAATAACTACAGTTTCTTTGAAGTGGTTGGGTATGTGGACTGTCTGTTGTCACATCAGTGGCAGATCCAATAATGTAGAACAATTGACTAAATTTGTAAACAAGTAATTTTTACAAAACTTATTTTAAAAGTCAATTCCTAGTAAGGTCAAAGAAAAAATTTTGTATTTTAGTCACTTCTTATTAAATAATTAAAATTGATAATATAATTGAAGTAACATAGCCTATGCATTAAGACAGCTGTCCTGCCACATAACCTATACCATAAAATCAGCTGTTTTATGAAATCATATAATCACTTATTTGAAGCCAAATAGGACGAAATAACTAATATCTTTGAACGAAAAATCTTAGATCATTGGTTTGCAGAGGGTAAGGCATAGTCTTTGTCCCAATCCTGGATCCCCACTGTATCATGGGATATAAGACGAGTATTGTTCTATTTTTGATACATCTGATCACTGTTTGTGTGTTAAGTTAAATAATTTGTCATTTTTTAATTTTATTTGGACTTCTTTTTTTATTTTATTATTCTTATGTAAATAAATTTGTAACTATTGTCATTTTTATGTCTTTTGTACTTTTTTAAATAAACGTATGTTTTTTATTGTTGGGAATGTATGATTATTTTTGGTAGGTTTAAGCCAGCCATTAAATGTTGTAGTGTATGGTTAGAATAGTTTGGTATTGTTGTTGGAGTCAGCTTTGGTAGATTAAACAGCTCCAGTATCGACTTCAATCAGCTGTGCCTTGTGTAATCGATAGCTCAATCTATGGTTTATCGTCAATAGTTTAAGACAACGTTCTTCCTTGTCGCGCGCCTAACCCCCACCTAGCGCACATTTTCCTCACCCCAGTCTCTTGCTTGCCGTGGACAGACCAGCACGTCCGTTGCGGGTTTTAACCGTATTAGCCAACCTCGTGGACTTTAAGTTCGCTCCGCGCCTGTATAAATTTAAGTGTTTCGAGTTGTACCTTCGTTATATGTTCTTTAACCGCGAAAGTGTAGATTATTTTAGTCCAAGTGCCGTGTTCGAATGCACCTTTAACCTCGCCGTTACAAGCCGTCGTTACGGAGTCGCTCGCACTTATTTAAAGACTTATTCAACTGTGAATAGCATTAGAATTGAACCCCGTTTATTAAGTTTTACAGCACGAGCCGTCTGCCAGTCACCACTCCACCCAGGGCCCTGCTGCAGAAGTCCAGAAGACATCAAACCGCCCGTGCACGCAACCCCTTTGTTCAGCTTAGGGTAAGTGTTAATCAGTTCCAAATACTTTTAACATAAACTTGTGCCTATTTTCCCGAGGCTTAATTAGTGATAAACACTGTTATTATTTGTCGATTAGGCGTTTCTGCCGCCAGCCTTCATTTTATTCATTTGCAATTTTAGTCACGTTACCGACCGCGATTATCTCTCTCTTTTGTCTTATTTCTAATATTTTAGCGGAGCTGACGCCTCCAATTGTCTTTATGGTTTATATAGGCTCCCAAGGAAAATAAATGCAATTTTATTTATATTTATCATAATTGTTAATTCTAAGAAGTTTATTTTATTGTTATTTCTGCTTCTATGGTAAATATTATGTTTTAGTATACATTGTTATTTTCTTGTAGAATGAAAGTATTAATTGCTTTATTTTTGTAGATGTAATAAAAAACAAACATTTAATAAAACAAGCACAAGAAGGCCTAAATATGACAATCTGAGAAAAGTTACAAATTTATAATCATAAAAACAATTCTTGAATTTTGTAGTCCATTACGTTCAGTGAATCTTATTAATCACTTAAACAATTGTTTATGACTATCCAAACTTTAAATTTAGTAAATTTGTTAAAACTTACTGGGACAGAACGTTTTCGATTGCTATGTGCCGATCTTCATCAGTGTCTTCTCCTTGGAGATGCTGGGTCAAGCAGTGACAGTTTTAAAGGTAGGTTTTCGATAGTATCAAAGAGTATGTATGATTTGTAATAAGTGTGTTGGTTTAATATGTTTCTACTTTGTGTTTTTGTGTGCCTGTAAATTTCATTTTGTTCTAGTGTGTTGAAATGTGGTCCGTTTTTGTTGATGTGTAGGATTTCTAGGTTGTAGTAAATGTCTTTGTATTTGTGTCCTGTTTCTTTTATGAGATTGTAAAATGTTGAGTTGGTGTTCTGTTTGTGTTCCTCGGCTCTTTGTTTAAAGCTGCGACCTGTTTGTCTCATGTAGAATTTATTACATTCGTCGCAGTTCAGTTTGTATACGCCTGGTGCTTGTAGTTTATCTTTGTTGTTGGTGTCGTGTTATACTTTGTATTGTAAACGGTTATTAGTTTTGTAAGTTAATTTGTATCCTATTTTTTGGAATTTGTGGGTTATTTTATTTGATGATCTGTTTATGTATGGTATTGTAATGTATTTGTTTTCCCTCTCTGTGTTAATTTTAGTGTTTTGTTATATTGTGCCATAGTTTGTCTATTATTGTGGTGCTGTATCCATCTGTGTATGCTAAATATTAATTGGTGTCTAGCTCTTTATTTATGTTTTCTGTGGTCATTAAAACTTCTTTAAGTCTATGGAGCACGGATCTGAAGGCAGAGTGTTTGTGTTGGATAGGGTGGTTTGAGGTGTTGTGTATACGTTTGTCTATCGTTATGGGTTTCCTGTAAATGTTGAAGGTGTGTTTTTGTGTGTGGATTTTTGTTATGGTTAGGTCGAGGAAGTTTAGGGATCGGTTGGTTTCAATTTCTGAAGTGAAGTGGAGTTTTGGGTGTATTTTATTAGTGTAGTTGAGGAGTTTTTAGCATTAATGGGAGTTGGCTCTCTATAGTGTTATGATATCATCGACGTATCTGTGCCAATAAATGATTGTGTGTGTGTATGTATTGTTTGGGAGACACAATTAAATATTTAGCATACACAAATGGATATAACACCAAAATAATAGACAAACTATGGTACAGAATACTAAAAAAACACTAAAATTAACACTAAAGACAGGGAAAACAAAACAACAAACACAATAGCCCGCAAATTTCAAACAATAGGATACAAAATAGTGTATAAAACTAATAACAAGTTACAATGCAAAATACAACACAACACCAACAACAAAGACAAACTACAAGCACCAGGCGTTTACAAACTGAACTGCGACGAATGAAACAAATTCTACATTGGACAAACAGGTCGCAGCTTTAAACAAAGAGCCGAGGAACACAAACAGAACACCAACTCAACATTTTACAATCACATAAGAGAAATAGAACACAATACACAGACATTTACCATAACCTAAAAATCCTACACATCAACAAAAAAGGACCACATCTCAACACACTAGAACAATATGAAATTCACAGGGACACAAAAACACAAAGTAGAAACACACTAAACGAACAAACACACTAAACGAACAAACACAAAACAAATCACATATACTCTTTGATACTATCGAAAACCTACCTTTAAAACCGTCACTGCTTGACCGAACATCTCCAAGCAAACGACACTGATGAAGATCGGCACATACCGATCGAAAGCGTTCTGTCTCAGTAAGTTTTAACAAATTTACTAAATTTAAAGTTCGGATAGTCATAAACTATTCTTTAAGTGAATAATAAAAATAATATAAAAAACCAAGAAATCCAAGTGAACTAAAAAAATATTAAATTTAATAGATAAACTTAACTCCAGTTTGGACCATTACAGTGATAAAAAACCATAGTACTATAATACCATATGAAGACCGGCTGGCTTGAAAAAAGAGCAGTATACTATAAATCTCAAAAGTCTAATTGTAAAAATATAAGTAAGATTTTATATTAAATACATCATAATGTAAGTGATAATTGAATACAAGAAAAGTATTGCTTAGTTATAAATTAAACTCTCCTAACTAAATAATTTTCTATAATTAAAATCTTAATTTTCATTGTTTTTGTTAACAATATAAAGAACCATTATAGTAATATTGAACTATAGAATGATAGAATTCAGGAAATTCTCAAAATGACATTGAATGTTATAGAAAACATTTATATTGTATAGAGACATTAGCCAAGATTTAGATCATGTAAAGGAGGAGGGTTGAAGTAACCAAAGAAAAACGAACTAACAAAGTTGTGATATAAAAATCTGAAGCACTGCTACTATTTTAAACACTGCTACATTTCTACAAAGAGAAACAAACATGAATGTTTCAAAATGTGTTAGCGAGTGAGTTCAAAAGTATGTAATCAGATACGCAATAATAACTTATTCACTAATGAAATGATCTCTCACATCTATCTAAATCAAAAGGTTGTACTCAGTAGGTGATTTGTTACATACATCCCATTTATCTAATGTTACCATTTACCATTTATCTGATTTACCGGTTACACCCTACAAACCACAGATAAAAATTAGCATATCTGTTGATTCCATCTTCACCTGAGCTACTAGTTTTCCCTAAACACTTGTAAATACTTACAAACTTGCCTATAGTAGCACTTACTTATATATGTTGAGGACGGCCATTTCGAGAGATGTGTCCCATTGTCAACTCAGACCGTAACTTATCTCAAGGTTTTTGTAAGTTAGGGTATTAGGGTGGGGGTGGGATATTATGGTGGTGTGTGTATTTTGTGAGTATTAGGAGTTATGATGTCAAAAAGTGTGTTTGAGTTGTAATGTAATTGTGCATTGAATATGTGTGTAGGGTGTAGTTGAAGTGTCTGTATATTTCGTATTGTTCGGTTGTGTAGCGTTGGTTATTTCTGTGTTGTTTATAAAGAATTTGCAGGTTAGATGTTATGTCTATGTAGTCATGTTTTGTAGAGTTGAGGTGATTGGCGAAGTTTGATTGGTAGATATTGATTGTTAGTGCTTGGTGATATGTTCTTGGTAACATGTGTAGAAGGACCTCCCTGTCTGGCCTATGTAAAAACTGGGGCACAAACTGCAAGTTAGTTTGTAAACTCCAGTGGTGTTGTAAATGTTGTTGATTTATTTGTTGGGTTTAAATTGTTTATTGAGAGTGTTGTGTGTGGAGAAGGCTATTTTGTAGTTGTATTTTCGTAGTGTGTTGCTTAGATTGTGAGTTTTGGATGATCTGTATGGTATTGATAAGTATTTTATGGGATTTTTGTGTTATGTGTTTGTATTTGGGTTATTAGGTTTATTTTGTTGGCAGTTGTATAATTTGTCAATCATTGTTGTGTTGTATCCGTTAGTTTGTGCTATATGTTTTATGGTGTTTAACTCCTAGTAGTGTTCTTCTTTGTCTAACAGAGTTTTAGGCAGGCGATATATCATGGTGTAGTAAGCGGCTAGTTTATGTTGGTGTGGGTGGTTTGAGGAGTTGTGCATGGTCTTAGAGGTACTAGTGGGTTTTGGGTAAATTTTGAATTTATGTGTTTGTTTGTCTGTACGTTTAATTGTAAGGTCTAGGAAGTAGAGAGTGTTTTGTTGTTCTGTTTCGATGGTGTATGTTAGTTTTGGGTGTATGGAATTAAGGTGTTTTAAAATTATGTGTGCTCGGCGTGTGTTACCTTTATATAATGTTATGATAACATCGACATATCTGTACAAGTAAATTATGTTATCTGAGTATTTATTGTTGTGTAAAATATTGTTTTGTTCAATATGGTGTATGAATATTTCTGCTAAGATGCTAGCTATGGGGGAACTCATAGGTAGGCCATCATTTTGGTTGTAGAATGTGTTATTGTATGTGAAGTAATTTTGAGATGTGATTAATTTAGTAAGGTGGATGATTTCGTCAATGTGTGTATGTTAGACAAAAAAGTACACAACTTCATCCAAAATAACATCACTACATTCAAAGAAGACCCAACAAGATAATACAACGCGCAAGTCGAAGAAGCAATCAAAAAAACAAAACTTATAATCCCACACTACACCAAAAAGCACCTAAAACAAATAAAAGCAATAGCCCCTAAATTAAATTCCCTGCCCAAACTTCACAAAACAGACATCCCAATACATCCACTAATCAATCACACAAGTGCCCCTGCTCATCTTCTAGCCAAATTCGTTCACAAAACTATCTGAAACCATATAAAATTTAATATTCATTGTAACATAAAAATATCCTAAAGCTCATAGACAAAATAAAAAACCTAAATATCCCACATAATTCCACTTTAGTCTCTTTTGATATATCAAATCTATATACCAACATCCCCATTCCAGAAACCATCTACATCATCAAAAGCATGCTTATAGACACAAATACACACATTGACGACATCATTCACCTTACAAAATTAATCACATCTCAAAATTACTTCACCTACAATAACACATTCAACAACAAAGATGACCTACCTATGGGCTCCCCATCTTAGCAGAAATATCTATACACCATATTGAACAAAACCACACTTTACACAACAATAAATACTCAGATAACATAATTTACTTGTACAGATACGTCGATGTTATCATAACATTATATAAAGGTAACACACGCCAAGCACACATATTTTTAAAACACCTTAATTCCATAAACCCAAAACTAACATACACCATCGAAACAGAACAACAAAACACTCTCTACTTCCTAGACCTTACAATTAAACGTACAGACAAACAAACACATAAATTCAAAATTTACCGAAAACCCACTAGTACCAGTACAACCATGTATATCTCCTCAAACCACCCACACCAACATAAACTAGCCGCTTACAACACCATGATATATTGCCTGCTTAAAACACCATTAGACAAAGAACAAACACTACTAGGAGTTAAACACCATAAAATATAATAGATACACAAAAACCTCTTAACCACACACTTTCTTTATTTTACCCTTATGTACATTTTGGTTACCCAGTAACCACCCTCAGAGGGATGCCATACAAAGGCTGAAGAAAGAAACTTTTTGTATGTTATCCCTCTGAGTATGGTTACTTGGTAACCGAAATGTACATAAGGGTAAAATAAAGAAAGTGTGTGGTTAAGAGGTTTTTGTGTATTTATTATTAAATTCAACCACAGTATTTTCCTAATAAATAGTAACATAAAACATACAGCACAAACTAACGGATACAACACAACAATGATTGATAAATTATACAAGCGCCTAAAAAATAAATCTAATAACCCAAATACAAACACACAACATAAAAATCCCATAAAATACTCATCAATATAATACAGATCATCCAAAACCCACAATATAATCAACACACTACGAAAATACAACTACAAAATAGCTTACTCCACACACTACACTCTCAATAAATAATTTAAACCCAACAACAAAATCGACGACATTATAACAAAACTGGAGTTTACAAACTAATATGCAGTTCGTGCCCCAGTTTTTACATAGGCCAGACAGGGAGGTCCTTTTACACAAGTTACTAAGAACATATAAAAGCACTAACAAACAATAACTACCAATCGAACTTCACCAATAACCTCAACTCCACAAAACATAACTATATAGACATAACATCTAACCTACAGATTCTTCATAAATAACACAGAAATAACCAACGCTACACAACCGAACACTACAAAACATTCAGACACTTCAAACTACACCCTACTCACATACCCAATACACAATTACATTACAACTCACTCACACTTTTTGACATCATAACTCCTAATACTCACAAAATACACTCACACCACCATAATACCCCACCCCTACCCTAATACCCTAACATACGAAAACCTTGAGATCAGTTACGGTCTGAGTTGACAATGGGATACATCTCCCGAAACGGCCGTCCCCAACAAATATAAATAAGTGCTACTATAGGCAAGTTTGTAAATATTTACAAGTGTTTAACAAAAATTAACTATAAATTTTCAATATACAGTATAGCTATTGTAAAAACATAATATTATTTTGTTGCTTTTGTGAAAATAAAATGATTATTTTACATTTTTTTAAAAATATTTGCTGATTTCTTACTAAGCTATATAATGCAATTTTAATTTTTAGTAACAGGTGACAATACCGACATGTTCCAAATTAGTTAATTTATATATTTTTATATTTTAGAAAATCAGCAAAAATTATGTTTGAAAACTCTTCTCTTAGGGACTTCCATAGAGTTGGCATTTACGTTTCCTTTCATTAGGCTCATTTTCATCTGCACGTAAATGGTTATCACCTTTTCTGGTTTATATCTTTAGATTTTGGTTATTTACTGTTTTTTCTAAGTTATCTTTTAGGGTCATTTTTCTAACAAGTAGAGAGCTAGATTCCCCTTGCTGTCTTTCACTGGTAAAGATTGTAACTGATCTATTTTGAAAACCAGTTATTGTACATTATCTGAACTTTTGTTGTTTTTAAGTGCATGATCAGAATAGTCATCCAAAGGTACATTAGATTTACACATTTTTTGACAATTCAACCATAAGTGTACAGTATAAATGCTTGATCAATAACACATTGGTAATGAATTATGCAATGGTAACAACAATGTGTAACCGTACATCTGACAAATGAATAAACAGTAGTAATTTGAATGTACTAATTCATTGGCAAACTACTCGTCACTAGTTGTTTTGGCATCAATTTTTTAAATCCTTTATTTGCGACCGAAGGATTAGATCCTTCGTTTAATCCGTATTTAATATTACGAAAGTTATCATCACTTTCATAACTCAATTAGATTGTGTTATGTAACATTTTGTTAGTGAAATTTACTAAACACTTGTAAATATTAAATACAGTATAATAACTCTACGGAGTTATGGTCTGAGTAGACAATGGGACAAATCTCCCGAAAAGGCCGTCTTCAACAAATATAAGTAAGTGCTAGCATAGGCAAGTTTTTAAATATTTACAAGTGTTTAGTGAAAACTAGTAGCTCAAGTGAAGATGGAATCAATAAATATGAAATTTACCATTTAATTTGGTATATAATTTATGAAATTATAGTGCTGAATAGTACCAGAGTAAAATTAATAGTCATTTAAGTAACTTGTATCCTTGTCCAATATGTATATTTCTCTTGCAAGTTTGGCATTTATTTGGCCACAAGAATATCTGTTGATTGTTATGTTTACTGAATTCCTACCACTAAACAAAATTTGAATGCAAATGTATTCACAAATTCTGAACTAACAAATGACTAGTGTTGACTAATTGATAGTTTTCCTTTATTACATTGTTTTGTCAGTTGTAATAATGGCCACCATTTGATTCTATATGAGTTGAGAGTTATAGTAATAGATATAAAGACACGTTCCTGGTTGTTTATTATGAATATATTTGGCTTTGAAAAATGTGAAATATTGTCTGCTGACTATCCCTTTTTATTCAGGGGTAATAGGAGGACAAACTTTTTCAGTGATTCTAATTGTTATAGTAAGTTTTTTAAAGTAAAGCCTGTAATATTGTTTTAAAATATCAAAAAATGCTTTGTTTTTACCTAAAATAATATGTCAGCCAATATAATAAAGTTTTTTTTCTTAATATACATTAGAGATGTTATTTCCTTTTTTTTCTTGGATATATATATATATCACTTATACTATAATGTACTTAAACAAGAATCTTACTTCGTATATATGCCAGTTAACTTTCGAAGGTTAATTACAGTATCTCCATTGTTGAGCACAAACTGAATTGGACTGTTGAGTTCACCTTGTCAATGATAGATGAGATTGTAGCGAAACGTCAGGACTGCTTTTTTATGTATTGCAAAATGAACCGATATACTCAGGATATTAACTATTAATCATATATACATGGTTTAGTTTATCTTATTTAGTTTTTCTTATTACAATTTTATTAAAGGTGTTTTTTTAACTGGTAAACTTTTCAAACAAAATAATAAATAAATAATAACGCAATTGGAAAAATATGTAATACAACCACAGTTATATGTAAAAAAAAACTATTTTCAATTGTTGTATTGAAATTTTGGGCACAATGGTATTTGGCTTTTGATTACATTTTTTATTACTATTTTTTCAACTCTTCTAGTTTTAAAATATCAGTTTAGCGATTTTTATTTAGAATTGGGAATGCATAAAAACTTAAACTCTTTGTACATATAAAAAACTTAATGCTATACTTGTATTCATTAAAAATGTACCAAATTAGAAAATATAAAATAGTATAGACCTTCTATTACAAGAATGCAATCTCTCTGGGATTTAAAAAAAGGTTGTACACAAACAGTGAAAAAAGCCTGCCATTAACTACCAAGCGCAGGGTTAAAATATGTAGCCTCAACAAAAATTATATTAGGTTTTTTAGAACTTGCCATTTTTTTGTTGTACACCTTGAGGTTTAAAAAAATGTTTTTATTGATATCACTTGGAAAAATACCACTAATTACTGATATTTTTCAGCAGAAGTATTTCAAACTAAATTAGTTTATTGTTCAATGCTGTGACTCATGAACAAGACCCTTGATCAGGTGTGTTGTATAATTGTAAGTCTATGGTGTACTCCAGTAAAGTTTTAAAGCAGAATGTTTTAATTAATAATAATAAAATTCTACCTACTAACCTTGTACCACTAAATTAACAATAAAAATTTTTTTAATAAAAAATTTGCAGTTTTCATGTTGTACATCTTGAGATGTTTGTATAAATTATACTTTTTTTGTAATAACTTGCAAAAAAATACTACACAGTGTTTTTTTTGCCAAATTGATACAAGAAAAGTATAAAATGTTTATAGTTTAATCTCTCATTCTTTACATCTAAAGCTCAAGATCAAAGACTAACAGTACATGTATAAATTTACTATTTATATTAACAGCATTACATTAATCTCTTATCAAACTATAAAACTTCTTTAATGTGTATTATGACCCCTTTTATGGTTTAGGAATTAATTCATTTTGAGTGTTAGACTAATGAAATTATTTGTTAGCAGATTTATTCGGAATGTTCTACATTTAAGTCTATTAGACAGAAAGAAGCAATGAGGAAATTTGTTTCATTTTCCTGTTAAAATTTGATAACTATTGAGTAAGCCTTCGGCAGTAGACTATTTCAGAGGCTGGTATTTTGAGAAAAGAAATACAATTTTTAAAATGAAAAATTTCTTCCACGCTGATATACCTTTTCTGATATGAGAATTCAGTTTTTATAAATCTTAATAGACTCAAAGGAAATTGCAGAAAGATGAAACACATTCTTTATATCAGTAATTAAAATTCTAAATAATTAATTATAAGTATATACAGTATATACTGAAACTCTATCAGCAATTTATAAGCATTATGTATTGTAACATTATTTTAGGCAAAAGTGTTACATATTACAGCTGCTTCAGAAAACAAACAGAGATATTAGTTTAAAAATATAAAATAAAAGAAATTGTAAATTATAAAGTAAACTATACTGGTTGAGATAGGAAATCCACAAAACCTGCTATTGAAAGATGCACCGGAACGTTGTACAGAAGTTTTGGATTCGCTTAGGAGGCTTTAAGCTTTCTCTTTGGTTGGTGGACGTGGAATCATGCACTCGTCGTAAGATGGGCGTTGCAAATGGATTTTTTTGTTTTAAAAGATTTAATTATATAAAGGTATAATTTATTATTTCATTTTATTTCAAGAAATGTTGCTACACTAATATTCAACACTGGGCAAGGTTATCAATCAACTCAAATCCAAAATGCTGAATGGCGAGATCTGATCCAGGAGCCATTGTACATCACAATCTCCAGTTCAGATAAATTCTAGTATTAACATAAAGTGATGTGAAATCAAAATTTAACTTTCAAATTTAACTGGTCACTGCAAAATAGTACAAGTTTTTATATGTTTAAAATGTGGGAAGAAATAATAAATTTGTATGATGCAATATCAATTTTTTTTAGCTGTTGAATAAAACTAAATTGAAATGTACTTTAATTTATGTAGAAGCAATCTCTTTGTGGATATCATATGCCAATGCTGTAAATTCTAAAATGATACAATGTTTGCTTAAATTCATGACATGTTAAAAGAATGTAAAACCAGATATAAAATTAGTGTAAAGGTTTCAAATGTATTTTCTTTTCTTTATACTTTGTGTAATTTTGTGCATTAAAACTCGATTTATTTAAATTTGAAATTTGTTGGTAAAATTATTTATTGAATGCACCATTCTTAAAATTCAATTTAATTCTCGACTTTGCAGGTCAACTAACTAATAAATGTAACAAATAACTGTAATATTTAACATCCTAATTCCTTAGGATTTTATATCTAAAATTTTACGTCACATAAATTGCTCAACTCTGCTAGTTTGTGTCTTTCTAAAATTGAGTCACAGTATATTTATATATATATATATATATATATATATATATATATATATATATATATATATTGTAACATTTATAGAATGGGCTATATAATATTATTTAAGAATTGGAAAATAGATGAGAAATAACTCACTCAAAATTTAAAAAGAAATTCATTAAAAGATTGGTTAGGTTAAAATTGAAACTAAATTCAGGTAAAAGCCTAGGTTAGTAAATAAGATATTTGAACTGTAAATACATAAAGAAATTTATTATATCAAATAACCTAACACATAAATTAAAACAAGATAATCTAATAATAGTTATGTGTAAACAAATTTGTAAACTGTAGTATCATAGGGCCTAAGTAATTACTTGAAGGAGAAAGTGAACACGTTTGTAAACAAAAGAAAATTGAAAGGTTATGTTCTTTGAATCCACTCAAAACACACACAATTCGGAAATATCACAAAAGTAAAACACAAAGACACTTCACACACTAATAATATTAATAAAATAAACACTGGAAGGTTTGTTGAGGATAGGAAATTGAAACAGTAAGTTTCAACCAGGTTTAACCAAGTTAAAACGCCATTCTAAACAAGCTCGTTGTGGACGCATCAGCTGTAAAACGGTGAAAATAGTTCGTTGACATTAACATGTGTGAAAGTCTAGTGGAAAGAAATCGAACTAAATTATAACCCATATGTGTTTTTTTTAAGAAGAAAGGCGGCCATATTTTAAACAATTTTAGAAATCTAAGGACGCGTTGGGAGTAGAGTTGCAGATAGCGTGGGTGACGCTCTAATATGGGACCAGCCAGGACCAGTCAAAATTCTATTTATTTGGAAAGAGTTCGTCTAAATTATACCGTTTTGTTAAGAAGATTGGCCAAACTAAATTAAGGAGAAGTGAATTACAAAATGTAATACTGTGTTAATATAAAGTGAAGTAAATAAAACGAATTTAAGTGTGTAAAAGGTCAAATTTGGAGAGAACGGAATCTTACGTAAGCTAACTGAAATTTCGATATTTGATAAGTTATTAGCGCTATAAAAATCAATTTTAATGGACATTAAGATAATAAGGAAGTTTAATTTTGTACAATAGAATATCTTGTAGTTAATTAATAGTAAGTAATAAGAAATAATCCAGTTCAAATAGTTTCGCCTTTTTGCTTATTCAAAATTAAAGTTATTCCATCCGGAAAATATTTATTAAAACTAATTTCAAAATTTAATATTGTTTGTTCAAAATTTATTTAATTAACCTAAGAATAAAAAAAATATAGCCCATGCTATAACCCCGAGATATCAAGAGATCTTAAACTAGCCAAGGGTATTAAAATTGTGTAACTCTAAAATTAAAAGAAAATAAGAGTTAGTATATTTTGTTAAAAGTTGTTAAGTTTATTTTTGTTCTGTTTATTGTGTTAATTGTTTACTTGTTGAATTAATAAATAATTGTAATAAAGAATTTAAATTACAAATGCCTGAGTTGTGTTGTGTGTTATAAAAATAATATTACATTTGGCACACCAACGTGGGGTACGATTATTAGAAAAATGATAATAAAGAATTAATTATTCGGGAGTTTGTGTTTTGTAAATAGAGAAATTAATTATTTTCTCGATATAATAAGATATAAAATTTATTTAGAGAGATTTTGAAACAAAATTAATTTAGAACTTTTTATATGAAAAACATTTGAACTGGAAATAGATTTAGAAAAAATTTTGTAAAATTAAGCACTGAGTTGAATAGAATCAAGGCTAGGTTTATAGTATATATAAAAATTGTTTATGTTTGTATAATAAGTTACTTACAGAAAAAAAAAAAGAAGAAAATATTATAGGCGAGCTGGTAGTTGTAGGGGACCAGGAAAAAGGGACAATTTTAGAAATGAAAGAAATAGAATTGGAAGGCACAGATATGCCAATAGGAAACATTGAGGTAGAAGAAGCTAGGGGACTACCACCTATGCAAACCCAACAGGAACAGGGAAATAATGAGAATGTAGATTTAAGGGATATAATGAGAATTATAATGGAAATGAATGCAAACTTAAAAGAAATGAATGAAAATATAAATACAAAATTAGATAAGATAGATGGAATGAGTGAGGATATGAGGGAAATAAACAAAAAATTAAAGGAAAATAGAGACGAAATGAGAGAGACGAGGAAGGATTTGAAATTCATAAGAGATGAAAACAGGAAGGAGAATAAGAAAATGATAGAGGATATGAGGCGACAGTGGAGGACAGAGAGTAATGCTGTAATAAAGGATGTGAGAAGAGACTTAGAAGAGAAAGATAGAGAATTAGAGGAGGAGATTAAGGAAAATTTTGAGGAAAAAAATGAAATAATAGCTGATGTGGTAGAAATTAATAAAAAAGAGATAGAGAAAGTAGAAAATATAACTAAGAAAAACACAGAAGAGTTAGGAGAGTTGAAATTAAAGGTAATAGGAGAAAGAAAGATAACAGTTGAGAGTTTTAGGAAAGTCGAAGATGTAAGGGAGAAAATATTAGGAGAGCAGGGAAGGTTAGGAGATAGAAATAAAATAGGAAAGATGGAGGTACTGAAAATAAAAAATTTAACAATTCAAACCGCAACTAATAAGAAAATTGAAAAGATTAATAAAATGAAAATGGTAATAGGAGAAAGAGGAGGAGTTAAATATCCGTCTCAATGCTTAGTGGTACGAAGCTTATTGAGAGAAATGATCATAGGTACGGATATGTTAATGAATGTGGAGGCACAACTCGAGTTTGGAAAATGGGAAATGGAATTTAAATATGAGAGTAACACAGAAAATAGAAACTATGAAGCAGATGAAAGATACAATGGAGATGTAAACGGTGTTAAGGCAAGGACAGGCGTGGGGACAAGAAAAGAGCATGGTGCCCACAGTCAATTGGAAAACTAAGACAATCAGAAACCCAGAAATAGAAATTAAATAGAGGAAACAAGTTTACAGGCATTAATCGACACAGGCAGTAAAATGACATGTATCAAGAAGAACTGGATATTGAAAAATAAAAATAAAATAGGAAGGGAGATATTAAATATAGGTGAAGGAAGCAATATGAATAAACTCTAGGTGATTATGTGTATAAGAAAACGTTAGCAGGAGATAAGTTTTAAGGGATGGTAACTATATCTACGATAATTTATTAGAAACTTCGTCGAATAATGAATAAAGGTAAAATTATGTATATTTAAACTTCGTCGTATTATAAGGGAGAATCTGCGTTGATAAATAATGGAACTTCGTCGTATATATTATATATTATAAAAGAAATATGAATCTATGATAATAAATATTAAAGCATCGTTGTAATAAAAATATGGTAATTGTGTATTTAAACTTCGTCGTATTGTAAGGGAGAATCTGCGTTGATAAATAAGTATTAAAACAAAATTTATATTCGTTGATATAGGGACAGTGTAATCGAAGGAGCTATAGATATGATCAAATAGAGGATATGAGATAAAATACTAACTTAGAACTGAGAGTTAGATGAAGCTAAAAGCAAAATAAATATGAGACAAATAATAAACAAGGAATAAACAGAAATAAGGGAAAGAGAAATGTTATAACCAATTTGACCAAATCTAGACATACTATGACTCGGATAGGCTGGGATTTAAAGACACGGTATCAGAGAGTACATGTTAAATAAATATTGAATCAGACTTATGATTGGAAGGATTCCAATTGTAATAAATGTAAAAAATAATAATAATTATGGAAGGAATTGTAAATACCAGAACATGATTTATTGTTAGAATTGTTAAGGAATTGTCGATTGAATGTTAGTTATAAGTATATTGTATTGTTAGAAGATAAGTTAAGTAATATGTAGCTTGAAGTGTTCAGCTCAGTATTTGATTGTTAAAGAATTAAGATAATATTGTGTCGTAGGAATTAAGTATAAATGGACAATTTAAAGTATAAATGTTAATTTAAATTTAATTTAAAAAAAAAAAAAATATGTATATTTAATCAAGCTTGTAAAATGTAAAGAATGTGTAATGTAGAGATTAGTAATATTTTTTTTATTTAAATTAAATTAGGGGACATTGTAGCATTTATAGAATGGGCTATATAATATTATTTAAGAATTGGAAAATAGATGAGAAATAACTCACTCAAAATTTAAAAAGAAATTCATTAAAAGATTGGTTAGGTTAAAATTGAAACTAAATTCAGGTAAAAGCCTAGGTTAGTAAATAAGATATTTGAACTGTAAATACATAAAGAAATTTATTATATCAAATAACCTAACACATAAATTAAAACAAGATAATCTAATAATAGTTATGTGTAAACAAATTTGTAAACTGTAGTATCATAGGGCCTAAGTAATTACTTGAAGGAGAAAGTGAACACGTTTGTAAACAAAAGAAAATTGAAAGGTTATGTTCTTTGAATCTACTCAAAACACACACAATTCGGAAATATCACAAAAGTAAAACACAAAGACACTTCACACACTAATAATATTAATAAAATAAACACTGGAAGGTTTGTTGAGGATAGGAAATTGAAACAGTAAGTTTCAACCAGGTTTAACCAAGTTAAAACGCCATTCTAAACAAGCTCGTTGTGGACGCATCAGCTGTAAAACGGTGAAAATAGTTCGTTGACATTAACATGTGTGAAAGTCTAGTGGAAAGAAATCGAACTAAATTATAACCCATATGTGTTTTTTTTAAGAAGAAAGGCGGCCATATTTTAAACAATTTTAGAAATCTAAGGACGCGTTGGGAGTAGAGTTGCAGATAGCGTGGGTGACGCTCTAATATGGGACCAGCCAGGACCAGTCAAAATTCTATTTATTTGGAAAGAGTTCGTCTAAATTATACCGTTTTGTTAAGAAGATTGGCCAAACTAAATTAAGGAGAAGTGAATTACAAAATGTAATACTGTGTTAATATAAAGTGAAGTAAATAAAACGAATTTAAGTGTGTAAAAGGTCAAATTTGGAGAGAACGGAATCTTACGTAAGCTAACTGAAATTTCGATATTTGATAAGTTATTAGCGCTATAAAAATCAATTTTAATGGACATTAAGATAATAAGGAAGTTTAATTTTGTACAATAGAATATCTTGTAGTTAATTAATAGTAAGTAATAAGAAATAATCCAGTTCAAATAGTTTCGCCTTTTTGCTTATTCAAAATTAAAGTTATTCCATCCGGAAAATATTTATTAAAACTAATTTCAAAATTTAATATTGTTTGTTCAAAATTTATTTAATTAACCTAAGAATAAAAAAAATATAGCCCATGCTATAACCCCGAGATATCAAGAGATCTTAAACTAGCCAAGGGTATTAAAATTGTGTAACTCTAAAATTAAAAGAAAATAAGAGTTAGTATATTTTGTTAAAAGTTGTTAAGTTTATTTTTGTTCTGTTTATTGTGTTAATTGTTTACTTGTTGAATTAATAAATAATTGTAATAAAGAATTTAAATTACAAATGCCTGAGTTGTGTTGTGTGTTATAAAAATAATATTACAATATATATATATATATATATATATATATATATATATATATAAACATTTGACAAACAACACTAGTGTCTTGAATTTAAAAACAAAAATGCAAGTTACAAGGATTGTACCATGGAATTTCAAATTTTTAACCTATAGCGTCCTGGGTCTGGTCAAACAGACTGCCAGAGTTATTTGATTTCAAAGATTTCTGTTTGTGTTATGGATTGCCATTTTGTGTAGGCTTTCCTCCCCATCCCCATAACTAGTTACTAGCTCCAGTTGTCTATCAGGAGTGTCTATGGCATTATTTATTGATTTATTTGTCGCGAGTGGTAACTGAACCCAGAGCGGAACGTGATGGATTGATGTCCCGGCCCTTCATCTGGTGTTAGTGTTTTAAACTCAGACTTTGAAGAGATACTTAAAAACAGTGTAGTAATAATATAAGTGGCAATAATGTAGTTGTAAGACCAGATACTCCAAACCAACTAAAAATACTTCTTGTGGCACATTATTTATCATTGGTCTGCCAATCCAGTCTTTAAGAGTTCATAAGTGCAGCAGTATATTATAGTACGGATTCCGACGGTTCACCCCCTTGCACAATTAGGTAATAACCCAACTCCTATTAGTATTTAGAACTTACCTTTTACAGAGGGTTTTTGAATGTTATAAACAAAGAAAAAAGAGGTGACGAATAAACAAAGAAAAACCTAAATATGAAACTGATGCGCATGGACTTGAAGCGTTTTTTTTTTTTTATTTTTTTACTTTTCTACACTGCTATTTTGAGGTCAAACAGAGAAGACTATAAATCATTTGCAACTGATGGGTCTGGGTATGACATATTAAGCTATACAATTTCAAAAGCTAGATTTGGAGTCCTACTTGTTTGCTAGAGATTTGATGATCCCACAACCAGAGGGGAACGCCGTAAAACTGATGCTTTAGCTCCTGTGTCTGAAATATTTAGCCAATTTATTGATAACTTCCAGGTTCTATATAAGATTGTCTATATAAGGTTCCAGAATATATAGAAGTCTACCTGTGTCAATTAGATGTTAGTTGTATCATCAACTGAAGAGCTGGTAAAACCACAACTGGAGAGTGAGTGCTTGACATATGAACAACGAGCATGCATCCGCTAAATACAAAGGATAGACTAGCCTAAACCTGAGACTGCTGGAGACAGATTGGACAAAAGAAAAACTTGTTATACATGTAGTCCTAAGAAGAAAAGAATAACTATCTACATTTGCTATTGTTGAAAAAAACTGTATGCTTTAAATGCACAACAAAAGTTTGTAATGCCTGTAGACCTATATTATGAGTTCAAACGTAGTTCCAGAACAACTATCTAAATTTTATTAAAAATGCTTGTTTTCATAAGTTTCTTGATTTTTTGTGTTTATCATATCATAAGAAACAGAAAAATAACACTGTTACAATTGTATCCTATTATATATAAATTTTTTATAGTCTTAGAAAAGGTATACAATATTCAGCAAATTTTGTAAATCATAAAGTTTTATTATTTTTTATATCATTTACATGTATTTAATAAAAATAGTTTTTTTTCCGTAGTTAACAATTTAAGTAATCAATTTGATTATTTACATAAATTTCTAGCAATAAAAAAATTGTTTTTTCAATTTTTTTTAAAAGAAGATCTGTGAGACCACTCCCAGGACTCAGCATAACAAATATATTACCCAGGAAGTTAAGGGTTAAACTTTAAAAAAATTTGTGAGAAAAAATGTTTGGAAACCACTGTTTCTAACCAAAACAAAATCAATGCTATCACTTATTTATAATAAAACCTTAAACTGTATCAAAATGTCCTTTGATATAATACATTCAGACACATAACAAGAATTCAGTTTCAGAATAAATGTGTTAATTTTTGTCACTTTTCATGTATATATACTTCCATACATGGAAACACTTGCAACATGCTTAATATATCATTCACAAAAAAACATGTTAAAAAAAAATTGGTGTCCAAAAATCTCTGGGATATTTATAATGTTATAAATCATATTGCATGTTTATGGTCAAATAACTTATACATTTTACTGAGTATATTGTTAACCCTTAACTAGGTGGAGCACAAATCGGGTCATGTTAGCCATGGTGATCTGAGAGATCAAGTAATTTAACCATTGTTAAATTTTATTCTTTTATATCTATATAATAGAATGTGTGTTTTTTTTATATCAGTACTATATGTTTGTTACAAAATTAAATCAATAACAATGAATGTTATAATATTAAGCACAGATATACAAAAAAAAGTATTTCAAAGTTGAAATAGTTTTTCAGTGTAACAAAATATTATTGTGTCAATAACATATAATACTAAAAAGAATGAAATGTAAACACGATATGAATTCAACAGATTTCAATAAAGATAATTACCTACAAAAACTCATAAATAACCTACACACATTTCTCTAAAAATTTTGCTATCAGAATACAAAAAATATATACCGCATTTCAAAGTTGATATAATTTTTCAATGTAATAAAACATTGTGTCAATATCATACAAAATGTAAAAACACTCTTACTTGTAAAAACGCAATATGAACTCTTAAGACTTAAATAAAAATAGTTATTGAAAAATTTCATTTTGATTTTTAGAAAATTGATGTTTATCTTGTTCGACACTTTCGCTATTAGAGACTACATAACAATCTAATAGAAAAACTGCATATAAATATATTTTACTTTGACTATTTACCCTGAATTACTTTACTCTTTATTTATTATACACAGAAGGCAAAAATTCTTTTACAAATTTGTTTTTATTGACAGTCTAATTCCTCAAAAAATTATTTTAAAAACCCTTTGTTTAAAATTTATATCTAGAGAAATATTTGTTTTTTTACAATTCTATGCTTACTAAAGAAATAGTTTTAAGAAAAATATTGATTATATCCCATTGTAGTCTAACTTTACTTCGTTTTTATTAAATTTATTAATAAATTAAAGAAATTTTTGTGCATATTAAAATGAGCTTTAAGGTTGAGACCAACTAATTTAATTTAGTCTGATCTATCTGTTTTCAATTTATATATGTATTTGATTATACTTAAAGCCCAACAAAAATAACATTTCATTTATTCCTAATATTTCTTTCCAAATAAAAAACATTTTAAAATTAATTTTAATAGTTTTCTCCATAAGAATTTACAAATAATCTTTATAGCTTCCTAAATGAACTAAAACTTCTTTACCATGTCTTATATGGCATGAAATAAAATTAAATAAATTTTAAAAAATCTTCTTACATATTCTTAGAAATAAAATTGTTTGAATAAAACACTTGTACATATCAAAATCTTGTTGCTGTTCATGATGAGCTGGTTGTTAATTACTTATTACACTTTTGCTATTACTTGCGACCAGACTTTTTGTTAACTAAAGGTTGTTCAATTGTTAACTTACACTTGTCGAAAACGTTTTCGTCTTATGACTTCTTCAGCCTCCAGGCTGAAAAAGTCCGAAGACTAAAATGTTTCCTCCAAGTGTAAGTTAACAGTTACCAACCTTTAGTTAGCCTTTAACAATTATTGTCATGCCTGACAGGCACTGGCCCCTATAGTGTTACTTAGTTTTGTCCTCCTACACTGCTCTTTGAAGGTCATAGTGTTCAGTAGCTTTCTATTAGCAGTGTTTTACATGGTGTTAGGGTTGTTTGCGCGATTCTGTGCACTGTGTTAGTTTTATAATAGTTTGAAACTTCGGTGAGGAAAACCTCACAGGCATGATGTCGGTATTTGTGTAACATTTTAAACTTTTGTAGTGTTTCTCGTTTTTTCTTTTTTACAGATTATTTTAGTATTTAATTACATAAACTGTAAACATGGACAGACCTGATATCCTGGAATAAAATGGAAACTAATTTCAACTGATGAGAATCAAGGAGTGGAAGCATATGGCAGTGATTTTGAAGATACAATTAGGGACTGGTTAGACAAAGAAGATAGTAACTCAAGCACTGTACCTAATGAAAAACTTTTAGAAGGCATCAAACAGAATAAGGGAAATGTGCAACAGAGTGAAGAAGTAATTGAGCAAAGTGATCATGATACTGAACAATGTGCAACAGATGATGATGATGATGATTTCAAAAAATTGCAACCCTCAGAAGTAAAATTTTTGTATGGCGAAAACCGTTATAAATGGGCTGCTACACCTCCAACTAGAGATATACGAACACAACAACATAACATTATTTTGTGTTTTCCATCCGTAAGACTAACGGCCTGGTCTTACCACACCTTCAGATTCGACTTGCAAACTACAGACTCAGCCGTGATATACGGCAGACAGTACAACGCATTTTAGAACCTAATTGCCCAATAGATGATACACAGACACATGAAAACCAAACAAAACAAAGAAGAAGTTGAAGAATGTGTCCAGGAACAAAAAACAGAAAGACTTGTTAAACGTGTGATAGCTGTATACAGAAAATATGCCTGGAATGTTCTGAGCCACTGTGTAAAGACTGGTGGCAAAATTAAGTTATTATTTCCAATGTCAGTTTCCATATACAAAACTTTTAATGTGTCAAATGTTATTTTTTATATAAAGTTAAGTGTGTACAATCAGTGAACAAAAAATATTTATTGTAAGTTGATTATCGTGAGACTATAAGCCTATTTAGATAGGCTGCGCTAAGATCTGTAGAAGGTAAGACTATAGTTTTCATTAAGTAAATAAAAAATAAACTAATCTCTTAAAATTATCTTTTCCTTAGTTATTTACATTCAGAATATATTCAAATAACATGTTCATAAAGTAAATGCAAGATAAGTTGTTAAACTACACATTAAATCACACGCAGATCCTTGGTGGCTGTGAGGCACAACAACGGTAGTATGTGACAGAAATTGTACGACGATAGTTTAAGGTTAATAATCAGTCTGGTAGCATGTAATAGTTAAAGTGTAATAAGTACTTGTACGTATGTTAGTATGTTACACTTGCCTATAGTATTTTTTTGATTATACTTATTTTTTCGATTATTGAGGATGGCCAATATGGGAGATGTGTCTCATTGTTAACTCAGACCTTGACTGGTATATATACCTATATCCCTACCCTAATATCCCATTACACCCTAACCTATAATATCCAAAAGGTCAGTTACGATCTGAGTTGACAATAGGACACATCTCCCAAAAAGCCCTCCCTAAATAATAAAAAAATAAGTGCTACTAATAGGCAAGTGTAACATACACATACAGAAGTGTATTTAGTGAAAAACTAGTAGCTCAAGTAAAGATGGAATCAAATAATATGAATGATATAAATTTGATTGCTTAGGCAGATTTTTCCATCTTAGTAGTATCAAGTTTTTATTGAAATATATTTATTTTAACATGTTTATTTATTCTGATAAAACAATTTAATCCATTATTGTTAAACTTACCTTTTTTTTATTTCACAAAATTATATTTTTTAATATTTTATCAATAACCTCAGTTAAAGCCAGCTATTGATGTTGAAATTGTTTACCAAATCAAAACTCGTATATTTTCTCAAAAATTTACATAGTCATTTATTTGTATATGCTTAAAAGTATTAACAACTTTGTAAATGTGTTTTGTAATGTGTAGATCATTAGTGCATAAGTTAGGTAAAATATAAGCATAGTGCCTATTCATATTTAGTACAAACATTTTAAAAATATCATATAAAAGGTTTAGTTGCAACAATAGTAATGATTTCTAGTGGTAAACCAACGGTTTTCTTATTAAGATGGTAAAAAATTTCCATACAATCATCCACATATTCTTTGCAGAGGTGTTCTGGTACCCTGTAGTAGTATGGATTTATACCTTGCATGATTTCTGAAATAGCAAGTTTTAATCCACAATTAATTGCAATCAAGTTTTATCTTACTGATATTTAGAATTTCATATTTTACACAGATACAGTATACGTATAGCATTTCTAAATAAAAACAAGTTGTGAATACAATAACATCCTACAATAAGCAAAACATAAAGAAGGATTTCCTTATTGGACAAATTAGAGGAAGTTATAAAGAAGAGTTAGTTGAAGTTGATTGATTCATTACTATAATATGAATAGGGAACTAGTTTTTTTTTTATTAGGACTAAATATTTCATGAAGTATTGCAGACCCCTTACCTAAAGAGAGGAATTGATGAATTGGGCAGAATGAAAGAGATTTACATCAAGTAATTTGTGGTTGCATTTAAGTAACATAAAAAGAAGTGTCCAAAAACGCCGTAATGAAGTAATAGTGTCCATATATGAAGTGAAACTTATCTATTGATTACGTATGACTGTAGATATATAATAATAGGACTTAGTGGTTTAAACATCATCACTTGTCAGGACATATCAAGTTATAAAATCTCTTGAGGAAACTAACAATGTGACAACCACAGTTTAGATATTTCTATTCCATGTTCTGATAGAATGAGAAACAGTAATATAGTTAAAGCAGTAACTTAATGCTAAGGATTTCAAATCAAATAGATTTTACTTATGAAAACCTAGGCACTTGACTTATAAATTAAGATGTACACAAAACCATATTAAAAAATCCATTTATAATGGTTAATGTTGAATATGAATTTGTGACCAAGATCGGAATCTGGTTTCCAATTATTTCTTTTGTTTATGTATTGAAGAAAATAAACACCATGTTTTTACTCACTTGCAACATAAATTCTAAGCTGGGGCGCCTTTAAGAATTTACTCCCCTGGATGATTAATCCAAAGGGTTAAATCTCACCAAGTTAGGTTTTTGTTTAGCAAGTCCAGGGACTGCTTCTCTGGATGAATGTGGGATGCAGTAGCACATTTTCTGATTTTGGTCAGATATGCTTGTGTCAAATTATTACTTTTACTGGCAGGTTTACAGAGGTAAAGGTCAATCAAAAATTTAGCCAAGAGGGTGCTTCTTGCTGTTATGTTGACCGTCAGAGTGTATGTATGTTTATTTTATACTTCCTCTTTCGTCCACACTCACACACACACACACACACATACACATACACACAAATCTAAATGTGTGTCCACCAACATTTTTCAACCTCAAACTACTTATAATAATTAAATTTTATCAACCATATTTATCATTTTGTATAGAATTGTAACGCCTTCCTTACACTTTTGTGGGTGATACTTGCATCTATGATTTATTGAATAGTACACAATTGGTTTACTTGTTTGTATTTCAATTTACAAAATATATATATTTAATCGTTCTATAGAGTGTATTTCCAAATCAAATAAAATTGTTTTGTTCATACATATAATTAAATGAAAAAAGTCCTTATTCATCTCAGCCCTTCTGTTACAAAAAAAAACTTTCTTTGGTGTTGAATATTTTATATCTATATACAGATAACCACAAATGATTGGCAGGTTTTACTTCTTAAAACTAACATTTTGACATAATTACCCCTATATTTTCTTTCTCTGTAATAATATTACAGAGACTATTTTATTATTATTGGTCAAATTCACTTTGTAAACATGATTACGATACCTATTTATAACTTCCAAACTTACTTTCCCAAGGTGCAGACAAATCTTTTACTTGTCGTTCTCTAACTGACTCACAAATTATCTCTTGGAAGCCAATTCTTTTCAACAAATCAGTGCATTCCTTTTTTGCATCGGCGCTGTCATGAAATGGAAATCTGAAAGCTGGCTCATTCTAAAACATTCATATGTTTATGTTTTATATAAACAAATCATTTCACTACTTTAAAATAGTACACCATTCATGCTCTTACAAGCATAACGCCAAATTTAAATAGAATTTAAATATGTACTTACCAACTAACTTTAAAGAATTTCATGAGTTTTAATAAATTTATTTAATTATAACAGAAATGTCAAAATAACTACAAAATCTCAAAAGTAAAAAACCAAGGAACAATCTTAAAATAAAATATGACTATACATTTGAGTACATTTTTCTGCCTCTCCTAACATTAAAACATTTTTCTTTGCTGACATGTTTCTTTGCTGATTCCACTCTCAACACTTAAAAACTGTACTCTACAAAGTTTTGACAAAGGAGTTAATTCAAAATGATTCAAAAAAGAAAAATGTTTTAATGTTACGGAAAGCAGAAGAATATACTAAAATTTATAAAAGATGAGTATGTTGAAAATTAAAATATAACTATTTACTTGATTAGTTATTCATTTTCACATTTTTATTCTGCAACAATGTAACAATATTAGTTGATTCAATCTTCACGAGAGCTACTAGTTTTTAACTAAAAACACTTATAAACATTTTATACTTGCCTATAGTAACAGTTACTTTTATTATTGTTAAGGACGGCCTTTTCAGAAGATGTGTCCCATTGTCAACTCAGACCGTAATCAATCTCAAGGGGTTTTTGTAGGTTAGGGTGGGGGTGGGATATTAGGGCGGGAATGTAGGTGTATTATGGACTATGTGTCGAAAAGTATATGTGAGTTATAATGTAATTGGGTGTTGAGTATATGTGTAGGGTATAGTTTGAAATGTTTGTATATTTCATAAACAACTAAACATTATGAGTTATACAAACATTTTGAACTGCATCCTACACACATACTCAACACCCAATAACATCATAACTCCCAATACTCTTCAAAATACAACTACATCCTCACCCTAATATTCCACCCCTACCCTAACCTACAAAAACCTTAAGTCAGTTATGGATGAGTTCATAATGAGACACATCTCCCGAGACAACAAACAGACGAATACAATCATTCCGTTCAACACATGCTTTAAAGAACACATCAAGATAAAAAACCCCAAAATCCAACTACACAACACATATACAAAACACGCTACATTCATACATACTAACTTTAATATTCTCTACATATTAAACCATAGTAAAAAACTAACAACTATAGAAAAATATGAAATATACAAATGTCACACAACAGATAAAGAAAATATTTTAAATGACCACATACACCTTGAATCCAACACCCTTTTCCATTACATAGTAAAGAGCCAACTTAACCTACCCCCACTACACTAATAAATGTTATATGCCACCAGTAGAGGCTTAGCTTTACAAATAAAATGATTGTTTCAAAACACGTCAGCAAGTATGTTCTGAAGTATTCACTTACTTATGTGATAATTACTTATAGTAAAAATTAATGACTATGGAAATTATTATATCAAGCAGTATATTTTATAACATAGACCGACATAAAGAAACTAATATCAGATCAATCGTAACAAATTTTCCAGTAAAATAATTGTCGATGATAATGTCTATGACAGAAAAATTCGTATAGTTAATTGTTGTAATAATCTTGATTACAGTGATCAACTTATAAGTAATTGCTTTAACCCGGCTAGCTGGCCTGAGCAACCGGGCGGGTCTACAGGTGGCGGATAGTGGGACGGCCTACAGATATGTAGGTTACCTGTGAATAAGGATCCTGGAAGGTTTCTGAATAAGCAGGCCTGGACCAAGGCAATGGTTCAAAGGTGAGGAATTATCCCTCCTCGTCGGTCAACCGGTTGGGTGTGGTAGAAATAACTGCTCTGACTGGGGAGACTGGGGTAGTTGGGAATTAAGTCCTCACAATGCTACTCTCACCTCCCAGGTGAACCAAGGGCAATGCGACAGTGAAGTATGGGCGGAAAACTACCCTAACGACACAGTTGTAAAAAAGAGAGTAAAGCAGGCTGTTCACTCCATGAGCAACAGTTAATAATGTCCTGAACTTTGGGTGTGCTTCAAGGTCAGTGACTGAATACCCAATCCAAGGTGGAAGGCACCGTGCCGAAGGATGAATGGCTGCAGGGTATAAAATGCAGTCGCACACGATCCCCTTGAGGAACCAGACAAAACCTCATGGTATGTTGTCTTGCCAGGGCAGCGGGTGCTCTGCTCTGGTCGACCGTTATTTCCCCCATACTCGTGGGACGTTAATGGACCATAAAAATAAAACAATTGATTTTGAGACTGCACAGACAGCGGGAGCCAATGAGACGGCAAACCGTGAGTCTGCAGCATAGGTGTCAACGGCAACCATCACTGAGGGTGCGGGGGCGGCTGTCAAGCTGCCGACTGCAGAAACCAGTGAAGTGGCTGTAGAGTTGAGCACTCTGTTTTTTTGGATAAAGCGTATGAGTGGAGCGGCCAAAAGGCGGCTTCGAAGAGAACAGGCGAAAGCAGCGGGAGGGCCAATAATCCTGAAAAAGCGAAGGGGAGGCCAAAACCGAGCCGGTCAAAGTCCAGGGCTTGGATGTTGTGAGGAGGGAGGTGCAACAGGGAAGCAATCAACCAAGAGCACCAAACCCCAGCACGTCCAAAAGGCCTAGGAGTGCGACTTCCAATCCCTCTCCAGTGGAGGGAGGAAAGAAAAAAGTGAAGCTGGGACAAGGGGGGGACAACTCTCGGAAGAGATGGCGTTGGACCTGGAGGAGCAGTTCTTCTCGGAACTGCTGTCCGCTGAGGCGGAGAGTGGGGATAGAGAATTCAGGACAGCATACTTAGAGAGGGGGGCTCTAAATGTCGTATGCTCCTCACGGGAGAGCCTGGAGTGGGTCCTTCGGGTCCTGCCAAGCTTCACCCTGAGTGAGGGGGTACAGTTGAGGGTAGGGCCACCCAAGGAGATCTTTTGCATTGCAAAGGTTTCAATGTGGGTGCCCAAACCCTACAATGACAAAGAGCCGGAAGAGATCCTGAAGGTGGTCAAAACCCAGAACCCTGGGATAGTTCAGGATACTGGGAAGGTGATTGTTAGGAAAAGGGAGGGAGCAGGTCTTACCCTGATCCTGTATATAGGAGAGGGCTCCCTCAGGGCACTGCGGAACAACAACCTGAGGGTGAACGTGGGGCTGAGACAGGCCACGTTCAAGGTGATCTCTAGTCCTGAGGCTGCTCTGCGGACCCAGGCAACTGCAAAGTAAGCAGGAAAAATGATCAAGATCCTCCAAGTGAACCTACAGCATAGCAGGGCGGCTAGTGCTGTCGTGGGTAGGATGCTGGACAGGGGAGAGGTGGACTTGATTCTTATTCAGGAGCCATGGATTTCTGGAGGAAGAATATGCGGGCTGGCGACATCTGGAGGTAAGTTGTTATATGATAAAGACTCCGATGTTCCGTGTATCCTGGTTAGGAGGGAGTTGAGTGCTTTTGTACTAACAGACTTCTGCTGCAGGGACTTGATAGCAGTGATGGTGGAGCTGCAGGCAGAGGGGAGGATGAAGAGGCTGAACCTGGCCACGGCATATCTTCCCTTTGACTACGCGGGGGCTCTACCAACACATGAGCTGAGGAGGCTGGTCGAGCACTGCGGGGCTGTGGATGAGGAGCTGCTGGTGGGGATGGATGCTAACTCCCATCACACTTCGTGGGGAAGTACAGGTACCAACACTAGAGGTGAGGAACTTTTAGCTTATCTTAGTTCTAAGAATTTACTAGTCTTAAATCAGGGGGACGAGCCGACGTTTGTCACTAGGGCCAGACAGGAGGTCCTGAACATTACGGTGGCATCAAATCAGATGGCTAGGTATGTACTAAATTGGTATGTGTCGGATGAACCATCTTCTTCTGACCACAGACACATTAGGTATGATATCTCCCTAAATCCAGCCATGCTTCGGCCAATCAGGGATCCAAGAAGAACAGACTGGGACTCCTACAGGAGGGACCTGGGCGTTCGGATTGAGGAGGCTGGATTGAAGTATGGCGGGAGGAGAGAGCTAGAAGACACTGCATATTGGTTGGCGAGGCTATAGTAGAATCCTTTACTGATAACTGCCCTCTCAGTGAGGGGAGAAAAGTAGGGGATCCGTCATGGTGGAACAAGAAGCTAGCCAAACTTCGAAGACAACCAGGAGATTCTTTAATAGAGCAAAAAAGAACGGGGAGTGGGACCAGTATAGGAAAACACTAACCGAATACAACAGGGCAATTAGAGAAGCACGCAGGAAGTCCTGGAAGGAGTTTTGTCAAGAGATTGACAAAACTCGGGAAGGGGCATGACTGTATAAAGTGCTCTCTAAGGACCCAGTAAACCCGGTGGGGATGCTAAGAGCCCCACTGGGAAATATAACAAAAACGGCAGGGGAAACTGTGGAAGAATTAATCAGAACACATTTCCCTTCCAGTACTCTGAGGAAACTTGGGGGAGCAGACACTGAACCAGTTGCCAAACTCTCCACAAGACGTGGTAAGAGGAAACTGGGAAGTGGCAAGGAGGATAGTAACTCCACAAAGGGTAAGATGGGCTATTGGCACATTTAAACAATACAAATCTCCAGGTCCAGATGGGATCTATCCTGTGCTGCTGCATGAGGGAATGGATATGCTGGTGCTGGTACTTACTAAATTATACAGGCTAAGCATTGCTCTAGGGCATATGCCAGCAGCCTGGAAATCTAGTAAGGTGGTCTTTATACCAAAGCCCACTGGTAACCAATCGGAAGGGAAAGGATACAGACCTATTACACTCATGTCCTTTGTTCTTAAGGGACTTGAAAAACTGGTTGATAGGCATATTAGGGGGGGGGGTGCTTTGGCCATAAAACCACTGCACTGGAACCAGTATGCTTATCAACCGGGGAAATCCTGCGAGGGAGCTCTCCATCAAGTGGTTGGTAGGATTGAGTAAATGATCGTTAAGAAAGGTTGTGCCATAGGTGCCTTCCTCGACATTGAAGGGGCTTTGAATAACCCCACAGTGGAGACGATGGTAAGTGGTGCAAGACGTCATGGAGTGGATGCGACCACTTGTGGTTGGATAAATTCCATGTTAACAAACAGAAGCATATCTGTAGAGGTGGCAGGGGAGGTCAGGAGGGCGGAGACAAGTCTGGGCTGTGCACGGGGGGGGGGGGGGGGTGTTCTCTCTCCTTTGTTGTGGTGCCTAGTGGTTGACAACCTTATTGAACTCCTGAATGAACTACTCCAGAAGGGGTACTTCTGTCTAGGATATGCGGACGACATAGTTGTTCTGATCCTGGGCAGATTCCCTGATACAGTCCTTGAGGTAATCAGAAATCCTCTACAACTGATTGAAGAGTGGTGTAAAAAGGAGAACCTTAGGGTAAATCCAAAAAAGACCGCTCTCATTAACTTCACTAGACAGCGAAAAGATCTGACGACCAGGATGCCCCGCTTGTTTGGTGAATACCTTGAGTTTGTGGGGGAGGTGAAGTACCTGGGAGTTACTCTGGACAGGAAACTCACCTGGAACCCACATCTTGAGAGGACAGTTAACAGGGCCAAAAGGGCACTGATGACTGTGAGAAGAATGGTGGGTAAGAAATGGGGACTGAAGCCATCAATGATGCACTGGATGTATCTGAGGGTGATAAGACCTATGATTACCTATGGAGCTCTGGTGTGGTGGACAAAGGCCAACCAGGCACAGACAAGAGCTAAACTGAGCTCTATCCAGAGATTGGCCTGTCTGTGCACACTGGGAGCGATGTCAACTACACCTGGTGCAGCAATGGAAGTAATGCTTAACCTCCCTCCCCTCGAGCTTGTCCTTAGGGGAGAGGCGAGGCTGGCGGCATGGAGATTGCGCAACTCGAACAACTGGGCTAACCTCCCAGATGTTTCGGGACATATAAGTATCGAGTGCAGGAACTGGAGACTGCCACACACATTATTTACAGATGTGAAGTACTTGCTGAGAGGCACTTCAACCTCTTTGGTGATGGAACGGCTCTGGTGGATGCTGAAGGTAAAACACTAGTCCGGAAGCTCCTAAACCTGGTAAGAGGGAAGGGGCTATTTGACTAGATCAGGGAGGTAAGTACAATATACCTTAAGGTAGCAGTGCTTCGGGCAGTTTAAACCCGCTCCCAAGTTAAAAAAAAAAAATTGTTTTAAAAAACTAACAGAAAAACGTATCTGATAAGTAGCAGCTAGGTTTGTCAATGCAAGGACAGTTTTGAAATGTATCAGAATGTTAAGTTGTTACCGTTTGCACTTAGGTTTGTAAAACAATTACTTATGAAACCTTAATGTTTCAACATCACAATTTAACAGCTTGCCTTCTACGTTCGGAAAATAGTTATTTTTGTAATGTTTAGATCTATTATTTTCTCAAAATATTCATATTTAAACAATATCTAAAAATTACAAATTTTAAAAAAACACTATAAAAATTGCTGTGGTTATGATGAATTCCTTTATTAATTCCTAAAATTTTAATATACAGTAAATCTTTTCACCATCAAGAAAGAAGGATGAAACAATAAATGAATAATTATTAAGTTTTAAATGTGTTGTTCTTTTAAAGATATTTTAAAAAATTTCACTTGAGCCAAAAATTCAGACCAATTTTATTTATTTCTAGAATATATTGTAACATAATATCCAGTAAATGCATTAAATTTTTTGAAATCATTTTCTAAAACATTTTCTAAACTATATAAATTTATATTCTGATTTTAACCCACCTTAAAATAAGGTTGCCATTTTTCCTTCCTAATTACGTTGAGCCAAATATCACTGAAAGTGAAGTTAGTGATAAACCAAATTAAGGTTTGTCCTCCAGGTTTTAATAATGAATAGATGTTTTTCAAACTTTGCCTAGATTCAGATGATCAATGAATATTGTATTATTAATAAATAATTTTTGCTTCATAAACAATGACTTAAATGAAATATAACAACTTACAGACATTATTAATATACTCATCTTCATTTCTCTTAGGAATATTTCTATATTTGAGTACAGTTTTCTGCCATTACTAACGTTTCAATATTTTCCTCTGTTGACGCGTTTCGGAGTAACTCCATTTCAAAACTTGAACTGTACTATTCACCCAAACTTTGAGTTTGTCTTTATACACGCCCCACCACTTCCAGACCTTACTTCCTATTGGCGCACGCCTACTTTTGCTTCTTGCATCCAACTATTTAGTAGTTTTAAACTTTTAATATAACGTTCAACTGTGTATTTATGTGCTTGTTTATTACATTTCCCTTTTTTAACTTTGCTATATAAATTTCTAAATTATCTTAAATATTTAAACGTCTTCCTTTAATAACATGATGTAAAATTTGCATTGTATTTTTCATTTCTTGCAGTGTATGATCCTCTTCAAACCTATGTGTAGCATAATTCGAATAATTCTTCTCATACGTGATAGACCATTTATGTTCTTTATATCTGGTTTCAAATTTTCGTCCTGTCTGTCCTATGTCCTATGTATGTTGCTTTGAAATTACATTGCATTTTATAAACTCTGTTTTTACTAAACTTATTTAAACTTTCTATATTACCCTTTATTTGATTCTTTAATGTGTTGTTAGTTTTCATTTCAACTTCTATATTGTATTTCTTGAAAAAATGTTTCAATTTATGAATTTCTTTTCCTGTATATGTAAATTTAGCCCATTTCTTTCTCTCTATTTCCTTTGTGGGACTTTTTATTTGATTTTTTCTTGCCCTAATTTTTCTAGATAACTTTCTTATTGCTTCTTTAAATCTAGGAAATTTAAAACTAAAAAGAAGAGAAGAAAAAAAGAATTTCGAATTTTCAGAAAAGATACATACACTGATAAAGTTATTAATGCAAAATCAAACCACCCACTAGAACATAAATTAGCAGCATTTAGGCATTTTTTCAACAGATTATTAGAGATACCGCTAAAGAAAAAAAGAATATAAAGAAGAAATGAATATTATACTTCAAATTGCTGAGAATAATGGATACAACAAGCAATAAGAGAGTTATTTAGAAAAATTAGGGCAGGAAGAAATCAAATAAAAAGACCGACAATAGAAATAGAAAGAAGGAAATGGGCTAAATTTACATATACAGGAAAAGAGGTTTATAAATTGAAACATTTTTCTAAAAATATAATATAGAAGTTGGAATGAAAACTAACAACACATTAAGGAATAAAGTATAATTCAGAAAGTTTGAATAAGTTTAGTGAAGACGGAATCTATAAAATGCAATGTAATTGCAAAGTAACATACATAGAACAAACAGGACGAAAATTTGAAACCAGATATATAGAGCATATAAGGTCATTAAAACACTTGTAAATATTTTACAATATAAAAATTGTAAAATATTTGTATAAATTGAAAAATATTTATATAAATTATAAAATATTTACAAGTGTTTTATTGAAAACTAGTAGCTCATGTGAAGATGGAATCAACAAATATACATATAAAGTCGTTTATGTATGAGAAAAATTATTCAAATTGCTACACATTTGTTTGAAGAGGGCCATAATCGCAAGAAATGAAAAATACAATGAAAATTTTACAGTATATTAATAAAGAAAGACGTTTAAATATTTTAGAAAATTTAAAAATTTATAAAGCAAAGTTAAAAAAGGAAAATGTAATAAACAAGCAAATAAATACACAGTCAAGCATTATATTTAAAAATTTGAAATGATTAAGTAGTGGGATGCAAGAGTACGAGTGCACCAATAGGAACCAAGGTCTGGAAGTGGTTGGGTTTGGCTAACGGTATATAAAGACTGACTCAATGTTTAGGCGAATAGTACGGTTCAAGTTTTGAAAATGGAGTTACTCCGAAACGCGTCAACAGAGGAAAATATTGAAACATTAGGACTGGCCGAAAACTGTACTCAAACATATAACTTACAAACTATAGCTACAAACAAAAGTGAAAAAATATAATTCAAGATCAAATCAATTGAGTGGAATGGATTTTGGTAGTTTAAGATAAGGGTTTTAGTAGTCTAGGGCAGTGGTCTAGGATCAATGTTATATTACCATAAAAACCTCTCATATCCAACCCTCCCATATCTGGACATAATACAAAAATAACGTAAGCATCTTTATTCGACAAGGCGTCTTGTCATTGGGCTAGTCTCTGGTGCCAGCACTTAGCTCTTTGTTTTTTCAATTAACTGTATTCTACAGTAAATCAGTTGTGTTTAAGTGTCTGTATTGTTCAGCTACTAACTGACACCAAATAGTACATATACTGAGCTGTTGACTCCGGTTGACACAAAAACTGACGAAGCATCTTATTATGTTTAGATGTCTGACAGAAGGTCAAAGGTTCATAAATATCTTGCTTTATGCTGTAAATTTCGACAGTTGATAAATATCCCTTACATAGCACAGACATCTAGTCTTGTGCATGACATGTCAGAAAATAAACTCTGTTGCAGCAAACAAACCAATCAAATAATGACGACATTCATGATTAGCTGGGCTGGTCTTTATACCCAAATTGTCGTGACTAGATGATCTAGCACATAAACAGCAATAGGTTAAAGAACTTAACTTACAGACATGTAATTAAATTGTATGTACAATTCTATATTACTATTAAAACATAAATAGAATCTTCAATGATTGTAACTAACTTACTTAAAACAATCTTACATCTATTTCCAATTGGAATGATTGTGATTATGTAGTATAAACGTACATCATTACATAACCCGGTTTTTCCGTTATCCGGTTTGGGGTGTCAGCACATTGATCCGGATATGAGAGGTTTTACTGTATACCTATTAAAAAATCAAATGTAATCTGAAAAGTAAACTACATAAAATAATTACAGCAATTTTATATGTACAGTACATTTAATCAGCATTGGAGAAGATACCTTTGTTTTCTACCTACCTCTTGTGGGTTTCCAAAATCGATTGCTTCTCACACATTAAATTACACAATGCACGTAAACACTACCAGTCTTTCTTTTAGTATCAGAAAAAATTGACACGTTTTCAAAATTAGAAATTTCAGACAATATTTTTAGTTGATAAATTAATATTGTTATTATTTGGAGAACTGAATGCAGCTCTTCATTTTCAGCCAAATAATCAACTATGCTAATTAGAAAATCCCCTAAAGCAGGGGTCTTCAAATTTTTCATCCTTAAGTGCCATACTGATTACTGCAGTAAATTGGAAAAGCATTTCAATTTAGACCTAATTACTCAGATAAAAACTCTGTTTTGATTGTTGGATGATTTTATTACCAACTACTTTCTAGAGTAGCGGATTGAATGATTTGGATTCCTAGTAACCCATCGAATACGGATTAATCTTGAATTCAGTGATCACAGTGACTGAATTGTATTACACTAATTTATTATTTTTCTAATTGATTACTATTTGTAATCATTCTTATTAAACAAATATAATAATTATGAATTCAAATAAGTAAAATAATAAGTTTGTAAGAAAAACAAATAAAAAGTAAAATGCTACTAACAGTTCTAAGCTTAGCAATTTATTACCCTAATATTCGCAAAACGAATTATTAATTTCATATTTGTAAAAAAAACTATAACTAAAAAAACTTCAAAAAAAATATGTACACAGTTTTTGTTAATTAACAACATGTATATTCAACACCACAGATCTAAAGCCTGGCAGGAGATCTATAACAGAAGAGAGGCACTCTGGAGTAGGAATATTGTCCGAAACACTGTCTGAAATACATTTCTTTTTGGACACTTTTGAAAGGGAAATTCATTTAAAAATGTGTTGTATGTGCTTCTCTGAAGAATGGAGACCAAAATACACAACAATGACCAAGTAGAGTAAACATTCATTTAAAAAACAACATATTTCATTACTCTCTTGAAGCTCATCATTCTACTCGATAGCAACATTTTGTTAGAATGAGCTGAACTCGTCCGTGAAGCACAATAAACTATAGCTTTAAATCACAGATTGCAATTAGTGATCTTTGTTACAGAAGGTTAACACTGAACAAGAGGCTACAAGCAGTGCCATTTTCCATGTGACTCTTGAAATCACAAAACTTGGAAAACCATTTACCAATGGGGAAATACTCAAACAATGTGTAATTGCAATAGTCAAAGATATGCACACAGAGGAGCTAAATTTATTTAAAACTGTCAGTTTTTCACCAGAAACTGTCAGTTACAATATCAGCTTATAGGGTACAAGATATTGCAGAAAATAAATCATTTTAAAAATATATAACAATTTTGTAGTCCATTACGTTCGGTGAAACTTAATTAATCACTTTATAAAGTGATCAATAAAATATCTAATTGTCCTTTCTTAAAACTAATTTAAAACTACTTACTCATAATCTTTGACCCAACTAATGACAGAGAAGGAAAAAATTTTGTTGAATCCTGTCTTCACTATTTCATCTTCAAAAATAGATTTTAACTTTTCTTCATTTTTTTCCGTTATGTCCAGTAAACGAAATGAAATTTTAGGATCTTTTCCAAAAGTGTTTTTTGCATAATCAATAAAATTCTTTGAGCTGTCAACACCTATCTGAAAAAAAATTTTTTAGGTGAACGTTTTTTTAATCAAGAGTACAGGCTCCAACATAATACTGGCAGAAGGATGTTGCATAATTCAATACAAAGTGACAAATATTTTTGATAACACATAAATTTCACAAAGTGATACAAATACTCGTATGTCAAAGACAATATCAGACAATGATTAGGAGGAAAAAAATTACAAAACCAAAGCAATGCAGATTTTTTTTGAAAGAATGCGATGGTTGAAATGCAATGCTAAAAAATCTGAAAAATATGGTAAACAATAGACTTGTAGTTTTAAACAAACATTACCTGTTAAGTAGTCTATTAAAAGAGTTTAAAAATTCTCATATGAAAATAAAATAGAATACTAAAAATTTAGCAAACAAACATATTAAGAACAGGGACGACAAACTTAGTTTTGGCTTTCATTAATAATTAGCTATATTCACATATGTTGATTGTTCATTATTTTGAATTTTTAGAAGATTCTTATAGTTATTAAAAATAAATAAAAAAATAAAACTGAAAAAAAAGCTGTCGTTTTAAAAATTTGTTCTTTAAAAATGTAAGCTCCTTTCAGAGTTAACAATGACAGATGGGAGCTTCTTCGTAGAGAAACACTTTGCATTCTCGAGTTGCAGTACCATGACTCTGCAAAGATCTCTATATTGATGTCTCCTACAAATTAATAATTCATAGGAGGATGTTTCAATGAGGATACAAGGGAGAGCAACTATGTGCTTATAGGCTCTAGATCCAGTAGGAATGTTTCACTATTAGCAATAAATGCAATAATAATGATCTATAGTGAAGTGGAGGCGGCCAAAGTCTGTGTGGTGATAGACTCAAAGTCTGCTATTAGGAGCATTGTGAAGGTTGAGCCAAAGGGATACTTCTTCCATATAGAGGTAATAAGAGAATAGCTGAGGCTTCTGAGAAGAGAGTCAAAGGTGATAGCCTTCCAGTGGATTCCTGCCATTTGTGGAATAGAGGTGTTTACCTCAATACAGTTGCTTCATAACAGCAGTTTTTCCTTGGATACATATGTCTGTATTAGTAATGCAAGAAGTCCCAGCTGTTATAACCAATCAAGCACAAATTACAAATACAAACTCAATCAAACCAATAAAAATCACTGTGTGCACTTACAAAGTCAAGAGAAACAAAATAAAACCTCTTATGCAAGGAGCAAGGTTATGCACTTCTAAGCAAATGTTGAGAAAATTGACTATTTTGAATGTGTGTGTCTTATATACTAAGTGAATATAAAGACCACTGACAAAAATAGCAGATCAGCTCAACTGCTAATAGTGTTCAGCACCTGGGTATTCAATCAACTCCTGTCACAGCAAATGTATTAAACATATGCCTCGTAATCAAACAATGCATTCTAGTGGAAATTCTTGGTACTGAAGATTACTGTCAAGTGAACTCAAAAACGTTTTATCTCAGGAAGTTTAAAAAAAAATACTTCACTTCAATTTTAAGTCAATGTAAGTCTTGTTAAATAAAATTTTCATCTTGAAAGATTCACAATGAACAATGTAATAGACAATAAAATCAATGAATAATGATATTCTTACAAAAGTCAACTGCCTTCATAATGTATACTCTAGGTCTACATACATATAAATATGTAGTTTTTGGGCAACTACAGTAGCCACTACATAGTGTGGTCATGGTTATCATTCAGTTATTATCAGTAGCGGACTTTGCCATGGTGCCGTCCCTAGGCACAATTCGGCCGGACGCCCCTTTGCGCCACGTTCGCGAATTTATTGAAAACATTGTGTAAAAATTAGCCCTAATATACTTTATAAGTGGAATATGGTGGTTTAATGTTTAATATTTATATAAATATTGCAGAAACAAAACTTGTAGCCTAAGTATGACTAAAAACATTTATTCTTACATTAAACGTTTACGTCTTGCTTTGTTAATATAAAATTCTTCTATTAATTGTTCAAAAGAAATGTCTTTGGCATTAGGAATATCAGCTTCTATGTTGAGAATTGCAAGAGAATTCAATTTGTCTTCTTTGAGAGTAGAACGTAGATATGACTTGATTCTCTTCAGGGATGAAAATGACCTTTCTGCAGAGCAGTTGCTAACCGCAGTACACAAATACATTCTCAAAGCTATATCTACGTTAGGAAATGTATCCTGCAAGTTGTCTTCTCTGAGAAACTTGCTTCCCCACTGATTTAACTGAGGTTCACATTATGACATTCACCAAATTTAACTAGGTACTATTACTATTGTCACTTAAACTCATCGGTACAAAAAAAAACGGCTGCCGGCTGCCGCCCCCTCGAGGCTGCACCCATAGGCACATGCCTAGTGTGCCTAATGGGAAGTCCGCCACTGGTTATTATTTTTGCTTTACTTAAAGACAGACATGGAATCATATAAATATATTGTAATGGAGTCCCTTACTGTAATCATCTCTTTGTTGTTATCATTTTTATTTGTCATGCAATAAAATATATGTTCACTACCATTAACCAAACAAAAATGTTTAAAAGTATCGGAAATTCTGAGAAATCGGTTGAGTGATATGATGACTGAAATCCAGTCCATGTTATCTACATGATTCATTATTCATATCCTGTTTGGGTTTACTAAAACATTTTTTGTAGTTTTCATAAAATGTACAGTTGTTTGTCTATCTAGTTGTTCACATGACAACTGCACCATTTATTTCTTTATTTTAATATATGTTTATGATTCCAATCTTATTTTACATAATTTAATTTTGGAAGATTTTTTCATTTGTTTTTTTGATGTTTGGTATCACTTGAAGTTTGAAAGTGTAGCAAGATGTCCGAATGTCAAAAGAAACGACGTGATTTGTCTTCAAGAAAAACTTGACATTCTAAGTCTATACAGTAAATTATCAAAAACAAGTAAAAGAAACACTGCTTCTCAACTTAGTGTTTTGCAACCTCTCTTATGTAAAATTTTGAAGAACAGACTCCACCTTGTCATTATCAAAGAGCAATGAAAATGTTGACAGCAAAAGAAATTGTTCCGGTTAAAGATCCACAAGTGGAATCAGCTTTGAAATTATGGTTTAAAAATGTTCAAACAAAAAATGCTCGAGTTGATTGTTCATTAATGTAGCAAACAGCCGAAGCTCTTCCAAAAAAAATAATAAAGCCGGATTTTAAGGCCATGAATGAATCAATCGATGGAAGAAAAGAGAAAACATTTTTTATAAGAAAACGCATTATTAAAAAAATGCTGATTTTGTTGGAGCTGAGGACTTGTTACAATAGAAATGAACAAACATTTTTGCTGAGTATTCTTCTAGCTGCTTATACAACAATAAACAGGTCTTTATTATCGTACTTTACCAGAACACACTTACGTATTAAAAAATGAAAATGCTAGTGGCTGTAAAATATGTAAACATCACAATACTATTTTGTGTTTAACATGGTTGAACAAGAAAAAACTCTTAATCATCAGGAAATCTAAAAAGCCATGCGGTTTTTAAGGTACCAAAAAGCTATTGGTAGAATATGGAAGGAATGCTTGGATGACATCAAACATTTTTAATGAATGGCTGACTAAATGAAATACCAGGCTGAAATACAACATTGTCCATCAAACAGACAACTGCACTGCACATAACGACGTAAACACTACCCTGAAACATATCAGAGTGATATACCGTCCGGACAATACTACATCACTTATTCAGCCATGTGACCAAAACATAATTAAAAATCTGAAAGCATTTTCTCGAAGAGAGATGCATGCTAGAATAATAGAAAATATGAATGAATTGCAAACCTTCACCTCAAATAAATTCGTTTAAAAATCTTCTTTACTTGATGCTATTCATCTTGTAGCCAAATCTTGGTCTCAAGTTTCTGACAAAAATGAGAACAGCTTTATAAAAGGTGCGTTTTTTATTAAATAAAATCAAGACCAAGCTACATCTGAAGAAGAGTCAGAAGAGAGCTTGAAGCCTTTTAACTTGATTTTAAAAGAATACACTGAGTAAGTGGAAGTTCACGATACTATTGAAACAGGAGCAGGAGTGATTGAAGACGGCATTTATAATGCAATTCCTTCAACATTAAATGTTACTGAAGAATAAGACTGATGACGATGAAAATGACAGTCTACCACAAAGATATAAGTAGGAAGTTCATCAAGCTCTTGAGATTCTAAGGCAGTTTGTTCGACAAAGAGCAGAAAATTTCAACAAATATTATGAATATAAAAGTTAATCAACAGTATTTTACCGGAAGATTAAAGACAAATTTTGAAATCAAGACAACTTTTGAAGAATTATTTGTGAAAAAGTAAATAAATTTGAAAGAGTGAATAAGATCAAAGTGTTTTATAGTTTTTACATGGTTCAATATTTTTTTAAAAATTATGCTAGATTTGGCTAATATTTTAAAAAAACAACAATGAAATAAAATAACCTCACGTGAATTATGCAAAATATAACTAGTAGAAGACCTAGTTACAAAATTTTACTACTGTAGGCCTACATAAAACTGTCTGGAGTTGCAAAATTTAGTAAATAATCACTCATGATTTCCAAGTGCGTAAATTACATTGTAGTAGTAGTGTTATAGAATTAAAATGGCTCACTGTAATGCTAGGCCTACATATTGTTATGTAAACAGTTTTGACTATAATACAGTGAGTTCAATGAGGTACTTCTGTACATCGTGATTAAGCAGTCGGTTATTGTTATCAAATATGCTTCTGACAAATATGGTAAGAATAAGCTGTGGTTGTCTTAGAAATAGTTCAGAGAGCAGTTTCCACTTGTTGAAATTTACTTTTTTGTTTATTTGATTTATAGGTGATGTATAATTAATGTTTGATTTTTAAACTCAATATTTTATTTCACCCTTTTTATTTTTTATTGTTATTACATTTATTTTTATGCATAAAATTTCAATTGTAAAAGTTTTATTGCAAATAACACCTTTACTTGGTACTAGAAATCAGTTTCCAATAAAATTCCATAAGATAATTAATATTATTCTTAAAGTCGGTTGTAATAATTTTGATTACACTGAATTAATCATAAGTAATTATTTAAAGAACTAAGTGGAAACTACTAACTTATTGTGCTACGAACTACTGAGCAGATTGAAACTGTAATTTCATTGACGAAGCACAACTAGCTCTACAAACTTAGTAGGTTGGGTTTTGTCAATGTAATGGTGTTTTCGAAAAGCATCGCATAGTAAATTATAGTTTTCATTCAGTTCTTTAAATAATCACTTATGGAATCATCCATCACCAATAAATTTAAGATCACTATTTCCTTAACTTACAACTTTCTAAATTTATATTTCATTGAACGGATCTATCTTAAATTTTATAAAAAGTTTCGATAGATATTACCAGTCGAAAATTGGGGTTTGGTATAATTGGTGCCAAAATTTGACTAGTTAGGCTACCAGGTCCACATCCAACATCCAAAATCAGCTCTTCTTTATCTTCATACTTTAAATACTTATGAAAATTATCCAAAATCTTTTTTGTTCTGTTCGTATTTACTACACTCAAATCAATATATGCAACAGGGTCTTGGAACATCTGAAATGTAGAATAAAATAAACAGACAGGTAAAATGATTAATCTTCAATTACTTGTATATGTTGATTTTTTAAACATTTCTGTAACCCAATGAAAACAAATTTTGTGTGGCCATTGTTATAGTAGGTTGAAATCTTAACCAATTTGAAGTAAGCCAATACATTCATAATGATAATAAATACTTCTTATACAAAAATTAATAAGCCTTTTTTTCAAGTTTGACTTTTTTTATGATGCTCGCATAAACAGTTATAGTGTAGTAGAACCATAAAATATTATGATGCTTTTTTGAAGTAAAGTATTTAAAGTTTACAAAGTCTAGTGAAACATCTTCTCTGCTCATTTTCAAAGAGTTACTTCTAAATTTGCCAGATTTCAGTTTATTTTACTAGTTAAAGAAATTGTGACAAATAACGTATTTATCAATGAAGATAATTTATTCCACTTGGGGAAGGATTTACAACCATTTTTAGTATAGCTATTAAATCTTAAAATCATGATATGCTGGGAAAAGTCTGATTGATTACTATCTTAGTCTTTTAGTCGAGTAATAGTAGTGTTGAATTGTCGATATAACAAATATGTACACCAACATACCCATACCCGAAACGCTCAACATCCTAGAAACCCAATTAATACAGAACAACATACCAAGAACCCACGTTATCGAAACCATAAACATCCTCCAAATCATCACCAAACAAAACTATTTCACCCACAACTCAAACTTCTATTCACAACCAGATGGCCTACTCATGGGAAGTCCTATCAGTAGTGTCCTAAGCGAAATCTTTCTATAACATATAGAAAACACCAAAATACTCACAAACAATACACACGCACACAAAATTATTTACTGGCACAGATACGTCAATGATATAAAACTATACGGAGGCAACTCCCGTCAATGCGAAAAACTCCTCATCTACACTAATAAAATCCACCCAAAATTCCACTTCACTTCAGAAATTGAAACCAATCGATCCCTAAACTTCCTCGACCTAACCATAACAAAAAGCCAAACACAAAAACACAGCTTCAACATTTACAGGAAACCCATAACGACAGACACACTTATCCACAACACCTCAAACCACCCTTTCCAACACAATCATGCTGCCTTCAGATCCATGCTCCTAAAGAAGTCCCGATGACCACAGAAAACATAAACAAAGAACTAGACACAATTAAATATTTCGCATACACAAATGGATACAACGCCACAATAATAGACAAACTATGGTACAAAATACAAAAAAACACTAAAATTAACACTACAGACAGGGAAACAGATACATCACATTACCATTCATAAACAAAACAACAAACAAAATAGCCCGCAAATTTCAAAAAATAGGATAAAAAATAGCATACAAAACTAATAACAAGTTACAATACAAAATACAACACAACACCAACAACAAGGATAAACTACAAGCACCAGGCGTATACAAACTGAACTGCGACGAATGTAACAAATTCTACATTGGACAAACAGGTTACAGCTTTAAACAAAGAGCCGAGGAACAGAAACAGAACACCAACTCAACATTTTACAACCACATAAAAGATACAGGACACAAATACACAGACATTTACCATAACCTAGAAATCCTACACATCAACAAAAAAGGGCCACATCTCAACACACTAGAACAATATGAAATTTACAGACTCACAAAAACACAAAATACAAACGTAATAAACGAACAAACACAATACAAGTCACACATACTCTTCGATACTATCGAAAACCTACCTTTAAAACCGTCACCGCTTGACCCAACATCTCCAAGCAGAAGACACTGATGAAGATCGGCGCATAGCGATCGAAAACGTTCTGTCTCAGTAAGTTTTAACAAATTTACTAAGTTCAAAGTTCGGATAGTCATAAACTATTGGTTAAGTGATTAATAAGATTCACCGAAGGTAATGGACTATACAATTCAAGACTCCAGTTATTGTTATCATCCTGCAATAGATACTGATGTTGATGCCTAATACAGTTGACAAAGTTTAAGTTCCTGTAAGTTGCTATATACAAAATTTCAATTATTTAGAATAAAAATAGGGGTTCTACTTGTTGTAACAAGGGAGCTTCCAAGACCATATAACCCCAATTATTCGATGAATATATAAGGATTGAAGATTGAATCAATTTTTTTTTTTGGAATAAGGTAAATCATAAATAAAAAACATTTATTAAAATACATTGCTGATCACATTACGTTCTTTAAAACAAATTACTCATATAGACAAGTGTTTTCTTGATTATTTTTTGGTAGCTCTAAAAAATTGACATAGTGGTGGATCTTCAAATTGTAATATATGTCCATGAGATAACTTATGCTAGCTGAAGCAAAGACTCTCTAAGAATCAAACGAATAAAATACTTCCGTGGTGTACTTAATGATGAGTCAAACCATGACTCAAAGATGAGACAAACGATATAAGTAAAAAATATAACCAATAATACTAATACAAACTACAATATTTAACTGTGCTCAGCATCAAGCAGATGTGACAAACTAAAATTCTTGCCAAAGAAGATAGAGGTAATTCCATTTGGAGAAAAACACTACTTTTGTTATTTTTCAGCAGATTGTTTTGTACTATATCAGTGCATTGTTCAATGCTATAAGTCACGGACAAGACTCGCAGCACAGCCAGTTTCAACAATGTAACAAGTATTACATTGAACAATGCACTGGTCTAGTGCAAAATACCCCTACTGGAAAATAACACTGAGTTATTGTTTTTTGCCAAGTGATATCAGTAAGAACACAAAAAAGCCTAATTATATACAACACAAAAATCACAAGTTCCACTGTAATAATGAATTAATGCATCCTTAGCAACAAAAGGTACTACAGTGTCTTTGAAGTGATTGGGTATGTGGATTGTGTGTCGCCACATCAGTGGCGAATCCGTCAACATGAATAATGTAAAAAAAAACGACTAAATTTGTGAAAAAAGGTTGTTACAAAGAATAGTTATGCCACATGAAAGGAAAAGTTTAGACAAAAATGCTCAAAATTAAAGGTAAATTAAACAGTCATTAAGAGTATTATTTACTCTGCGGATTTGGATCTTCAGAAAATCTTGGATCATTGGGTTGGAAAGGGTAAAGCAATAGTCGTCGCCCCCATTCTGGATCCACCACTGTATATTGGGGTATAACAATATTGTTCTATTTTTGATACAACTGGTCACTGCTGGGATTACATTTGTCCAAGTTGAATAATTTGTCACTTTTTAATTTTATTTGGACTTTGTATTTAATTTTTTAAGTTAGTGAATTTGTTACCAAATTGTAATACTTATGCCTTTTGCAGTTTTTTTTGAATAGACATATTTCTTTTTTTATTGTTGAGAATGTATGATTATTTTTTATGGTGTGCATAGCTAGGTTTGAGTTATAAATGTATGGTTTAATTAAAGCTGTAAAGTGTTATTTATATTTGTCTTTTATTTATTTCAATCTAAGGATTCTACTTTATAAATTAAGTGTGTGATAAATTTTTCCTATGTGTGATTATATCTCCTGTATTTGTGTATGTTATGTTAATATTCTCAATTTTTAGGATTTTTGTTATTTATTTTATACTGTCACTAAAAACACTTCAACATATATTAGTATGTTACATTTGCCTATAGTAGCACTTACTTTTTTGGCTAATGAGGGCTTCTATTTTGGAAGGTGTGTCATATTGTCAACTCAGACTGTCAGATGTTTTTAGTAAAAAACTAGTAGCTTAAGTGGAGATGAAATCAAATAATATTTTATATTGTATTCTGTATATATATATATATATATATATATATATATATATATATATATATATATATATATATATATTTTCTTGATATTTTACGTTATCCATTGTTTTTCCGTTGCACTGACTTTATGAAGTTAATATATTACTATTGTAAGTAATTTTATCCATCATTAAGTGCAATGATTTTACCTTGTGTGATCAGGCACCTTTCGGTCACTTGACCATTGTCGGTCACTCAAGTGACCGAAAGGTGCCTCATCACACAAGGTAAAATCATTGCACTTAATGGTGGATAAAATTACTTACAATAGTAATATATTAACTTCATATATATATATATGAAGTTAATATATTACTAAGTAAGTAATTTAATCCACCATTAAGTGCAGAGTGATTCGACAATGGTCAATAGACCGAAAGGTGCCTCATCACTCAAGGTAAAATATTGCACTTAATGGTGGATTAAATTACTTACTTAGTAATATATTAACTTCATAAAGTCAGTGCAACGGAAAAACAATGGATAACGTTAAATATCAAGAATATATATATATATATATATATATATATATATATATATATATATATATATATATATATATATATATATATATATAGGTTAGATCTAGTAGAGCTTAAAGCTTATTTAGGAATTTTTTGGACTTGATAGGAGACTGACAGACTTACCTAAAGGCAATAGTCCAAAACTGCAATCTCTTGGAAATAAGCACATATAAAACACTTAATACACTTTTATTTGAAATATTTCGATCAACATGATCTTCTTCAGTCAAGAAAGAGAGCAAAGTCTCTTTCAGTCTCTTTCTTGACTGAAGAAGATCATGTTGATCGAAATATTTCAAATAAAAGTGTATTAAATGTTTTATATGTGCTTATTTCCAAGAGATTGCAGTTTTGGACTATTGCCTTTAGGTAAGTCTGTCAGTCTCCTATCAAGTCCAAAATATTCCTATATATATATATATATATATATATATATATATATATATATATATATATATATAAGATAAAAAATAGTATCTGATTGTGACTGTGTGTTGTGGATGGTTTTTGTATATCTCATAGTTTTTGGTTGTGTTTAGTTTGTTACTATCAGATATACAAGCACCACAAAAACTACCTACAACACATTCTAAACAACAAAACACACTCACAATCAAATATTATATTTTAACACATTTAACAACTACTTTATGAACAATATACATCACAAATTCACACAAATTCAACACAACTGAATAACAGTTTTGTCCGTGACTCACACCATTGAACAATGCACTGACCTAGTGTGAGACGCGACTGCTGAAAAATGTCAGTAAGTAGTGTTTTTTTTTGCCAAATGATACCAAAAGTAATAAGTAGAAGAAGGCTTGAAAATGACAATCTGGAAAATCAAGATGATTACCTCAATCAACTGTAAATTATTAGCTGAAGTTGAAGGAATAATCAAATAATATTAGAAATGTTCTCTCACATCAACCTAAAGCAAAAAGTTGTGCTCAATACTTCATTCATTACAGTTCATGCCCACTTTATTAATAATAATGATAATGCCGACTCATGGTCTTAGTAATGACAGTAATATTTAAGATTAAATAACTGAATGAACAAACTAAGAAACTATTAAGTAATTTCAAATAAAAACTACAATACAAAATAACTATGATAAAACAACAAAAGACGAGTTTTTAGATAATTTTACCCAGCATAAGCATACAAAATAGAAATGGAAACTTAAATGAATTGTGTTCTATAATCTTTGAATTTTCAAATTATCAAGTAACAACCGAGATTAAAAATATTACTAACTTTTTTGAGGTTTAATAATAAACTGACTAGAGACTAGAAAACTGTCTAGTAAATTTGCACCTACCTTTCAAGTTTGGGAAGTATCTGTTGAACAAAATATTTAGATAAATGTTTTTGTAGGCTGAATAATATAAATACTGTTTGTGTGACCTTTGAATCTGATGGATTAATGTGTAACAGATAAGGAAATGCCTAACGACATTTTGGTTATACGTAAATAACAAACCTGATAAGTAAATATTGTTATTATAAAATATTACACAAAATTAATTTGTGGTGGAAAAATAATTTTTCAAAACAATAAGCTGGTGTTTATGTCATATATGACAAAATGTTGAAAAAAAGAAACTAACAATGTTAGGCTAGAAGAGTCCCATCAAGTACCCAACTATGAAGTTAGATGAATATGTTATTAATCTGATAACATTCAGTGTTTAGATGCTACTCAATGTTAAGATCAGCTAGCTGATCTCAATACAAAACACAAGTAGAGTTATAACTATATTGGACACAAATAGAGTTGTAAAAAATTGGACAAAATAAACAAAATTAGATGGCCTAATTCACAATTTTTAAATAAGTAGGATTATCTGGGACAAGTATGGAAATAGAACTGAAATACTGAATAGAAACATTTATAATTTGAAACAAGGAATATGGTGAAATATTACAAAATTAGATCAAGATGGCCTTTTAGTTTTAGTACAACTTAGGAATATTTCTATAACTAAGCAAACCACAACATTGAAACCAAAATGGTCATCTCCAAAACAAAGGTTTTCTTAAAGTGAAATGATTTGCCAATTAAAATGACTGAGATTCCAAATAACTAGCCTAAAAGACCAAAACCTATGTTCCTGCTGAAATAAGAAACAAAAAAAGATACTGCTGAATCATTAATTATTTATATAACTTCTAGCTTCATAGCTCAACTTAGATTTGAAGAAACTTAAAAAGGTGTTCTTGCTTTGCAAGTTAATTCACTAACACAGATATATTTGACCCTAATAACTATACAATGAACACAGGTTAACAGGTTTAAATACAGAAGGTTTTTTCAAGAAAAAAATCATAAGTTCTTACAATTAGAGTGATTTTTTAATTTTCATTAACGCCTAGTCTTTCAAATTCTGAATTCTTTGATTTATGTGATCATTTTGAAAATTAACTTCCAAGTGACTTTTAAAGTTAAAACAGTGATAAACATACTAAAGAATGTTGATTTTATAATTTTAATAGGATCTAACTAATTAACATTATACAAGTCATTCTATTGTTTAATTCAACAATAGGATGATTATAAGTTTGTTACTGAAACGATTATAGGAAAAGAAACTATTTCCATTTGTAACATTATTTCACAGCAGCATTCAGAAAGCAAATCAGAATAGTTATTTGAAATAAACAGAAACAAAAATTGTGAATTGTATATCAATAATAAATGTGTAGAGAAAGATTGGTTGAGATATATGATTTCTACAAGCCATTACTCTAATCGAAGGATATTTAAGCCAGTTGTTCGAAAGGCGTGAGACAGAATGAGCAGTAGGCCTAGCTGTCGCCATATGCAATGATAAGCGTTCTTTGTCTTCCGCCAGCCTTTGTAGGAACAGGACTCGTTACAAAATCTAGGGATTCAAAGAAATTTTTTATTTTAAATTTATAAATTTGTATCATTTTAATTATGAGTTCATAAAAAGTTGTTTCTTTTTCTTTTAATTATGTTTTGTCTTTAGATTATTCAATTACTAGCTTCTCACCAATAAGCGTGAAACTATCCTTTAAGAGCGCTTTAACTAAATGGAAGATTGACAAGCAGCATCCAGGAACCACGTTTCCAAAAATGTTATCAGCTAAGTGATTAACTATTAAAACAATGTTTGCTGTCAAAATTCAATTAAATATTTTTCTAAATCACCCTAGGGCTGGTAATATGATGCAAGTTTAGAAATTTAAGGTAAATCCACATAATCTAATTAATTGGAATTTTCAACACCATTTAGAATCAATATCTTTATTTATAATTGATTTGTAATGCATTTAATTAATGAAGCAATCTCATTGTGGATACCTCATATTTATGCCACTAGTTCTAAAAGAATAACGATTATTAAAAATGTTAACAAGTTAAATGTTTTTAAAATGAGAGTAACGATTGTATGAATTTCTTTAAATGTATTTCTTTGTATGTCAACTCATGCTCAATAAAATTTTGCAAAACTCAATTACTAAAAACTAAATAAGTCCTTTTTATTGAATGTACCACTCATAAAATTCAATTTTAGAATTTTAACTTTGCAGGTTAACTCTTGACTAAGTAACGTTATCACTGCAATATTTAAAATCTAAAATGTTAAAAGTAAATAATATTTTTAAGTGTTACACATTCCTCATAACCTCAGCTGAAAGTTTGGGCATTTGACTTCTATGCACATGCATCCAGCTTCACGAGTAGCCGATAGCTTCAAGATAGTTTGGGCTGTTACCCACTTAATTATCTAGAATAAGCATGAACTGTTTATTTTAAATTTGGTTTAATAATATATGGCAAAATTGTTAACAGATAAAAAAATTGACCCCGATTCTTAATTTTAGTTTGTTGCATTGTTAAAAAAATTATGTTTAATCTAAAAACTAAGAAAACACTTAAAAATTTGTAATAATTCAAACACCTTGAAACCATGTAATTTTTTCTTCTTCAACTGTAATAAATAAAATCTTAACTAAATTTAAAGTCACTCTTTGAAGAAGCTGTAAATTTAAAGTTTAGTTTAACAAATATCAGTTCTTGAAGGCTTTATAGAAAGTTTTATATATTAAATTTGTTACACTAGAAAACATACAGTTAACTATGAAAACCACTTAATCATTATAATTAGCTTTATACTTAAGAAAAACAAACAAAGAATGAGGTAATACACATTGAAAGAGGCTAATATTGATACTTGTAGAATTTATTATAAAACTATAACAAGAATGTAACAGGTTCTCAAAGTTCAATTTAGATACAAATAATAAATTAATTCAGCCACTGTTTGTTCACAAATAAATCAGGCCTGATGCTATTGCATATGCTTTGAGAACATTGGCTGCTTGCTGTGTTTCTAATAATATTGTAGTTTCTTCCATCCAATCTTTAGCAACAGCTTTGGCTCCACCCTTCAGTAAGTTCATATAGCGAAGAGCTTGTTCAAAGTCCCCTCTTTCCATCCAATACCTACCAAAAATAATTTTTTAAATGATGGTAATATTTTGACAAAACTATATTTTTGTGATTTTTTATAAGACCTCAATTTATTAAAACTAAGCAGCAAGAGAGGAATAAATACTATTTTGACTTGTAAAACAACACATGAAAATTCAATTACTTAATGTGAATATTTGTCCTTGAGAACTTATTTTGCTTTTCCACAAATATAACTTTAAGAAAATTTTCCCATTAAAGTTGGAGAAATTTTACAACTAGAAGATAAAAATACGGTTGAACTTCTTTATAAGGAACTTCCAAATAACAGAATCCTTTAAGAAACTTATTTTTATGGTTTCTCTTGCAATTTTAGAAATTAGTATTATATTATGCCTTTATGTTGCGAATTTCGGACTTCTCAATAGCGAAATATTTTCTCCAACTCAAAAAAAATATTGTCCTATATGTGCCGCTCACAAAGGTATTTCCAGGAAATTGTTTGTTGTCAGTAGGAAGCGAAGTGAAACCAAGAGGTTGTAAGGTAGTAGGCAAGACAATTCATTTAACACCGGATGCAGTAATATACTGTTGTTTACTTACTGCCCTCAGTAAACTACTTGTTAGTAAAAGGAGGATTCCAAAATTTCGGCATTTATAGGTACGTAATCTTTCCTTTTCCCTCTTTTGGGAAGGGACTTCTTCCTCACAATAACCTCGCTAGTTCAATTACTCCATTTTATTCGTTTCATGAGTTTGTTGAGCTTTGAAAAAATGTCAAATAGTGTGTTTAAGTGTTGGAGAAAAAATGAACGTTGTAATAGAGGTTAATGAAGGTGTAAAGAAGTTAAATTTTTCAACAACAATTTTGTATACCTCAGATTTCGGTATTGACTATACAACAAAATGGTTTTATTTAAATGCAAAGTGCAACAAAAAATTACTCACTCTTTCAAGTAAAACTTTAAACACTAGAAACGAATGAAATCATTTTTTTTTAATAATTTGTGTTTCATTTAAGGTTTTTTTCTGATTACGACTAGTGTAGTATATAGTACAGTTTGTGTTGAGCGTATACTGTATTTAAATTAATAAATTAATGTACTGAGATTAAAATTTAGTACTGTATGTTCGAGTTATGCTTCTTAGAAATGAATTACAATGTAAGTACACTCATTTATTACCATATTTATAGAATATCTTTCCATTAGCATTAGATTACTTATAATATACAGAGTATAGAACATACTGTATGCATATGTCATATGGATATCTAATATGCCAAAAAAGAAACATTCTGAATACATTGATGAAACATTTTTATATTCTCAACTACATAAATCTTAATCACTGTAAATTGAAACATTATAAAACATTTTCCATCTTAATGTCGGTCTATTACCTTACAATAAGGTAATAGTATTATTACCTTATTCCCGCGATATTATACTGGGTTGGGTTTGCCCAACTATGCTGCCCGAACGATCTTATACTGCAGTAGATAGGGCTGGAGTATTCTTCGCAAAACAACTTCTCACTAACAAATACCTCTATATAGCAAATTTTGTATCTAGATAATCGATTTTGTTATACAGAACTTCAACTGTATTATAATTAGCAGTTACAATAAATGTACTATTCCTTGATCTCCTAAAACTATTCAAATTTATTTTAGTGTATTTACATGAGAGAAATAATTTTTGATTCGTACCGGCTCTTCGTAATATTCATCTTATGCATGCAATGAAAACTTCTCTTTTAAGGCTAAATTTCACATGCTGGTGCTCAATCACACATAATATATCTTTTATATATGAGATATTTTATGAAATAACAGGAATTAAAAACCAATTTGCTGGGTATATTAGTCAAATGTTTTCCTGTATTGATATAATTGAAATATATGTTCTTGTATCCATCTTAGATGTTTATATCATTGTCAGAAATATTGTTGCTTTGTGTGATATTTTGGTTTTAACTGATGTCCAATGAAAAAAAGACAATTTTACAATTGAATGGTTACCCCTTTGACACAACTGTCACATTCCTACACTACAAGCCACCAGCAGTAACACCATTGTTGAGTTGTTCTATTAAAAAAACTGAAAATAACTTTAACTTTTATTCAACTACTTTCAATTAATTTTAATATAATTCAGTTACTTTTTTGTGTTTAACTAGCTTTTATCTTTAATTAGATACTTTTTAAAGAAGTTTTAACTTTTATCCGTTACATTTTTGTTTAGTTTAAAGACTGAAGTAAAAACTGAAAAAAGAATGCACTAAATGAAAACTTTAACAAAGTTAACTATGTAATTTGTTAAATAATAAATTCCTTGATTAATCATGGTTTTAATTTTTACTGACACATAGTGGAATTATTTATTGACATTCTAGAATTTAGTGTAATTTTTTTTTATTGAATTCAAAATAGTGTTTTCCAAAAAAAATATTTATTTTATTGATTATGGTTCATGAAATTAATAGTTTGCATGACTGATGTCTCAGTTTTCAACACTTCAAGGTTCAAGTAAAATTTAAAATATACCTACTGAATTACCAAGCATTATAAACTAATTACCACATAAAAATTACAAGTATCAGGCTGTAAGTAAAATGATGTCTTCCCTTAAAGCATATGCATTGTTTTATATAACAAACTATCATATCTGCAAAATTAATGGTTACTAATTTTAATTGTTACTAAAAGTTTAAAGTTACTATTTCAAAAAAGTAACAAAGCTAAAAAGTTAACAATTTTGTAAAAAACTAATTGAAATTATAGGTTCTAATAGTGTTATTTTACGTATGCCAACCTCACTGTCATGTTTGAAACCATTAGTGGAAATAATTCCCCTTCTGTAAAAGGTACTAATAATTTGTAAAATCTTCTGGCGGTACTTAAAAATCAAGAGTGTTGTGTTTATTGTAAATGAAAAGAAATAGAAGTGTGTAATTTCTATAATTTACTGAACAAAATAGTACATTGAAAGTTAAATACAATAAGGAATTGTGATTCCAGATTGTTGGGAATGAATTTTCATGCATAAAATGAAGCAGCTAAATGTAGATGCATATTACAACCACTATCAAATCTTATATAAATTGAAAACATGATGTTTTGGTTTGCTTAGCTAAATTAGTGACACAAGTTTCAATCATTTAACTTTACCTTTTTTAATTACAAACCAAAATAATGGACACTTATTGACCTGAAAAGAACCATTATTCATGGTCACACCGATTGCAGAAAGGATCTATTTCTTCTTTGGCACAGGCTTCTTAGCATAAAAGTGATGGTTCTCTACCCTTAGCAAGGAGACTAAAGATTAAGCTTAATTGGAAAGCTTGCATAACAAATCTGAACAAGACAGGACTTGGAAAAGTCAGTAAAAAAGAGCTGTGAGAGTGACCATAACCATGAGAGATAACCATAGATCACTTTCAATCATATTTAATCCCCCGAACCCTGGGCCCCATGTTTTCTTCTTTAGTTTGACCAGATGTACATCAGATGAGAACCTGTAATTTTATGTCTAGGCTTTGACACCTATACACTGCAAATACTTCCAAACCAAGAGCTAATATAGCTGGTAACTGTACTTACATCTTTTCTGTGAGCAAGTTTTCAGCAGTATATCAGAACCAGGTTTGTCAAGTTTTAACCATTTCTCAATGCACAATGGTTCTGTACAGTAAACAACTTCCTATGGATGGAAACCAATCAGTTAGAAAACAAATAAAACTGGAGCACAGTGAAACCACACAAAGTGGTGACAAGTGTCTTTAATCCTCAGAAGCTGGAGATGGTGACATTGGTGAATACTAGATAGAAATTTTATAAACTTTGAGACAGTTTCTTACCTTGCTCTTTGAAGAATATCAAAATTATTGAGCTTGGCTGTATCAATAGGCTGATTAGCTAGCTCGTGAGATGGAATTGGCTCAATAGCTTGCACTATAAACAGACTTTGCAGGAATGCAAGGAAGACTAAGGGTAAAGATGTTCCCCCTTCAGGAACTTGAGCTACACGTTTTGCCACTTTTTCCACTTTTTCAAAACGATCTCGTAGCATATCTTCTGAGAAGACTCCACGGCAAATAGCCTTACGAGGAATGGATGCAATCACTGAGTCTACAAAGTCATCACCTTTTACTGTAAAAAATGTTTTGTATTTAATACATTCTAAAACCATTAATATTTGCAAAATAAGAAATATCAAAAAAAAAAATAAAAAAAAAATAAGTCAATTACTACTTAGGTCAACAAAGAAAAATTTTATTTCATTTACGTTTTGTTAAGTAATTAAAATTAATATAAATAAAGTAACATAACCTATGCCTTAAAACAGCTGTTCTACCTGTAACATAAAATAAGCTGTTTCATGAAATCATATGCTATCACTTTTAACCTAAATGGGGTGAAATAACTATATTACATACCTTGCCCCTTCTGTGAAAAGTAAAATGAATTCATTATTAAATTTAATTAATGAACTAATATTTTAAATAAAAACTGTATTAACATAAACAAAGTTTAAAAGAAATGTATTTGAACTTGAGTGGATCAATAAAAAGTATTTTATTAACAATTGAAAATTTGAACAAGGTATATATATATATATATATATATATATATATATATATATATATATATATATATATAAGGAAAATGTGAACTAATAGAAAATAGTTTAAACAATTGTGAAATACCAAATTGTTAACATATATAACAAAATAACAAATTAATATAAAGATTTTTCTTGGGTATTATAAGGATGTAACATAATATAATCATAATGTTACTATAAAAAAATAGAATTCTTTAGTCACTATTATAACTAACATATTATATAGAGAATTGTGATTATACTACACTAAAATTTATGTTCACAATAACAATAATTAGTGCCTGTTTGGTTATAAACATCTCAGCAACCTACCTATTCCAATAATATGTTTTACACCCAACATCATTCCTCTTGGCAACCATTCTTCTTTTCTACTTTTTTTACCATACATTCTATTTATGTGAAACATTTTATTGTATATTATATTCTGCATTAACACTTATTCTGGTCTCATTAGGAATAAAGCATCTTTCAGCATAATGGTTTATGTTAGACTAGCTCTAGCAACATTTTTCTTGCTTAATTATAAATAAACAAAACTATTTGTGGCATGATGTGATGTACACTCCATTGCAAAGTAATCCATCTTTAGAGGAAATACAAAGCTAACTATATTCAGTATGTTACATTTAATATATATATATATACATCGTTAACGCTCTTGCCAGACCTCTTACACTATCTGACCTCTCTCTTATCAGTTGACAGGTCAGTCTAGTTTGTTAATTTTTTGTATTATAGATTGTACTTTTGTAATAAGAACCGCTGAAGATGATGACTTTGTCATCGAAATGTACATAAGGATTTAATCTTAGGTAACTTTTTTAGTTATTTTTTTATTAATTTTTGTGGTTTTGTGGGTTTTTCACCTAAATTTTTGTAATATATTGCACCACTGTGCTCTTGATATTGTATATTTTTATCATCTTTATTAATAATGACACTTTCAAAACAAACATATTTTTTATTTGACATTTTAAACTAATTTTAGGTTGTTTATTTCTAATTTATGTTTGGTATTAAGGATGTTATAATAAAAATATTGAAAAGAACTCTAATACCATAAAAATAATAAAAATAACAAATAAACTAAGTTACTTAAGATTAAACCCTTATGTACATTTCGATGACCATGTCATCATCATCAGATGGTCTTAATACAAAAATTACAGTCTAGCAAACAAGAAGTTACAAACTAGAGTGATAACTCTAGTTAAGACCATCTGATGATGATGACATGGTCATCAAAATGTACATAAGGGTTTAATCTTAAGTAACTTAGTTTATTTGTTATTTTTGATTATTTTTGTGGTATTGGAGTTCTTTCTAATATTTTCATTGTAATATATTGTACCACTGTGCTCTTGATATTGTGTATTAAGGATGTGTTCAGCAATGCTTGATTTTTCTGGTCTTTGAAATTTTATATGATTAATATAATCATAAATCTGATTGAAATTTTTCTTTTTGTTTGACCAATACTGTTACGGTATTGATCTACTGATAGGAGACAGGTAGGCCTTGTCGCTACGTAATTGGTTGGATAGTGTAAAAGGTGTAGCGAGGGTGTTAACGATGTATATATATTAGATGTATCAAACCAAGTTATATTCTTATAAGCTTATTTTTTTTCAAACCCACAAGCTATTTATATTTCCCTGCATTTGCCTCTAGCTACTTTTCTCAACCACTGCAATATACAAGTTCCAACATTACAATAAGCTATAACCCTCAAGATACCTCAAGCTGCTTATTCATATATTTGTCTGTATTTGCCTCTAGCTACTTTTCTCAACCACTGCAATATACAAGTTCCACCATTACAATAAGCTATAACCCTCAAGATATCTCAAGCTGCTTATTCATATATTTGCCTGCATTTGCCTCTAGCTACTTTTCTCACCCACTGCAATATACAAGTTCCAACATTACAATAAGCTATAACCCTCAAGATACCTCAAGCTGCTTATTCATATATTTGCCTGTATTTACCTCCAGTATTCTCAACCACGCCAATTTACAAGTTCTACCATTACAATAAGCTATAACCCTCAAGATACCTCAAGCTGCTTATTCATATATTTGCCTGTATTTACCTCCAGTGTTCTCAACCACGCCAATTTACAAGTTCTACCATTACAATAAGCTATAACCCTCAAGATACCTCAAGCTGCTTATTCATATATTTGCCTGTATTTACCTCCAGTATTCTCAACCACGCCAATTTACAAGTTCCACCATTACAATAACCTATAGCCCTCAAGATACCACACGTTTTTATATTTAATCACTATTAAATAGGTGATTAAGAAGGTAGATGTCTTGATCACTATTAAGTTTTACTCATAAGAGGTTCTAGCTATTTATAACATTTCTGAATACTAACATTTAATTCCTTTTTTCTCTATAACCAAGACGGATTTTTCTCTGTATTTATTTCCATCATATAAAGCTGGGAGATGATATTAACTTCATTAGAAGAGCATTTGGTTTTTGAAAATCTTCTGACAAAGTCATGACATCAGCAAATCTTAGGCACGTCTTCCTTTTTCTCAGAACAATTCCATACTAAATCATCTTTGTAATTATCAATAAAAGTTATTTTTGCTTTCCTCTGCATCACTCCTAAGTGTTTTAAGCTCTGTGATTAATATGCACATGTTCTATGCATTATTCAACACTTTAAGACATAAATTACTTTGCTTTTGGTGTGGTGTGTGTGTGTGTGTATGAACAATAAAATAATACTTTCAGTATAAATAATTTCTTATAATATTTCTATAAAATTATGATACTTTCTACATTAAGGAAGTAAGTCTTTGGCTTTATGAGTAGAATTTACTCATTTTCACATTATTTGTAGGCTATCTTACAATTGTTTTCATCAGTGAATTAGAATATACAATAAAAGTCTAAGGTGAATTTTAGTATTACTTTGTTTAAGATTATGTGTTTTATTGTGTTACTTGAAATCTACAAAATCTATCAAATAGTGTTCAATTTAGAATTCTGCTTTAAAACATATTTTAAATTGTGGTAAAAGTGTAGAATAAATATAATCCACAAGCAACAGAAAATTAATGAAAATTGTATTACTTAATGAGCTGATATGTTAATTATATACTCAATTATGGTTACATAATTTACCAACCCCTAATGATTTATAAGATGTTAATCTTATTTATTACACACAATGTGTTTACATTTTGGGGTGTATAGGTTCTTCGCATACCCTAAAGTTTTCCTAGTTTTTCAATTTGTGACATAGAAAAAGTAAAACCATCAAAACAGCACAATATTCTCGGCAGAAAACTTTGCAGGTATTATAATTTCATTCCTTTTCTGTAGAATTTAAGTTCTGTGGAAGATAGTGAGAACATATAAGGAACTATATTTAATAACCCATCCTTACCAGCAGCTGTTTTAATCAATTTTATGTATTTCTCTAGTGGTTTTAATTCTGGTTCAGAATCGTCTGTTTTTGAAGCTTTAAGAGCTTTTGACAGTTCTTGACAAGCGGCCCATAATTCTCGAGCTTGGTCTGCTTTCTTTTCTTGTTTCATCCTATCTGTAAAATTATAAATAAAATAAAGTATTAATCATTTTATAACAACAAAAATAATGCAAAAAAGTAAAATACAATGCTTCATAATACTAAAGTAATGGCCATCAGAGTTTTGTAAGCGAAGTTCACGCAAAAACCAGAAGTGAGTGAAGGAATACTACTGGCTGTGGAAGGGATGACTCATGTTCCATGTGAGTGTATGGGCATGGTGCATTGGCTTATTCTATTCCAGCTGTCATAGAGAACAGATCATAGCTCGAGAGGTTACCTATTTTGTTATCTTGTCTGTGGTCGATCTACATTAAGAAGCTCTTAATGAAAAGTCAGCCCTTAGACCAGTATACTTTTTTGAAATGAATGTCATGTTTTTCAATCATGATTCTCTTTTTATTTTCAGTTTTTTCCCCTTTTATCACCATGGATCTTGAAATTTCCTACAAAGTTTCATGAGTGAAATTAAATTCCAATTCCTGATATTAAAGCTTTAAAACTTTTAACAGACCCTTCAATGTTGGAAGTATGTGATGAGTTGTATGAAAATTAAAAATATTTTCGCAGAGCATAATTTTGAAAATCATCAACGTTGACTTTTTTTAACTTTTTGGACAAACTTTAACTGGTGTACTGAATTTCGCCTAGTCGTTTCCCCTCTGTCAATAATTTCTTTAATGAATGAACAGATATTCAAACAAAAAGGTTTGACACACAATCTTGAATTACCGTGCATGATATGTTTTTAAATATATTCATAATACAGTAGAGTCTCAATAATCTGAGTCCTGATATTTCAAGCTTCCGTTAAATTACCGAGCATGACATGTTAGGATTTTTAGAAGATATGTTTTTAAATACATTCATAATACAGTAGTCTCGATAATACTAGTACCGATATATCGAGCTCCTGTTAAATTCAATCCTATTTCTATTACAGCATATTTTATCATTTTGAAAGAAAATCATGCATCTTCCAATAAATGTTTATATCAATACAGTATGCAAAGGAAATGAATTGGGCTTCCAAGAAATGTTTACATCAATACAGTATACAAAGAAATGAATCCGACTTCCAAGAAATGTTATAGCCATGCTGTATGCAAAGGAATGAGTCAGGCTTCCAAGAAATGTTCAATAAACTTATTTAGTGCATTTTTAATTACCTATATTATAAAGGTTCATTAAAACTCCTATTTTTTCTAATGCACATGTAATCAGAGTTTTTGGTAATCCGAGGGAGTCTCGGCCCCATCTACCTTGAATTATCGAGACTCTACTGTAATGTATTTAGTTTGACTTCTGTGCACCCCTCCTTTGTCGAACAGACTTGTCTTCAGTTAAGGCATCCCTAGTATTGAAAAATACTGTTTTGATCGATACACTAATCACTGCCAAACCTACTAAAATGGTAACAGAATCGTTTGCTAAATTATACATTCCGGCAAGTTGACTGTCAAACCCCCTGTCCACTGTTGTAATACCTGCATCACTATTTCTCCCGCCATCGGATATCCAACAAATCCTGTGCATATGCTTTCAAAACTTTGACAGCCTGCAGTACATTACATGATTATTTTATTAGTTGATATTAAAGTACTCATACTAAAGCAAGGGACATATAATTTCCTTGAGGGGGAAGGAAAATAAAAATTGTCATAATAATTTACCTAAAGCAGATGGTATTTATTCTAGCTAAGAAAATTCAAGAAAAATGTTAAGCATATCTTTCTTACTTAACCTACAGCACTTGGCATAGCAAAATATTTTATAATTTTAAAATCTCTACAAGATCTTTAAATTGATCTTGCTACTTACATCTGTTACCTACACATTATAGTGTCATCCCAGTAGAGTTTTAAGGCAAAATATTTTAGTTAATAGTAATAAAAATTGCAACTACTTACCAGATATCACTAAATTAAAAATACAAAAAGTATATTTTTTTATAGTTTAATCTTTCAGTCCTTACATCTGAGCCTCAAGACCAGAGACTAACAGCAAATGTATAAATTTACTATTTATACTAACAGTATTATATTAATCTCTAATTAAACTATAAATTTTTTTTTGATGTGTCAGTATTATGACTCTAAACCTTTCATGGTTTAGGATTTAATCTTTTTTGAGTCAGACTAATGAAACTATTTGTTAGATTTAATGGGAATGACTTACATCTAGATCTATTACATAGAAAAGAGCAATGGGGAAATTTTTCTGATAAACCATTGAGTGAATTTTCTAGCAGCAGACTATTTCAAAGGCTGGTACTTTGAGATAACAAATACAATTTCCTCTACTGTGATGTATATATACTCAAAGGAAATTACAAGAAGATGAAAGAATTCTTTACATCAGTAATTATAATTCTATATAATTAATTATAAGTATATACAGTATATACTGAAACTCTATTAGCAATTTATAAGTTTTACGTCCATTATTTTTACGTGATATTTTACGTCCATTATTTTTCCGTTGCACTGACTTTATAAAGTTAATTATTACTTGTAAATAATTTTTTTTCCACCACTAAGTGCAATAATTTAACCTTGTGTGATGAGGTACCTTTTGGTCACTTACCCATTGTCGAATCACTGATTATTTTTCTGATGTGAATGTTCGGTCCGTGATGTTGGTATTTGTTGACGTCATACATATTTCTTCTTGAACCTCGTGTATAATGTTTTTAAATAGTAAATCGTCTGCATATGTTATCTGTACATTCATTAAATTGTTGTGTATGTTTTTATAAATGTGGTATTTTTCTAGTGAGTTTAGTTCTATTGGGTTATTATTTATTTCGAGTATGGTTAGGTTATTTTCGTAATTTGTTATTTCACGATTATGTGTATTAGGTGTGCTGCAACATTTGATGTTTTTGTATTTTTATTTTTTAATGCTCTGTAATGTTCTTCAAATCTTATTTGAAATGATCTGGTTGTTTTCCCTATGTAAAATGCGTTACAGTCGTTACATGTAATTTTGTAAATTCCTGATAGGTTATGTTTTTCTGTATTTGTTTTGTGGTTTGTCTTATTAAAATATTTTATTATTTGGTTTGTATGTTGGAGCGAAGTATTCTTTGTTGTATGTATTTGTTAATTTTTCTATTTTGTTATTGGTGTATTTATAAAAAATGCACAATTTGTGTAAAAATACAAAAACATCAAATGTTGCAGGACACCTAATACACATAAAGATGAAATAAAAAAATTGTGAAAATAACCTAACCATACTTGAAATAAATAATAACCCAATAGAACTAAACTCACCAGAAAAATACCACATTTATAAAAGCATACACAACAATTAATTAAATCTACAGACAACATATGCAGACGATTTACTATTTAAAAACATTATACACAAGGTTCAAGAAGAAATATGCATGACGTCCACAAATACCAACATTACGGACCGAACATTCACATCAGAAAAATAGAGAAAAATAATCAGTGATTCGACAATGGTCAAGTGACCGAAAGGTACCTCATCACACAAGGTAAAATTATTGCACTTGGTGGTAGAAAAAAAAATTATTTACAAGTAATAATTAACTTCATATATATATATATATATATATATATATATATATATATATATATATCACTTTCACTATATGTACTTAAACAAGAATCTTACTTGGTATTTATGAGAGTTAACTTTCAAAGATTGGTCGTATTTCCATCATTGGGCATCACTGACCGGAGGAATGTAGTAGACTGCGAACTGTGTGGAATTCCCGTTGTCACAAGGTGTGGTGTACCGTTATGTTCTATTTTCGGAATCACTGCACTGTGCAAGTCTTTTAAGTTTGTCTTGGGGATAATTTTGTCTATTAGGTTGAATAATTTATCGTTTTTTGATTTTATTTGTTCGTTTATGATATTATTTTTATGTTTATAAATTTCTAGTTGTTCCCAGATTGTCATATTGAGGCTTTTTTGTACTTTTTTTTATTAGGTGTACGTTTTTTAATGTGGGGAATGTGTGTTTGTTTTTGATGGCGTGTGTAGCTAAGTTTGAGTTATAATTTTCAGGTTTGATGTATGCATTGAGGTGTTCTTGATATCTGCCTTTTAATATCTTTTTTGTTTGGCCTATGTATATTTTATTACAGTCTGGGCATTCGATTTTGTATATTCCGTTATTAAGTGGGGACATATTTTTTCCGGTTGGTTGATTATGTTTCCTGTGTTTTTGTAAACTATGTTAATATTGGTATTTTTTAGTGTTTTGGTTATTCCTTTTATGTTGTACCCTGTATATGTGAATGTGGCCCATTTTGTTGTTTGTAATTCGATTTTAGGTTGTTTTAATTTATTTAATATTTTAAATTCTAATTTATCTATAATTTTGTATTGTATCAATTTTTGTGTGTTATTTGATATATTATTTGTTTTTCTTTGGCCATTTCTTCATTTTTTAGAGGCAGTTTTAGCATTCTGTATAAGAGTGAGTTGTAAGCAGCCATTTTATGTTGTGGGGGTGGTTAGAGTGGTTTGGTATTGTATTAATGGTTTGTGCGGGTTTCCTATAAATTGAGTATTCAATGTTACTTGTATTTCTGGTTATTTCTAGGTCTAGATAGTTTATTTTATTGTTTATTTCTTCCTCCATGGTGAATTTTATGTTAAGGTGTAAGTTGTTGATTTCATTTAGGATGTTATTATCATTTATTGCTTTATTTTGTGAGATGTAATACAGAAGAAGTACAAAAAGGCCTCAAAATGACAATCTGGGAACAACTACAAATTTATAAACATAAAAATAATATCATAAACGAACAATAGAAACAAAATAAAAAAAACAATAAATTATTACACCTAATACACAAAATTAACCCCAAGACAAACTTAAAAGACTCGCACAGTGCAGAGAATCCGAAAATAGAACATAACAGTACACCACACCTTGTGACAACGAGAATTCCACTCAGCTCGCAGTCTACTACAACCTCCGGTCAGTGATCCCCGATGATGGAGATACGACCAATCATTGAAAGTTAACTCACATAAATACCAAGTAAGATTCTTGTTTAAGTACATATAGTGAAAGTGATAAGTGATTATAAGAAAACAGTGTTGCAAAGCTACAAATATATATATATATATATATTTTGTATTACAAAATACAAAACTTATAATTCGCAGAATGTGCCATTGACTTTAAAGTTGTTAAACTTGGAAGGAATCTACAAGAAAAAAATGTTTGGAAACCAATGTTTCTAACCAAAACAAAATCACAAATTAAAAAAAAATTCACAACTAACACTTATTTATAATAAAACCATAAACCATCTCAAAATGTCTTTTGATTTTAAAACATTCAGGCATAACACAGATTCAGTTCTAGAATAAATCTGTTAATTTTGGTCACTTTTCATCTTTGTATATCTGCATACATGCAAATACTTGCAGCATGCATAATATATCATTCACAAAATAAACATGTGCATATAAAAAAAAACAATAGGTCTGTCAAAAATCTCTGGGATGTTTATGGTGTCATTGATCATATTGCCCATTTATGGTCAAATAACCTATATATTTTACCCAGTATATTGTTATTAAAGAGCTATTAATGTGTTCTGGATAATGGCTTTATTTCACCTTCCTACCTAAACAGTTGTAGAATATCTTTGCTGATTTAAGTGACTGAATATTAAAAAAAAGGATTTTAAAAGTAAACATTTATGTTTGAAGGTTATACTGTCTATATAATATTTCAAATTATCTGGTCAGATTTCACTGGAGATTTATTGGAGTCATAATTCTCAGGGGGTTATTATGTGAGTAACTGGAACATGGAATTGTGGTTTTGTTGTTACACACAAAAAATATTAAGACAGTGTTGCACAGATAAGAAAACATAATTATCTCAAAAACTATGTCGGGTCAATTGGGCCGACATGTGTGTTTAATGATAAGAAACGTATCTCCACACTTAGATATGGTAGGAGAACAAAAAATAAGTACACATCATCAGCATGATCATGTGTTATCGTAAACTGTGGATGTTTATACACAATCAGCTATATGCACACAGCAGGCTGATAAGCGGAAAGGGTAGAGGAGGGTCAATGTCTGTGACTTTGTAAAGCATTCTCAGAATTCAATACAGTACCATCCTTCACAAATAAACAGAAAGATCTGTGCATTTTAGTAAAAAATAGATTATAAATTGTTTCTCATCTAACCTAAGTCATTGTAATCTTTATTTTTTACAGTATATTTGTTATCAGAAGTTTCCGACTTATGCAGAACAAAAATGTAGTAAATACATATTACTTATGCTTTTGCCTAATCTGCTTCCGCATTAGACAGTTTACATCTTATAAAAGTTATTAACTTGGTAAATCAATAGATGAAAGTCAGGACTTTTTAAAGTTTCCGCGGTAGGCGGGATTCCGCTAACACATGTTTTACTATATTTTGTAATAAATTTTAGATATTGATTTACTATTCGTTTGGATGAAAGCCAGTGCCCCTTTATTTAACAAGAATTATACTGGAACAAAAAGCAACCAATTATATGCTAGTATGTGGGATTTAAGATTTCTTTGAGTCCATACTTGGTTTAACCAAAACCTATATTAACTGGTAGAAATAGATCTCTTTGTGACGATTACAATTCAGGAAAGCAACCAAGCACCTTGAAGGCTAAAATTATTTCTAGTAAATATTTTCCTCTGTTAAATTTGTTAGCATTGATATCTGAATTTACTTAGAAAGTTATGAACTTGCATATTCTTATTTAACTACTTTTTGAATTATATATATATATATATATATATATATATATATATATATATATATATATATATATATATATACACACACTATTGTCTAGTTTATGGGTAAAATGTAAAGTTTGTTTATTTAGTGTATTAGCATTCAGTAATTAGAAGATTCAACCTGATAAAATTATTTCAACTCAACAGGAATACAAAATAACCTATATAAAAATATTTTAAAACTTTCTAGTGGAACTTTCTTTTAATGATAAAAGAGGACAACTCTGTGAACTTAGATTGGAACTTTAATGCTACAAAAGAAAGTGATACTAAGCCAAGTTTTTACTTATTCATATTTGTTAACTTGTATAAGCACCCACTAATAACTGATGTTCAAGAGGTAAACAAACAATCTCAACAAGGGTATAATATTAAATGTATTACTTTGGAGTGCAACAACCAATAAGAAGAGAGTTATTTACCTATAGCATCCTCTTCAGCACGTGGTAAACCTCCAGCCCAGGGTGAACCCTGAGCTAAGAAAGTAATGAACAAACAAACACAATACATCAAACCCTGAACTGAATCAACAAAGTAAAATATTCAGATTTTCTATAAATTTAAATAAACAAACTAATATACACAAAATAAATATTATATTTGAACCTAAAAAAATATTAGTGTTTGCATAAACTGTGATAGCTATACATAATGAGGTATTAAAAATTGTTGTCAATAAAACTCATAACTCTGAAAATGTATCAGAAATGGCTTTATGGCCAGTCCAGAATGTTACAAACTGCAACTTCAAGAAATCGGTCTCTATCTCTCACCCAATAGGAATGTTTTACTTAAAAGAGTGTTACATGAATACAAACTAGTACGATTATTTAATAAAAGAATTTTTTTAAGAATACAAAATTATCTTGTTTGTAAAAGTAAAACAAATTCTTATATATATATATATATATATATATATATATATATATATATATATATATATATATATATATATATATATATATAATATCAGAATGAATGGCCACAGACATGATGTTAAAATTATGAATATGGATAGACCAACAGCTCAACATGCTGCGAGTCACAACATCACAACTTTTGATGACTGCTATACCACAAAAATAATTAAATCACTCCCCCCTGATTGCAATCCCTCAGAACTGAGAAGGTGGGAACTATCATACCAGTGGTATACCAAGTCTAGAGAATCTCCTAACCTCAACATCAGATAAATCAATTCATTTTTTTTTTTTTTTTTTTTTTTCTCTCCAAATAGTCTTTAAACTATAATCACTCATATGCTCATGGAAACAATATATATATATATATATATATCTTTAATCTGTGCATCTGTGACATCTGATTTCTACTCTACACAATCTGTGATTACAACTTATATTTATTTTATTTCATTCTCTCATATTTCTTTTTGTGTTTTCTCTTCGATTGACAAAGACCACTGTGTGGTTGAAATATATCATTGTTTAAGTGCTTTTATGTGTTTCTATTTCAAGACTACAGTGTGGACTTTTACCAAGGTAAGTCTGTCAGTCTCCTAGTCCAAAAAATCTATCTATCTATCTATCTATCTATCTATATATATATATATATATATATATATATATATATATATATATATAGGTTAGTTCTAGTAGAGCTTAAAGCTTATTTAGGAATTTTTTGGACTTGATAGGAGACTGACAGACTTACCTAAAGGCAATAGTCCAAAACTGCAATCTCTTGGAAATAAGCACATATAAAAAAACACATATAAAACACTTAATACACTTTTATTTGAAATATTTCGATCAACATGATCTTCTTCAGTCAAGAAAGAGAAAACAAAACAAAAGATTGAAGTGAACCACAGATGTGTATAAACATCCAAATGTCACAGATTCACAGATTTATAGTTTATGATATAGAGCTATATGTGATATGTGTAGAAATTGTTAAATGTGAATCGTGTAAAGATTGGTTACTTGAAACTAGATATTAAAAGTCTGTCAGAAGGAAGGTAATGGAGCTGTTAAAAATGGTAGAAGTTAGGGGGAAGTTAAAAGGAGTTTTATCTGATGTTGAGGTTAGGAGGCTCTCTAGATTTGGTATACCATTGGTATGATAACTCCCATCTTCTTAATTCTGAAGAGTTGCAATCCGGGGGGAGGGCTTTAATTATTTTGGTGGTATAGCAATCATTGAAAGAGACGATGTTGTGACTAGCAGCGTGTTGAGCGGTTGGCCTGTCTATGTTCATGGTTCCAACGTCATGTCTGTGGCCATTCATTCTGATGCTCAGACTATCCGTGGTAAGGCCTATGTACTGTGCCGGGCAAAATTTACATTGTAACTGGTATATTACATTACTGGATGTACAAGTATGATGACCCTGAATCTTGAAGTCCACATTGGTTGCTAGGCTATGGAAACTATTTGTTGGGATGTGTATTGGACATGTCTTGCATCTTGGTCTATTGCACGGAAAGGAGCCGTGAGGAAGTTTGGGCGGTTTTTCAGTACTTGGATCTGGTAATTTTGGATGTACTAAAATACTTTTTAAATTGAACGGTTGTCTGAACCAAATATGTGGTGGATTTGAGAAAAGATCTTTGGTGTGGGCGGAAGCTTGAAGAATCTTGAAGCCATCCTTTAATATTTTGTTCAGCTTCGTTAGGCCTGGATGGTAATCTGTAACTAAAGACAGTTTGTCCTCCATAGGTGGTCTGGGAACCTCAGATGACTGAGCCAAGCGGATTTGATTCTCAACAAGTTGTTTAGGGTATCCTCTTTTTTGGAAAGCTAGTAAGGTCTTTCTATTAAAGTCTTCCAATGCTATATCGTTGGAACAAATTCTCTTGCCCCTGACTGCCTGACTGTATGGTATGGACCTTTTTATATTCATGGGGTGGTTGCTATTGAAATGTAGGTATTGTAGATGGTTCGTCGGTTTGATGTGGACACCTGTATAGATATTCCCATCTCTGATTGTTACATCTACATCCAAGAAGGTGATTGTTGCTGCAGACTTCTCCCAGGTGAATTGAAGTGTGGAACATAGTGATAAGCTCTTTTGAAGAGCTTATCACTATGTTCCACACTTCAATTCACCTGGGAGAAGTCTGCAGCAACAATCACCTTCTTGGATGTAGATGTAACAATCAGAGATGGGAATATCTATACAGGTGTCCACATCAAACCGACGAACCATCTACAATACCTACATTTCAATAGCAACCACCCCATGAATATAAAAAGGTCCATACCATACAGTCAGGCAGTCAGGGGCAAGAGAATTTGTTCCAACGATATAGCATTGGAAGACTTTAATAGAAAGACCTTACTAGCTTTCCAAAAAAGAGGATACCCTAAACAACTTGTTGAGAATCAAATCCGCTTGGCTCAGTCATCTGAGGTTCCCAGACCACCTATGGAGGACAAACTGTCTTTAGTTACAGATTACCATCCAGGCCTAACGAAGCTGAACAAAATATTAAAGGATGGCTTCAAGATTCTTCAAGCTTCCGCCCACACCAAAGATCTTTTCTCAAATCCACCACATATTTGGTTCAGACAACCGTTCAATTTAAAAAGTATTTTAGTACATCCAAAATTACCAGATCCAAGTACTGAAAAACCGCCCAAACTTCCTCACGGCTCCTTTCCGTGCAATAGACCAAGATGCAAGACATGTCCAATACACATCCCAACAAATAGTTTCCATAGCCTAGCAACCAATGTGGACTTCAAGATTCAGGGTCATCATACTTGTACATCCAGTAATGTAATATACCAGTTACAATGTAAATTTTGCCCGGCACAGTACATAGGCCTTACCACGGATAGTCTGAGCATCAGAATGAATGGCCACAGACATGACGTTGGAACCATGAACATAGACAGGCCAACCGCTCAACACGCTGCTAGTCACAACATCGTCTCTTTCAATGATTGCTATACCACCAAAATAATTAAAGCCCTCCCCCCGGATTGCAACTCTTCAGAATTAAGAAGATGGGAGTTATCATACCAATGGTATACCAAATCTAGAGAGCCTCCTAACCTCAACATCAGATAAAACTCCTTTTAACTTCCCCCTAACTTCTACCATTTTTAACAGCTCCATTACCTTCCTTCTGACAGACTTTTAATATCTAGTTTCAAGTAACCAATCTTTACACGATTCACATTTAACAATTTCTACACATATCACATATAGCTCTATATCATAAACTATAAATCTGTGAATCTGTGACATTTGGATGTTTATACACATCTGTGGTTCACTTCAATCTTTTGTTTTGTTTTCTCTTTCTTGACTGAAGAAGATCATGTTGATCGAAATATTTCAAATAAAAGTGTATTAAGTGTTTTATATGTGTTTTTATATGTGCTTATTTCCAAGAGATTGCAGTTTTGGACTATTGCCTTTAGGTAAGTCTGTCAGTCTCCTATCAAGTCCAAAAAATTCCTATATATATATATATATATATATATATATACGAAGTTAATATATTACTATTGTAAATACTTTTATCCAACCCTAAGTGCAATAATTTTACCTTGTGTGATGAGGTACCTTTCGGTCATTTGACCATTGTCTAATCATTGATTAATTTTTCTCTATTTTTCTGGTGTGGATGTTCGGTCCGTGATGTTGGTATTTGTTGACGTTACACTCATTTTCTCTTGAATTGCGTGTATGATGTTTTTGAATAGAATGTCTTCTGTATATGCTGTCTGTAGGTTCATTAAATTATTGTGTATTTTTTATAAATGTGGTATTTTTCTAGTCAGTTTAATTCACTAGGTGGGTTATTATTTATTTCAAGTATGGTTAGGTTATTTTTGTAATTTGTTATTTCATGTTTATGTGATATTAGGTGTGCTACGACATTTGATACTTTTGTATTTTTATTTTTGAATACTCTGTAATGTTCTTCAAATCTTATTTTATTCCCTATGTAAAATGCGTTGCAGTCGTTGCATGTAATTTTGTAAATTCCTGATAGGTTATGTTTTTCTGTAATTGTTTTGTGGTTTGTGTTATTAAGATATTTTATTATTTTGTTGTTTGGTTTGTATGTTGGAGTGTAGTATTCTTTGTTGTATATATTTGTTAATTTTTCTATTTTGTTATTGGTGTATTTATATTTTAGGTAGATTTTTTAATTTTTATTATTTTTGTGTTCAGGTTGTAGTGTTGTGTTGAGGCTAGGTTTTTTTTGTAAATTTATTGTATGTTTTGTATAAGGTGTTTGTTGTATCCATTTTCTATTGCTATTTTCGTATTGTTATCTAATTCTTCATTTAATTTTTGTTTGTTATCTTGTGTGTATTTTATTGCTTTATTTATCATGTTACTGTAAGTGTTAATTTTGTGTGTCCAGAGGTGGTTAGATTTGTAGTGTATTGTGGTGTTGTTGGAAGTGGGTTTTCTGTACAATTGTATACCAATTGTATATGTATACAATTGTATATATATATATATATATAGGTAGAAGCTTTAGTACTGGAAAGTGTGTTTATCATTATACAAACACAACTACGATGTAGTTATTATTATTCTCAAACAGATACAGTAGATATCTATAATATAATAGCCTCATTTTAACTATTTTTGTTAATTTGTTGACAAAATTAGTTTAAATTGCCTATAATGGGTGAAAACTATAAAAAAATTTAAAACATTAACATAATACTTGGCAAAAATTTTTTTTTAATTATCAGAAAGTGAAGCATTGTTATTGACCTAAATTATTAATAAATAATATCAAATGTGGCGAATTAGTAACTAAATGTTATTATTCCAATTATTATGGGTAGACAAAGACTTAGTAAACTCCAATTTTCTTCCAATATGTACTTAAAATAAATTCGAAAGGAGTAAAAATATATTTAAAAGTCACAAACAACAAAAAGTTGTTAAAACTTACATTATTATCACTATACAAACATAACCTTATCTAACAGACTTTTTATCAAGTAATCCTCAAATATTAATGCACTATGCTATACAACATTAATATAAAAACTATATTAAGATAAAATATAAGGCTTGGTTACTTAAAAGAACTGTCGGGGTGATAGAAATAAACATTTAGTTTATACAGTTTGGTGTGTTGGCACAGTAATCGTGATATTTCAAATAACTTTTTTTTGTTTATATTTTATTTTAAAGTTATATATAAATATATATAAACATTTTACCTAATCTTTGGCAAGTATTATTATCTTATTATGTTATTCATACTATACTTGGAATATAGCTAAAATATTTATTAAGCTTTAGCAATATTTATATTAATAAATTTATAAAACTTTTGCTTAGACACACACACATACATACACACATGCGTACATAACCAATATTACAAACATATATAAAAACTAATAAGTACACAATTAAAATTTATATGGTAATTTTTAGCCAATTGCCTCTTTTAAATCAATAATTATAGGAAAAGACGGTGTGAACTCTCAGAAGTCAATGTACTAGAGATGTTCTAACACATCCAGGATTAAGAAATCAGTAGTTGTCCTTAGGGTGACTTACCTCCTAAAGGGCAATTCTGTTTTAATATTGTGTAGATTTCCTTATCTACCTGAACTCCAAGCTAACACATCACTAATGCCAAATACATCAATCAAAAGAGGGAGAAATTTTTGATGGGTAAGTGATTTTCTAATGTTTCTGGCCTCCTAGAATTCAACAATGCCATAGAAATACCTCCAACCATGGTGATTTATACTTAAATGCGCGAGAATATCTTGTAGCAATCTCTATCCAGGAAATATATCACTCTAAGCACCAGATTTTATACGTGATTATATAAAATCATTATTGATTTTTGGCAATAGTTGTTAATATCTCATAACTTCTTCAATATTAATTCAGAATCTCTTAAATTAACTTTTTGGAAGTTGATTTATTCCTCTCGTATGGACTTATTAGTATACTCATAAAGGGTGCACAATGTATACCCTAATGAATTACTTGATCATAAAGAGTTCTGTTCACAGGTCTAATCTATTTGTGTTGCTAAACCCCATTAGCAAAACATACTAGAATTAATGAATATATTTGTAGTGATATAAATTGTTTAAATGCTGATATATGCACAGATAATAAAGAAGTTATTAAACAGTTTAATAATCATATAAAATTGAAGATTTTTCTGGAAAAAAGCATTATATTAATTTATACATTTTCTACAAATAGAAAGAAGCAGAATCTTAATAAAGTTGATGAATGTCTTGTGTATTAATTTTTCACTTTGACATATATTATAAAACGAATACTTAAAGATGTAGAACATAATTTGTAGTGAAAAGGAAAAAATTCATAACAGAAATTACAGGTAGCAAAAGAAAAAAATAGAATTTTTATAGATTTAGCACAAGTACTTAAATAAACTGTAATTCTTGATACTAATTTACAATAACATAGTAATAAATATCCATTTAAAAGATTACCTAACAATAAATAAATATTAAAAATTTTAATTTTATAAACTGTATACAAAGAAAATTGATAATTTTTTTCATTGTACAAAATAGCATTAACATAAATATCAAAATAAACAAAATGTTTGTGCATAAATAAACAAACTTTTTTAGACTTGATACATCTGCTATTGAACTCAACGTGTGAGTTCCATGGGTTTACACTTAAGAAAAAAAAAGAAATGGCCTATTAATATAAAATATTTGTCTTCTCTTTAATTCTGATATTTTTTCAAATCTGCTCAAAAACCTTACTGTGGACAATAAAGAGTACTTTTCTGAGCTATCAAACTGTACTTCAACTAATTGTAAATAAATAAAACCTTTTAAACCACAAAAAAGTTTTATTTATCTCCTGATGTACAACAATTACCACAAAAACTCCTGATATTGCAAAACAATTATCTTCAAATGAAATTACTTTTAGATTGTAATAATTTAGTCTAGATGATTGCATTTGCAATCGAAATGTACACCATGACATAAATAAAAGGTTTTTGTGGTTTAAGAAGTTTTATTTATTTATAATCAAAAATTACACCACAATTGCTCCAAGTTATTGTATTTAACTTACTTTCCACAGCTTCATTGAGAACTTTCATTTTGGAAACCATGGCCAGAAGGGACGAATCATATTTCTTCTTTTCTTCTTCATACTGTTTCATTAATTGATCCTCCATCCTCTTTTCTATTTCAACTTCTTTATCATATAAAGCCTCTTCTAAAACTTTATGATGAGCCAATGTCTGACGTTTAAATTGTTCCATTACGTCTTTCTCACAGTTTTCTTCAATTTCAGCTTTCTAAAAATGAAATAATTAGTATAAAATACAAAATCTTGGGATGAAATAAGAGTGAAAGAATTGATAATATTAAATACATATTTAACCTTATTTGGTTGCTAAACAAAAAAAAAAACAACATATAATTAAACATCTGATTTAAATAATATGTATCATAACTAAAAAATACTTATTAATTAAAGTTACAAATAAAATTTTAATTATAATTAGGGATGGGCCGATTCCGATTCTCGATTCCAGGAATCGTCGATTCTAGGTGGTATCGAGGAATCATCGATACTCGATTCTTCATCATAAAAGTGTCGATTCCGATTCCTATTTTGTTAACTATTAAAATACAGGGTGCGGCAGCATAACTTCTTTTTTTTAAATGCTCGCCATTCAGTTAGTTGATGTCATAGCGGAGCGCTAGTGGTCTCGTTCAAGAGGAGGGTACAGTAAAGTTTTGTCCCGACACGTTTCAGTCGCCATCATGCGTTGCCTACTTTTCAAGCGGATGTTCGGTTATTGCAACACAGCGCGCATTTCAGAATGGCTTTAATTTAGCCCCGTTGGCTCCCGTCCCAGACCGCAAATCAATTGTTAGATGGGTCACTACATTCAGACAAACTGCAAGTGCGACAAAACGAAGAACTAGAGTCCCCCGGCCCGTTAGATCACCTGAGAACATTGAAGCAGTGAGAGCGTCAATGTTGCGATCACCACGGCGTTCTGCGCGCAAACACGCATCTGACCGTTCGATCAGATCTTGGACTATCCGATCGTTCTGTGAGAAGAATTCTTCGTGATGATCTTCATTTTCATCCCTATAAGATGGCGATAGTGCAGGAACTTTCAGATCGTGACTTCAATTCTCGGATGAACGCGTGTGAGCTTCTTCTTGATGTCGTTCCCGAGGGTGCTATTGTTTTTTTTAGCAATGAAGCACATTTTCATTTGTGTGGGTCGGTTAACAAACAAAACATGTGCTACTGAGCTGACAACAACCCTCGAAAATTGCATCAAAGGCCTTTGCATTCACCCAAAGTCACAGTGTGGTGTGCAATTTCCTCAGCTGGAATTATTGGTCCCTGGTTTTTTGAGGAAAATGAGGTTACAGTAACAGTGAATTCGGACAGGTATGTAAACATGCTACAAAATTTTTTTTTCTCACGGCTAGAAGAGTTGGATTTGGGGGACACTTGGTTCCAACAAGACGGTGCACACACTTCAAGAGCATCGATGGCTGTTTTAAGGGAACACTTTCCAGAGCGCCTTATCTCAATTAGAGGCGATTTGGAATGGCCGGCATGCTCTCCTGATTTTCAAGGAAGGGAGAGCACGCTCAATCACAAGGAAGGGGACACCCTTGTGATTTTTTTCTATGGGGTTTTTTGAAATCCCGTGTTTATGTGAACTGTCCAAGAACCCTACAAGATTTGAAGACCAACATCCAAGAAGAAATTGCCAACATAACACCTGCTACGCTAACAAGAGTCATGACAAACGCCAGAAATCGGTTTACGCAATGTATGGATAATGAGGGACGTCACCTAACAGATTTGATCTTCAAAACAATGTAAATAAAAACTTTAGACGTGTACCTACATTATAAAAAATAAATAAATATTTTCAGATGCATACAATAGTTTTTATTGAGTTTTCAAAAAAGGAAGTTATGCTGCCTCACCCTGTATGTGTGTGGAGTAATTTATTGGAATAATAATTAATTACCAACTATGTCTTATTTATGTATTAGTTGATTTTAATGAATTAAATGATAAAAGTAAACGAAAATATAACAAAAAGATTATTATTTATGAAGCAACAGCAATCAAGATCGTAACCATTTCTGGTCGTTTGACATCACTCGTCTCCCTCTCTCTCCCACTAGAGTGGGTTCGATACTCTCTCTCCCCCACGTGTCTTACTGCCACTGATTTATAAATGCCAGATCAAAACACAAAAAAAATACAGTAAAAACTCGATTAACCGTGGTCATGATGGTTGAGCTAATAGACGGATAACAGAAACACTGTATTATTCCTCCAAATCTTAACCTCAATAAGTTATATTATAGACAGATATAACTCTCACAGTAATGTAATATATTTGGGAGCGAAAAGAAAGTAAACTCGATTGTAACAGCAAAGGAAACTATTTATTATATGATAAACAGATCCGCACAGTAGTTACAAATGTAGCAAAATAATGTACAGTAATATAAACTTACAGGTGAAATAGTTCGCGTAGTTTAACAAACAAAGCAAACGGGTCACTGCACCTTAATACTTTAGCTGCCGACCACAATATCGGCGTTTTCATAGATAATTGCCAAAATATTTTAAGCTCATTTTTAAATAATGTGTTCTCATACTTTGTTCCCCTATTATATCTAAGTATGAATATACGTTTCTCATCATAATATTTATAAAAATACGTGTCGAACCAACTGGCCCAACACAGTTTTTTCCTACCGTAAATGAAACGTAAATAAACTCTGTCGGACCAATTGACCCGACATTGTTTTTGATTTAATTAAATTTTATTATCTGTGCAACACTGTTTTGATATTTTTTGTGTTTTGTGTTAGCAAGAAACAACACAACCATAATTTCATGTCCCGGTTACCCAAATAATAAACTGACTGGTGATAAAAGTGTTTTGGCGCCTATCACTAAGACACTTAAACGTGTCACATGTGATTGATTTGTGAGTTTATAAATATTTTGAATATAGAACTAAAATGTAATATATTCTCTCTCTGATAAGTAATGCTACAGGTCCAGTAAATACTATCCAAGATTCATATTAAGTAAAAGTTTTAACACCAAATAATTTACTTGTTAAGGAATTTACGTTATAATTTACTTCCTAGTTTATCTAAGTGTATCAATGTTTGTACTTAACTTTCACAAAGTCTGTTTTTAAGGATTATTTTAGAACTAAATATTTAGTAAATATTTCCGATTTACTTTTAAGGTTTTGTGAAATTTTGAAAACAGTAGTGAAAATCAATACAATACGTTATAACAAATATGTGTGTTGGCCCGTAACTGCGGACAAAAAGCTCTTAGAATAACATCATGTTTTTAATCCCGTCGGCGTTTATTTATCAAACAAAAACCATCGTAATTACATCTGTAAGTAGTGTGAAGCTTTGTTAAATACTGTGTCTTAATTTTTCCAAAAGTAGTAACACCAGCTGAGTAGTACTAATAAACATAAAGCGTTAAGAGATCCGACGGTATTCGGTTCAGGGTACTGGCCGTCGTGTCAATTCAATGACGGTTAACAGAAACTGACGGTGGAAAACCACATAACATATCAAATATGAGAAAGCACTTAACAACATTCATTTTGCCCAAATTTATCAACAAAAAAGATCTATACTTGAAGAAAACTTTATCCTCAGACACAGGACCTACAAGTGATAGTCGGTTAAAAATCAACTGGGATTGAGTAATCGGACACAAAATAGGCCTGAATCAGTTGCACTTGTTCCAGACACCTGCAGAAAAAAGGTCCCACTAGATGTGGAGAGGGTATGTTTTTAAGTCCCACTAATCCAGAATGTTGAGGAAGAAGGTACCCCAGGGGAATTGACAGTAGAAGAAGAAGTAAACAATTATCTGGGGGAACCATTAGCTAGTCCAGATTGTGATGTTGGGAAGTATTGGGCAGTACAAAGTGCCAAATACCCTTATTTAAATGCAATGGCAATAAAATACCTGTCTGCCCACTCGCTACAGTGTTTTCTGAAAAACCTTTCTCAACTTCAGGAGTTATATATGACAAGCGATGAAACTAGCTTGACCCACAACGTGTTCAAATGCTTGTGTTTTTGAACAGAAATGTACATTACCTGCCAGACTTTTAAATATTAAAAACTATCCTATTTGTATTAATTTTTTACTTTTTATGTTGTTCGTTTGTTTTTAATTTTTGTTTTGTTTTGAGAGACAATATAAATAGGCTTAGGTATTTTTTCAAACATCATAAAATAAGTAAAGTTCACATTTTAACTTTAAAATAAGTCATTACTTTTATCTGATATGTTTTTATGCTTTTAAAAATTCCTATTGATAAATCAAGGTTGAAGGTTTTGTGTAGCCTATTATATTAAAACAAAACTTTTAAAAGGTTTTGCCATATGACCAATATGTTAACTAAATTAATTATTAGAGAACTAGCATCTAAGCTAATATAACTTGAAAGAATCGAGAATCGACTAAAGAATCGAAAATCGAACGGAAAATTTTAGAATCGGAATCGGAAACGAAAATTTTAGGATTTGGCCCATCCCTAATTATAATCAATATTTTTCAATAATAGTGAAACTATTAATAACATTGGTAGAAATTATTTTCTAAAATGAGTTTAATTCAATAAAAGTATAAGATATCAAAATCTTATATTTAACACTTTATATAATTTTCTATTTAATTATATAAAATTAAAGTTATAGAAATAGTAGTTAAAGAATAAAAATATGGTACAACTCACAAATATAAAATTTTTTATTTCATACGCGTTTCAATGACTAATTTGTTGTCATCCTCAGTGAAGATACACAAATAAAATTAACTAAAAAAATATATATTTAACATAACCTATATGTTTAATATATATTTTTTTAGTTAATTTTATTTGTGTATCTTCACTGAGGATGACGACAAATTAGTCGTTGAAACGCGTATGAAATAAAAAATTTTATATTTGTGAGTTGTACCATATTTTTATTTTTGAATTATAACTTTCACTCACAAGCCAGCTCGAACATTATTTATAACAAAAATAGATTTGCATGTTTACATAAGTCAAATTTTTAATGTTTAAACTTATACAAATAACAACTGCAACAATCACATATTTGATAATTTCAGAGTAATGCTCATTCTTTGTAACCAGGAGAAGGATCTGAAAACTCCATTTTGTAGTATTATACTAATAAATTCATTAATATAAACTTAAATTTCATTAAAATGTGATTTCCTATTTTTTCATCACAGTTAGAGGCATAATGCTAACTGAAATATAATACGGATATAATTAAAGGTTTTTACCAAAATTATGTGGCTTAAGTTATAGAAAAAATAAGAGAATATGAAAACCATGACAAAGAATGGAAGGGTAAAAGATAAAAGTGCAATGATTTAAGAAATGTACTTGACAGGAAATTAGAGAATTGAAGGACACCAAATGTCAAGATGCTACAAAGTGGAAACATTCAACAAAAAATCCCTTCTTTGGTCAATACAGAATTATATCTGAAAAGACCGAGTGAGATGTTTTGCTTGAAGTATTTTGTTCATTATGGATATGGATCAATACAGTTGTGGATCCTTAGGGATGAAGTACATTAGAGCCTTGATAATTCAGACTAACAGGGTTCCTGGCACACCTGGGTTATCAAAAATCTAGGTTAGTCAGACACTAAGGAAAAATTAAATGAAGGCATTGTACTTACAAAAACTTAGGTTTATATTTATCAATCTAAGAGTATTATGCACAGTATATGAATGTACTTATTGTATATACAGTCAAACTCCATTTCAATTTATTTCTTGGCAAACAACTCTATCAATTTTGGCTGTTTAAGTTTGTGAGCCACTTTCGTGCTGTGCAATCCCATAGTCTTTTTAGCATAAGACGCACAAAACATTACGTACATTATTTTATTTTTATCTGTATACGTTAAGACATTTTTATTGTTGTGTAAGACTTTTTATGTAGTACTGTACTTATTTGATTTTTGTTATTTCTTATTTACTGATTTTTTTAAATTCTAATTTAAAATCATTCCTGGTTTCTAGGAAGTCCAACCTATTGAGGTTCTACTGTACAAGAAAATAAATATAGTATTTAAAATGGATGCAGAAAAATAAACAAATTAATGTTTGAGTGAGAAATATGAAAGTCCTAAATGTAAATGAATAACACTTCTTTAAAAAAATTACAAAACCAAGAAAACTGGATGTGACACATTATGATGAATAACACTTCTTAAAAAAAAATTACAAAACCAAGAAAACTGGATGTGACACATTACGAGTGTAAGAGATTTAAAGATCGTAACGTAATTAATTTAATTTCCTTAACACGTTCATTGCCAAGCTGGAAATTGGAATTTTGTGTAGTGGCCGCTATAATAATTCACTTAGCATTTAGATAGCAACGGCCACGCAATATCGCGTGATCGACCATCCGGCAAGATCTGACATCACGCGATATCGTGTGATTGGCAATGAACGTGTTAATACAGTAACTAAAAAAATTAATTTAATATTTAATTTTCCTTCTGATGTTTTAAAATGTATTGCCAGTTTTTTTAAACTCCTCGTCTTAAAATAAAAAATGAATCATATTTGAGTTTTTTAATGAATTAAACAAATTATATTTACGTAATGTTTGTTATTTTTTCTTGCATTGAAAATTTGAGATAAATAAATTTCCTGGCCCTTTTTTCATCCATGACTTTTTCTTTTTCTATTATAAAATGTTCATGCCTCTTGTCTTAAATCTGGGGCTTTTCAAGCACCCAAACAATGAGTTGATCAAGATCAATCACCAACAGCTGTTGTTGCGGGTATGTCTGAACAGCTGTTTCTATCTATGTACATTTTTCTCCCACTGTTACTAAATGTTTCACCATTGGTATGTGGACAAGTGAGTTGACTAAGGAAGAACCAATGCCCATTGCTATCGGTATTGGTGAACAGCTTCATCTAGTTTTGTGTGTCGGTTCTACAGACGGCAAATAGCCGCCTGTATAGCAGTCTATACCGACTATATAGCAATAACCTTTGGAGAAAAGTTGTGTGAAACAGGCCTTATATATACACTATTACAAATATATTTATAAATTCAAAATCGCTATCGATCAACATACAAACATCATGTATATAAGAAATTTATAGTCTATTGTGTAAAAACATTTAAGATTAGAACAGAAACATTAAAAATTGCAGATTTAATAATCAAGCTTAAATGATTTTATTTGTAAAACAAACTGAAAAATTATTTTATTAGTTCTTAAGAATATTTAAAAACTCATTATAATTAATTTACATTTTGTTTTGTAAGTTATTTCAGTAACCATGAAAAATACATGCTTTCTGAATGTTTTTAGAGGATAATTAACAACTTGTGGAATTTCTATACGAACTAGCGTGAATTATCAATTCACAGTAGTTACAGTTACCAAATAGAGTAATCCCTTGCTATTAGCAGTTCGGTATTCACAGTTTTGCTTTTGCAGTGTTGGCAAAATTACAGGACATCCCGCTAATATCATATTTAAAAAGAAGAGACTAGAAAGATATTATAGTTACTGTGCAGGTTGTAGGATAATGAGTTCTCGTCCTATTTACTTTATACAACACTATAGTTGTATCACAAAGAAATCCAATTATTCTATAAACATCCGTTATAATGTACAGCCATTTTTAGACCTACTACTCAAAAAGATAGGGCCAAGGAGTGTAGAGTATAATTTCCTATTTATAAGGATGAGACTGGACTGTTTTGTGAAAAGAATGCCTTCAAAAACTTTCAATCTAAAGAGGAGAAATCTGCTTGTTGTTTAAGGCCGCAAAGGATCATTTGACTGTTCTATTATGCTGTAGTGTTAGCGGATTCATGTCTCTATTGAATCATCGCACATGGAATTTACAGTGAAGGATTTAAACAAATTTATATTGAAGATCTCGATAATCTGAAAAGTGTCATGCAAGATTTGATTGAAGAAGAGCTGGAAGAACTAATTACCAAACCTGTGCCTATCACGGATAACGATGATGAAGAAATGTATCGCCGAAGTTAACATTACAATCTGTCAGTGAAATGTATGTTAGCTGAATTCGTTACTAAAATTGATCTTCTTTAGAATGAACGTTAAAATTTAATCGAGAGCTGAAAGAAGGACTATCGCTATATAAAGAAGTGTGTAAAGAACTAGAAAAAAATCAGGCAAAAAGTAAAATAAGTTTTTTTAAAAATCAAATTAGATGTTCAAAAATTTATTTGTCTAAAATTAGGTGTTTATAAATTTAGTGGATAGAGTTTAACAATAAATAATAAGTGTATCTCTGTATGTGAGCGCCCATATTTAATAGAATATTCGTGTTTTCGGATTGAAGGAAAATGTAAATAATCAATAAAAGTAAATTTGTAATTGTGTAGTACGTAAATATATCACACTGTATGATAAGCATACAATATAGCTGTAATTGATGTTAACATTGCTGATGTGGAATGTAACAATCCCTTTCCTATATATAGTTGGTTTCAGTATTTCTGGTTTCACTATTTGCGGTAAGTCTGAGGAATGTAACCCCTGAGAATAATGAGGGATCATTGTACACAATAAAGACATACCCGTTTCTCAAATTCCTGTTCAAAATTGGCTCTCTCTTTTTGAAGTTCTTGTTCAATTCTAGCATCTATATTGCCGATATTTGCTTTCGTTCTTTCGACAATTTCACGTAGCTTTGCATCTCGAGCAGCCTGTAAAAACATATACTTTAATATTACACAAATGTTTACAAAAACTACCAAATCATCTAAAACTGATTTGGTCTTCAAAACATATATGTTTAAATTTTATAGATCTGTATTCTATAAAAATGAATAGTTACAAAAATATGTCACTTGGCAAAAAGCCACTACTTACTGATATTTTTCAGCAGACCTTACTCGGACTAATATATAAGTAAACAATGTTGGTTGAATGAAAATAATATAATAATGTACAGATATATGTGCCAAAAATATCTGTCTGAATACCCGCGCAATATGTTAAGTTATTGAATAATGACAAAACCTACAAACGAGACATCAGCAAAAAAAAATGGCGGGTGGGCTATTGACCGTCACTTTAGATCGACTGCTGAAAACATTATGTACTCAACTTGACAAAAAGTAAATAAACAAGACATGAAAATTTCCAAAGCAACAAAATGACAAGATACAAGAAATATTCACAATGAAGTGTTTGTTTTTTATTTGATCAGTAGTTTTGTAATGAAATTTAGCAGACAATATTAAACATTTCCTATTAAGAATACTAAACAAATAATAGTATGTGGAAATAATAATATTTTGTTATAATATGTGCTTATTTATAATTGATTATTAATTACAAAAGTAATAAAAAAATTTATTCCATATACAAATATATTTATTTCCTGTAAGACCTAAATTATTATAATTTTCCTAATGGCTCATTGATTAAAAAATTAAAGTAGAAGAGTTTAGAGCATGGTTATAAATCATAGTTATCTTTTATCTCAATTCTTTACAGAGTAAAATATTGTACACATGAAAAATAAATTAAACTCAACCTTGGAAAATGAAAATAACGTAGATAATTAGAAAATGATTTCGGTTTTAAGACGAAATGACCTCATAAAAATGGCTCTAAAGAAACCCTTTTTGCATGGGAATTTTAAAATTTTTTTGGGGTAGGCCACTTTTTTAAAAAGAGACCTTGCAATACTTTTATACTCCATGCATCCCATTTGCTAAGAATGGCTCTGATCAGGTGTGTTATATTTGTGTGAGTCTGTTGTGCATTAGTATGTTGTTCATAGAGTAGTTGTTAGTTATGTGATCAAATATGGTATGGGTGTGTTTTGTTCTTTAAATGTATTGTGAACGGTTTTGTATATCTCATAATTTTCTGTTCTTTAGTTTGTTGCTTTTTTTTGATGCAGTGAAGGACTGTTAGATTAGTATCACAGAACAACAATACACAACAGACTCATACTAATACAACACACCTGAGTAAACAGTCTTGTCTGTAACTCACAGCATTGAATAATGCACTGATTTAGTGTAAAACATGTCTGCTGAAAAATACCAGTAAGGAGTGGTTTTTGCCATGTTATACCATAGTAGTATTTTTTTTAAAAAAACCTCAAAAAGGACTGCAAGTTTCAAATAAATGACTGATAGTCTTTGAAAATACTTCAATTTTTGTTTTCATCAAAATTCTGTTTTATACATGTGTCTAAATTTTAAACTAATGTATTATAACTATTAAACATCCAGTATCTAGCCTTGGAATTAAATATTGTTGCATTAAATTTTGTTTAGAAATTACTTTGACAGCCTGAACTTTTAATATTAACATTACTTTTCAGCTTATACAAATACAAACATCTGCAAATAACCCAAACAGATATTTGTATGACTTCCTTTGCTGCTACATAAGATTCAAAACAAAACTAAAAACACGTCTTATAAGTGTAGACCAGTGGTCTTCAATTACATTTAGTCAGGGTCCGTTTTGAATTTTCTAAAGTCCGCCGCGGGCCTTTATATATATATTAGGGATGGGCCGATTCCGATTCTCGATTCCAGGAATCGACGATTCTAGGTGGTATCGAGGAATCGTCGATACTCGATTCTTCATCATAAAAGTCTCGATTCCGATTCTTATTTTGTTAACTATTAAGATATGTGTGTGGAGTAATTTATTGGCAAAATAATTAATTACCAACTATATCTTATTTATGTATTGGTTGATTTGAATGAATTAAATGATTAAAGTAAACGAAAATATTATTATTTATGAAGCAACAGCAATCAAGATCGTAACCATTTCTGGTCGTTTGACATCGCTCGTCTCTCTCTCTCTCACTAGAGCGGGTTCGATACTCTCTCTCTCTCTCTCTCTCCCCCACGTGTCTTACTGCCACTGATTTATAGATGTCAGAACAAAACACAAAAAAGTACAGTAAAAACTCGATTAACCGTGGCCATGATGGTTGAGCGAATAGATGGATAACAGAAACACCGTATTATTCCTCCGAAACTTGACCTCAATAAATTATATTATAGACAGATATCACTGTCACAGTAATGTAATATATTTCGGAGCGAAAAGAAAATAAACACGATTGTAATAGCAAATGAAACTATTTATTACATGATAAACAGATCCGCACAGTAGCTAAAAATGTAGCAAATAATGTACAGTAATATAAACTTACAGGTGAAATAGTTCGTGTAGTTCAACAAACAAAGCGAACGCGTCACTGTACCTTAATACTTTAGCTGCCGGCCATAATATCGCATTTTCATAGAGAATTGCCAAAATATTTTAAGCTCATTTTTAAATCATGTGTTCTTATACTTTGTTCCCCTATCATATTTAAGTATGAATATACGTTTCTCATCATAATATTTATAAAAATACGTGTCGGACCAACTGGCCCAACATAGTTTTTTCCTACCGTAAATGAAACGTAAATAAACTCCGTCGGACTAATTTACCCAACATTGTTTTTGATTTAATTAAATTTTATTATCTGTGCAACACTGTTTTGATATTTTTTGTGTTTTGTGTTAGCAAGAAACAACAAAATCATAATTTCATGTCCCGGCTACCCAAATAATAAACTGACTGGTGATAAAAGTGTTTTGGCGCCTATCACTAAGACACGTAAACGTCTCACATGTGATTGATTTGTGAGTTTATAAATATTTTGAATATAGAACTAAAGTGTAATATATTCTCTCTCTGATAAGTAATGCTACAGGTCCAGTAAATACTATCCAAGATTCATATTAAGTAAAAGTTTTAACATCAAATAATTTACTTGTTAAGGAATTTACGTTATAATTCACTTCCTAGTAAGGATGCGTTTATCTAAGTGTATCAATGTTTGTACTTAAATTCTACAAAGTCCGTTTTTAAGGATTATTTTACAACTAAATATTTAGTCAATATTTCCGACTTACTTTTAAGGTTTTGTGAAATTTTGAAAACGGTAGTAAAAATCATTACAATACGTTATAACAAATATGTGTGTCGGTCCATAACTACGGACAAAAAGCTCTTAGATTAACATCGTTTTTAATCCCGTCGGCGTTTATCTATCAAACAAAAACCATCGTAAATACATCTGTAAGTAGTGTGAAGCTTGTTGTTAAATACTGTGCCTTAATTTTTCCAAAAGTAGCAACACCAACTGAGTAGTACTAATAAACATAAAGCGTTAAGAGGCCCGACGGTATTCGGTTCAGGGTACTGGCCGTCGCGTCAATTCGATGACGGTTAACAGAAACTGACGGTGGAAAACCACATAATATATCAAATATGAAAAAGCACTTAAACAACATTCATTTTGCCCAAATTTATCAACAAAAAAGATCTATACTTGAAGAAACTTTATCCTCAGACACAGGACCTACAAGTGATAGTCGGTTAAAAATCAACTGGGATTGAGTAATAAATACAAAATAGGCCTGAATCAGTTGCATTTGTTCCAGACACCTACAGAAAAATGGTCCTACCAGAAGTGGAGAAGGTAAACAATTAACTGGGGGAACCATTAGCCAGTCCAGATTGTGATGTTGGGGAGTATTTGGCAGTACAAAGTGCCAAATACCCTCATTTAAATGTAATGGCAATAAAATACCTGTCTGCCCACTCGCAACAGTGTTTTATGAAAAACCTTTCTCAACTTCAGGAGCTATATGTGACTAGCGATGAAACTAGCTTGACCCACAACGTGTTCAAATGCTTGTGTTTTTGAACAGAAATGTACATTACCTGCCAGACTATTAAATATTAAAAACTATCCTATTTGTATTAATTTTTTACTTTTTATGTTGTTCATTTGTTTTTAATTTTTGTTTTGTTTGGGAGACAATGTAAATAGGCTTAGGAATTTTTTCAAACATCATAAAATAAGTAAAGTTCGCATTTTTAACTTTAAAATGAGTCATTACTTTAATCTGATATGTTTTTATGTTTAAAAAAATTCCTATTGATAAATCAAGTTTGATGGTTTTGTGTAGCCTATTACATTAAAACAGAACTTGTAAAAGGTTGAGCCATATGACCAAGATGTTAACTAAATTCATTATTAGAGAACTAGAATGTAAGCTAATATAACTTGAAAGAATCGAGAATCGAACGGAAAATTTTAGAATCGGAATCGGAATCGAAAATTTTAGGAATCGGCCCATCCCTAATATATATATATATATATATATATATATATATATATATATATATATATATATATATATATATATTCTTGATATTTAACATTATCCATTGTTTTTCCGTTGCACTGACTTTATGAAGTTAATATATTACTATGTGAGTAATTTTATCCACCATTAAGTGCAATAATTTTACCATGAGTGATGAGGCACCTTTCGGTCGTTGACCATTGTCGAATCACTGATTTTTCTCTGCTGTCTCTGCAAATCAGTGATTCGACAATGGTCAACGACCGAAAGGTACCTCATCACTCATGGTAAAATTATTGCACTTAATGGTGGATAAAATTACTCACATAGTAATATATTAACTTCATAAAGTCAGTGCAATGGAAAAACAATGGATAATGTTAAATATCAAGAATTTAATACCTACCAAGGTAAACAACTGTAAGACAGCAGAGAAAAATCAGTGATTCGACAATGGTCAACGACCGAAAGGTGCCTCATCACTCATGGTAAAATTATTGCACTTAATGGTGGATAAAATTACTCACATAGTAATATATTAACTTCATATATATATATATATATATATATATATATATATATATATATATATATATATTCATGGGGTAAAGAGCTTAAACACATTTGAACAAAGAAGTAAAGTAATTTGTTTATATTTAGACCAGGGATGGGCCGATTCCTAAAATTTTCGATTCCGATTCCGATTCTAAAATTTTCCGTTCGATTCTCGATTCTTTAGTCGATTCTCGATTCTTTCAAGTTATATTAGCTTACATGCTAGTTATCTAATAATTAATTTAGTTACCATCTTGGTCATATGGCAAAACCTTTTAAAAGTTCTGTTTTAATGTAATAGGCTACACAAATTCTTCAACCTTGATTTATCAATAGGAATTTTTAAAAGCATAAAAACATATCAGATTAAAGTAATGACTTATTTTAAAGTTAAAAATGTGAACTTTACTAATTTCATGATGTTTGAAAAAATACCTAAGCCTATTTACATAGTCTCTCAAAACAAAACAAAAATTAAAAACAAACGAACAACATAAAAAGTATAAAATTAATACAAATAGGATAGTTTTTAATATTTAAAAGTCTGGCAGGTAATGTACATTTCTGTTCAAAAACACAAACATTTAAACACATTGTGGGTCAAGCTAGTTTCGTCGCTTGTCATATATAGGCTAACTCCTGATGTTGAGAAAGGTTTTTCAGAAAACACTGTCGCGAGTGGGCAGACATGTATTTTATTGCCATTGCAATACCCTTTAAATGAGGGTATTTGGTACTTTGTACTGCCCAATACCTCCCTACATCACAATCTGGACTGGCTAATGGTTCCCCCAGATAATTGTTTACTTCTTCTTCTACTGTCAATTCCCCTGGGGTACCTTCTTCCTCAACATTCTGGATTAGTGGGGCATACCTTCTCCACATCTGGTGGGACCTTTTTTCTGCAGGTGTCTGGAACAAGTGCAACTGATTCAGGCCTATTTTGTATTTAGTAATCAATCCCAGTTGAGTTTTAACCGACTATCACTTGTAGGTTCTGTGTCTGAGGATAAAGTTTCTTCAAGTATAGATCTTTTTTGTTGATAAATTTGGGGAATATGAATGTTGTTAAGTGCTTTTTCATATTTGATATATTATGTGGTTTTCCACCGTCAGTTTCTGTTAACCGTCATCGAATTGACGCGACGGCCAGTACCCAGAACCGAATACCGTCGGACCTCTTAACGCTTTATGTTTATTAGTACTACTCATCCTTACTAAGAAGTAAATTATAACGTAAATTCCTTAACAAGTAAATTATTTGGTGTTAAAACTTTTACTTAATATGAATCTTGGATAGTATTTACTGGACCTGTAGCATTACTTATCAGAGAGAGAATATATTACACTTTAGTTCTATATTCAAAATATTTATACTCACAAATCAATCAGATGTGACACGTTTACGTGTCTTAGTGATAGGCGCCAAAACACTTTTATCACCAGTCAGTTTATTATTTGGGTAACCGGGTCATGAAATTATGGTTTTGTTGTTTCTTGCCAACACAAAACACAAAAAATATCAAAACAGTGTTGCACAGATAATAAAATTTAATTAAATCAAAAACAATGTCAGGTCAATTGGTCCGACGGAGTTTATTTACGTTTCATTTTTATGGTAGGAAAAAACTATGTTCGGACAGTTGGTCCGACACGTATTCTTATAAATATTATGATAAGAAACTGATAAGAAACGTATATTCATACTTAGATATGATAGGGGAACAAAGTATAGGAACACATTATTTAAAAATGAGCTTAAAATATTTTGGCAATTTTGTATAAAAACGTCGATATTGAGGCCGGCAGCTAAAGTATTAAGGTGCAGTGACACGTTCGCTTTGTTCGTTAAAGTACACGAACTATTTCACCTGTAAGTTTATATTACTGTACATTATTTTGCTACATTTGTAGCTAATGTGCGGATCTTTTTATCATGTAATAAATAGTTTCATTTGCTATTACAATCGTGTTTATTTTCTTTTCGCTCCCAAATATATTACATTACTGTGAGAGTGATATCTGTCTATAATATAATTTATTGAGGTTAAGTTTCGGAGGAATAATACAGTGTTTCTGTTATCCGTCTATTCGCTCAACCATCATGGCCACGGTTAATCGAGTTTTTATTGTACTTTTTGTGTGTTTTGTTCTGACATCTATAAAACAGTGGCAGTAAGACACGTGGGGGGGGGGGGAGAGAGAGAGTATCGAACCCGCTCTAGTGAGAGAGACGAGCGATGTCAAACGACCAGAAATGGTTACAATCTTGATTGCTGTTGCTTCATAAATAATAATATTTTCGCTATATTTTCGTTTATTTTTATAATTTAATTCATTCAAATCAACTAATACATAAAAAAGACATAGTTGGTAATTAATTATTTATCCAATAAATTACTCCACACACATATTTTAATAGTTAACAAAATAGGAATCGGAATCGACACTTTTATGATGAAGAATCGAGTATCGACGATTCCTCGATACCACCTAGAATCGACGATTCCTGGAATCGAGAATCGGAATCAGCCCATCCCTAATTGAGACTCAAAAGATACTACAATAAGAGAACAATATATCTTGAAACTTATATAAAATACAGTTTAGTGAGAAAAATGACACTTTTTAGTTTGAACAACTTTCTTGAAGTTTGGAGTTAAGGTTGTACAACTAATTCTAAGCAAGTCGTTAAGATGATTATTTGTCAGACGTGATCTAAAACGATTTTTAATAAAGTTCATTTTTGAAAATGCTGACTCACACAGGTACGTTGAGCCAAACATTGTGCACAACTTAATTGCCAATTTTCTCATCTCCGGGTATCTCTCAGGGCTAACATACCTAATCCAAAACTGGCCACAAGGAAGATCTTTGGGGACTTAACTAAATTTGTCCTTCAAACTGATGTCTTCTTGAAAGTCGACCATCTCCATTTGCAAAGCAGCCTTATTTGAGTGAAAAATCTTCGCTGGTTCACTTGTCCATTCACCATTTGGTTTTAAAGAAAAGCATTTGTTAAGGACTTGTACAACATTTCCTATTTTCTCAAAATCAGAAAACCTAGTTTCAAACTCGTTTCAAGTCTTTCAAAAAATTTTCAAATGGTTTGATATCAATACCATCAGTTTCGTCACAAATAGATTTTAAGTTAGGAAAGTGCAATCGTTCATCAGAGATATCTTCACACCAGATACCAATTTTGTTTGAAAAACTCCTAACTTCTGTGTAAAGTTCACACACAAGCAGACCTTTCCCTTGTAGCTTTAAGTTAAAGAAATTCAAATGTCTGAAGATATCTGTTAGAAAGGCAATCGTAGCTACATTCAGTTCTGTGTCAAGTAGGAAGCCTAAGTATTCACTTGCGATGTCTTTTTTGCACTCAGACAGAAACACTTTAATATCGTTAACAATTGCAAAAAACCGTTGAAGAACCAAACCCTTGCTCAACCACCGAACATTGTTATGAAGAAGCAAGCCTTTAAACTGTACATTAGTTTCCTGAAGGAGAGCTTTGAACTCACGGTGGCGTAGAGAAGACTTTGAACGAATGAAGTTGATGATCTTAATCACAAACTGCATTTTACATTCAAGAGAAGGGCTCAGTTTGCAGCACAAAACAGTTTGATGAATGATGCAATGGTAGAATAGCAGATTTTCATCGAATTTAGCGTCACTTTTTATTTGACCAACCAAACCTTTGTTTTTACCAGTCATTGCACGAGCACCATCTGTTGTTATCGAAATTAACTTTTTAGGATCAAGTTTGCGTCAGTGTGCAAAGTTGTGTCGTTGTGAGACAACTCAAATATTTGGCGAAGGCCGTTCAAAACAAGCTTGCGGTCAAAATGTCGTGGGCCGCCATTTGAAGACCTCTGGTGTAGACAAAAGATAAAAGGAATTCAACTACATAAATCTTAATCCAAAACAAGAAATAAGTTTGGTTAGTATTTTTAACGTTTATAAGTTTTACAATTTTCTAAAAGTGGTGTATGACAATTTTTTAAAAATTATTATTATTTTTTTACTTACATCAAGTTTTTTAATTTCTTGCTGAAAGTTTGAAATAGTATTATAAGCATACAGCATAAAAAGATCCACTTCTGGTAGAGTAAGTTTTGAGCTTTTTTCTGCAAGTTTCAAGTTTGGAAACAACGTTTTTAATTCTCTCTGTCAACAAAAACAAAACAAAAAATTATGAAGACATTTTAATGTTTTACAAACCATAAATACAGTTACAAAACCTTTATGTACATTCTATTAACAGTTAGCATAATCAGGAGGTTACAAATGAACTTACCTTGTATTTAGTTGTAACCTTCTGATGATGCTATGTTAGTGAAATGTAGATGAAGGTTCGGTAATGGTTTTATTTGTAGCTAAAGATCTATAATTGTTTAGTTATAGAACAAAGGTATCAATATCTTATTGTTTTAGGGTGTCTATTACAAGATTACAGACTGACTATTAACAAGGTAATTCTCCAATCTAGTCCAAAAAAACTCAAATAAGTTTTTAGCTCTACATTTTCTCATGATATTTTCAACAATTACTATAATAATCTCTTAGATATGAACAATGGGGTTGGAATAAAATTAGTACAATTCATTATTCTTTTTTTTGTAATTACTTAATATAATACACTTAAAAATAACTTATGAAATCAATATTTTTTTAAGAATTCAATATTGCTCTTACATTTATTCTACCACGTAAATTTTCAACTTCCTGTGCAAACTTGAGTGCAGCTGCTAAATGTGCCTTTTCCAATTCTAATGCCTTTAAAGCTCCTGCAACTTCATCCAAAGTTGATTTCACATTGTTCTGGCTTGGTAATTGACTGCGCCTTTTCTCATATTGGCTTCTGCATGGACAAAGTAAAATATCATGTGTATAATATTCCGTGACTAAAAACAATAAAATTAAAATTTACTGTGAGACTGTCCAGTACATGTATTAATAATGTTAATGAGAGTGTTAAAATCATGTTTGACAGTGTAGGTCAATGTTAAATGAAGTTGGCAAAGATTACTTGAGAAAGTCTTTTGTGTGTGTGTGTGTGTGTGTGTTTTTTTTTGCTAATAAATAGGTTTAGTATAATCTAGATTTTAACAGTCGACTTACATTTTAAGACTGCGCAACTCTTTTATTACAAGTTGCATAATAGTATAACTCTAGCTTTAATTGCAACTCTTCTGAATATTATTAAAGTAGAAAAAATCTTTTCACTTGCATTAATGTTGGACTTCCTAGCATATTGACATGCATTTACTGGATGTGTAAATAGTATGTTGTTTTTAATAAATATCGTCTCATATTCACTATAAATTAGAGAGTAATGAGTCAGTGCTAAGTGTTGATGATAAATTTCGTCTTGGAGATGTTTAATATCAGAATTGCATACTGATATGGTAACTAACAAAGCTATGTATTGACTATGACTTAATGCCAAAATGTCAGGACTATGCATTGGCAATAACTATCAGCACTATGCATTGATGATAAATATTGAGAATATATGCCCTTATGATTTGGCTATAAGCATGAGCACTATGTGTTAGTTGTAAATATCAGTGCAATGAATCAAGGGCTGAATATTAGGAAAATGTGCCACCATTAATAAACATTTAAAATTGTTATTACATGGTGTTTAATCTATTTCATGGTTTTTAAATATAGAGAATATATTAGCTTTTATTAGTACATTAGACATACAAGTTTGAAATACCTTTAATCCAGTACTCCTGGATTATTGTCTTACTAACAGAACAGTACATTTTAATGAAATATTTAGAATGTTTTTGAATATCTAAACTGTTTGATTATCAGAGCTGCTGTTGCCTGAATTATTTCAGATAACCGTTATAAAATTAAAGCATTCGATTTTATTGTAATACAACTATCCATTGTAGTGGAGTAAAATATGCTGAGAAAAGTGGTGGGCGGTCTGCCCTTTCACCACGGCTAGTCACAAGTTTGCTCTGAGGAGTCTGAGAGGAAAAACATGCCTCCACACGAAGAGTTTTTTTTTTTTTACTTTATAACACAACATGATGAAGTGTTAGTTTCAACGGGGTCTTACCAACCTTTTACCCTGCCTTACCATGGCCCTTTCTCTTCTCAATTGTTAAGTCAGTAAGAAAGTAATGGTTTATCCATTGACTACGAACCTAGTTTCATAGACCTGTGCCTCAAGGAACAAACCTCTCAGAGGAACCAACCCCTGAATTTTTGATAAAACCAATTAGCCTCCGATAAGCCCTGTTCAAGCTCCTTTTCGGGTAGTGGAATCTTTGAGAGACACTTGTGATTTAAAGACTATACCTGGATACCTAGTGAACTTATCTTATTTAGAATGAAAACACAGCTAATTGGAAAATATACCTTTTTATTTATTTGTTCCAAGGTTCAAATTAATTATTATTGTTTTTATTTAATTTAACAGGATTTTCTTGACTAATTACTTTTTAAAAATTTCATACAACTTGCCATTTAATTAAACATTATTATCTCATTCTATGTTTTTAAATTTTCTTATTATCATTAATTTTGTATATAATTTAAATTATCAAAGTTACCATAATTAATTTTGTATATAGTTTTGATTGTTACAGTTAAATTTAACATATTTTAAAATCTGATTCTTTTTCAAACACTTAATATTACTATTTAATGCCTTTAGGCTAGGCCTTGAACAATGAACTTCTTTAGAAATTATTCATTAGAAATTTACTTAGAAAAAGCCATATAAGATATACACCTTTATACTTAATCCATACATTCCCACAGCGATGGGAATGGAAAGTCAATTTTGAATCTTTGTTACTTAAATTTGGGTAACCTAAGAGAGTTGACTAATCAGTCCCTTAGGTTATTCCCATCTTATTTAATTTTGAATTTAAGTTAATATAATTTGAAGTAAAATGTTATTTAAAAAGAATAATTAAATTGATTATATAACCTTGTACTGTAGAAATCTTTTTATCTTCATTAATGTTGTCATCTGTCGGTCCCGTTACAGCTTCAAGGGTCTTGGTACGTAGGCGTCTCTCCATAATTTCGGTTAATCTTCTTATTTTCTTTAATTTTGCATTTTGGTGGTCGAAATTTTGTTCTGGGTATATATGAGCCCTTGCTCATATATATCTTCCTTCCCCTGATCACATCGTAGCACTTTTTACTCTGTTTCTAGCACATTTTTTCTTGTCGTGGTCGCATGGTACAAAAACACCTCTGCTCGCCTTGAGAGCCTAATGCATTCTAATTCTGGATAGCGTCTCTTTTGTGAGGCCCCACTTCTACAATTTCAAACTTCCCATGTCATAGTATCCATTTTTCAACTTTTGACCAATCAGAAAGCCGTTGCCATGGCAATTGACTTTGTTTGTTCGGAAATTCTGAACTAAGATTAGTTTCACTTTTTGTAAAAGGCGTTTCTGTATTCTGATGTGTCCTTTCCATTTTTACCTTTTATTTAATAACGTATTTGACTTTATTTCTTCTTATTTAATTTAATTTACTTTTTAAAATTCCTAATCCAAAGTTCGACTGTAGCGCTTTCGTTTCGTAGTGACAAGATTTATAATCAATACCCTAAGCGGATTTTTCCGGAATCAAATATGACTGCTTCTAGTATAACCTAATTTCTAGGCTATTACATTTTAACATTTAATCTTTACTTTTACATAAATACTATTTTCCCTAGCTAGTCCTAATTTACTTTCCTCACATCTTATAAATTTACATTCTTTATTCCTGATTATATTTAAGTACAATTATTTTAATAGCCGGCATCTAGGCCAAGTTTGTTATACTACACAATTACCGTCTTTTTTGTATACATAATTTAGGCTATCCACTTTGAAGTGATAATTTTTCTTATTGATTATAATTTATGTTTTTTAAGTCTAAAGTTATTTCTAATTTTCTTCATTTTACTATTACTTACCCTAGTTTTAATACAATTATTATTATAATGCTTTAAAATTTTTACATATAAATTTAGCCAATTATTTAACCAGGTTAGGTTTGATTCTGGTATTCTGTACAATTACCCTGATTCTTTGCATCAGACATTCTGGCCGCTGCAGGGGACATACCATCAAGTTTTGTGTGTGTGGCTTGGAAAGAATGCAACTAGAACATTCCAGATGCTTCAAGAGACCATCAAGCACGACTGGATTTCAAGGTCATACTCAAAGAGGTAGCACAAGGGGTTCAAAGAGGGCCAAGAGGCGATCACCGACAAACCCCACTCTGGAAGAAGAATTGTCCATTTTGAGTTTCTACCGGTGGGAGAAAGTGTCCACTAGCCTTTACTTGGAGATGCTCGGGATAGATATGTTGGGTAGGGCGCTGAGGGGGGACATCAAAGACATGATTCAGCTCTACCATGCCAATGCTCCTAGCCCTCATTGTTACCAGCTTTTTGACTTGGCACAACACCCCGGTGACCCCCAGCCCCCTTATAGTCACAGGTTGGCTCCATGCGTAGGGTGCATTCCAGGTATGTCTCTGCGTGTTTACTGATGCTGGGGGAGTATAATTTGAAGACGTTTAAATATTTGTACTGGTGAAATCAATAAATCTATTTTTTTCTAGAATATGAGCATTACTTTTACAATGGACATTGTATCGTTTACACATGCACATGCATTGTTTTAATAATTTATTATAAAGCATTTCAAGAATCATAGTACAGATTACAATTTATAATTTTTTAATGATTTTTTCCGACATTCAAAAAATATATAAACTTATATATCTTCTTTCTATTCCACCGGCATAGCATGCTCAAAACCTTTCTTTGAATCTTTCAAAGAGAAAAAAACATCTTTGTCTGTGCAATCATAAACAATATTCTTCAGTATTTTCAATACATTTCCCTCAATATACTATAAATAATGTTTTCATTTCATTATTCCTAATTTGTTTTGAACCAATTAAAAATATTTAAGAAATCTAATAGATTTTTTTTTATTGAAAGATTGTTATTAGATTCTAGTATAAAAAAAAACAATTCACTATTCAGAGGTAGTAAGACATCAATAGTAACAGATAGCCATAAAAATGTTTTGGCCTTTCTACGACCTACTAAAACTATTCATAGGTCTTTTAATTTTATGCAATTTTAAAGATATTCTTAAGTGTTAACCTTTGCACTCCATAGGTGAATTAAGTCTGACATCGCAAATAATATTGTTCCACTCCATTGCCGGACTTAGTTCAACATATATTTTGACACAATTATTACGTACTTTAGAACATTTTATGTAATGATAATGTGTAAAATGTTAGTTTGGTGTGTTATAAAAAGTAGAGCTTAATTTAAAACGTTAATAGGTTGTATTTATCATTATATTTTTTGTAAATAAACGACTGCAGATAGCTGGGCTAGTTGGTTGACAGCTGTTGATGTAAACATAATCTCATTTGTATTCTGCTTTGTTTAATTAGTGTTTCGCTTTTACAGATTTTGGAGGTATTAGTCTTGAAGAGTTTTGTACTGTACAATTTAAACAGATCTGCCAACAACTTATATGCCAACTCAACTACCACAAGCAGCTCATTAAAGCTCTTGCCACTGATATTCGAAACATTTGTAGAAAACATGGGCCTGCTTCAATTGAAGCAATATTCCAATAATAATGAATAGATTATACCATTCTATTAGAGTCCATGACGGGAAAAACCAAAGACTGCAGTATGGTCTAACAGAAAATGGATAGGAAAAAGACAATTTTATTACTACGACTTGCCCAAATAACCCGGAATTACATCCCAAAATTTGCTTTGGTGTCAAATACTACAAACAATAACTTGAAGTGTTTTTAAAGTTTTCAAATAAGACCTTATATGTAAATAAACTCAGCCTAAGCAAATGAAACAATTTTGATTAGGGTTGTATGATATTTCTCAATAATTTACATTTAGGCCTATACATTTGTTGACCTACTGCAATTTATAAATAAATTTTTTACTCGAAAATATGGTGTTTGATGCAATTTGTTTTTCTTTTAAAATATATAAAAATAACTATTTAGGCATATGCATAATTTTACATTTTATTGAATAAATGTTTAAAAAAAAGATTTTTGTAATACTACTTATGCATATATTTCTATTCATGCAGAAGCTGCCGCATTAAATCAACACAATCGAGTCTTAGACAACCTACTTCCAGTTTTTCTAAACCTTGTTGACCAGGTGAAACCAAAGTCACAGGCTATGGATATTGAACTCAGGAAAGCAACATTAATGACCATCAACGAACGATTCCCTGAAAGTGACTGGCTTCGTGTTTACACAGATGGATCTTCAAACCCTTCAAGTGGAGAAACTGGAGCAGGATATTTTTCAAAATTATGTCAGGGCTCGGTAGCTGTGGGCCTCTGCTGCAGCAATTTTGATGGTGAGGTTGTGGCCATAGGAAAAGCAGCATCATGCGTCATGCAACTTTCGCCGCGGCAGGTTGTATTCCTGATTGATTCACAATCAGCGATTTTGGCAGTTTCCTCTAACACACTAACTGACTGCACCTTGACAGTGTTGTGCAGAAAAAATGCAACTATGCCAAGAGGCAGGCTTCAGAATTGCGCTCCAGTGGATTCCCAGCAACAGGGAACGAAAAAGCTGACAACCTCGCCAAGAGTGGGTGCCGCCTACCACAGCCACAAATCAAAATATCACTGGGCTCTGCTTACACCAGGATTCACGCAGCAGCTAAGACGTACTTGAAAACATCACAAGAAAACCTGGCTGTTAGAAAGAGATGGCAAGAACTTTGCACCAACCCCATTCCAAAAAACCTGCCTCGACCTATCAGTGTTGCGCTGTTCCGTCTAACCACGGGACACGACTACCTTCAGGCGCACCTTCATTGCATTGGGCTGGCGGACACGGATTGGTGCCCCTTGTGCCAAACAGAATAGATGGATGGAGACCACCTTCCTCCCTGCCCACAGCTCGAAGCATACAATAGCGACCCAAAAATCAGAGTCTCCAAGCTCTACTGGTCTTAACGATGCCAAATGGTCGAGTTACCAAGGGCAGGCGTTGGATAAAGTAAAGTAAGTAAGTATATATTTCTATTCGGTATTACTTTGGGGTTCAAATGACTCAATAACTCGTGATAAAGGAAATGTTATTTTATCAAAAAGGCTAAAAATAATTTTTTTCTCTAATGAAAAAAACAACATTTTATGAGGTATACTGAATAAAATCTTTACATTTCTGACATAAGCCTTATACAGGGTGACACACGGGAGACGGACGATTTTGAACTGCGTAGTACTGAGGGCGCAGTGGTGGGGATAGTTCTGATCCACTCAAGACGCCATTTCATTTACTAAGTCACTATGGAGCAGTGGGACTTGCAACATCGAGTGTTTGTCTATGACAATTTCGTGAAAAGTGGTGAGTCTATTATTGCTACTCAGCAATTGTTTCGTGCGCGGTTTAATGTCGGTCTCCATGGAGCTGTTCCGAGCCGTAACACAATCCTCAGATGAGTGGAAAACTTCAGATCAACTGGAAGTATACTACTGGCTAAGAAGCATCCTGGCTCGAGGCGCAGTGTAACGACACCAGAAAATGTTGAAAAAGTAAGGAAAGCGGTAGTCGGAAGCCCAGGACAGTCAGCTAGACGCCATGCTAGTGAGTTACGAATCAATTGTGAATCGGTTAGACGAATTTTGCATAAAGAAATAAAATTCCATCCCTACAAAATGCTCACTGTCTAACAACTTAAGGAAACTGATTTTGCTGTACGAGAAGACATCGCTTACAGAATGCAAGTGATTTTGGGATCGAATGAAAATGAAATTTTATTGATGAGCGATGAAGCTCATTTTCATTTAAACGGGACCGTGTATAACCAGAACCTACATTACTGGGCTCCAGAGCATCCACACCTTATCCACCAGTGTCCTCTACACTCAGAAAATGTAACAGTCTGGTGTGCTCTTGGCTCTGTTGGCATTATTGGACCTTATTTTTTTAAAGAGAAAGGGGCCACAGTTACTCTTAACTCGGTTTGTTACATTCATATGCTTGAAACATTATTGAAACCAGAACTAAGAAGACAACGAATCCATTTAAAACGCGTTTGGTTCCAGCAGGATGGGGCAACATCTCACACCGCAAACACTTCAATAACAGTTCTTAGATGCATGTTTCCTGGCCGGATTATCACACGTTTTGGCAATGTTCCCTGGCCTCTCAAGTCTCCCGACTTGTTAGTATGTGACTTTTTTCTGTGGGGGTACCTTAAGAACTGTGTTTATAAACAAAAGCCATGAAATTTGGACGAGTTGAAGAATGCAATCATTCAAGAAATTGCTGCCGTCCCTGCAGAGATTTTAGTCCTTGTGATGGAGGATTTTGAGAAGAGACTTGAGTCCTGCATTCAAAATGATGGACATCACCTTGATGACATTATTTTTCACAAATAACTTTGTTAACTAAAATGGCAAATAGCAAATAATGAGCTTTGATTTTGTGTAAATAAACATGTATTAATTTTAAAGTTGGCTGAGTATTATTTCATTAAAACCCGTCTGTCTCCCATGAGTCACCCTGTATTACTGTTATTCATTTTATTCTGAGCACAGTGGTATAAGATAATATTTTTTTAAACTCCTAATTTTCTAGTGAACAATTAAACATTCATGTGTACAAAATACTTCCTAACTAATTGGATCTGGTGGGGCTGCCGTGGACCAAATAATTGGAGTCCAATAGGTCAAATATATTAAAATTAAATTATTAGTTTATATTATTTTTTTATATTAACAGAACTTACTTGACAAGTTGATATTTCTTCTCCGCCTCATCAATTGTACTTTTTTTTGATTCTGTAATTTCATCTATTTGTGTCCAAATAGTAGAAGGATCATCAGTTCTAACGGACTCATCTACCAATTTAGAAATGCTTTCTGCCTCATCTAAATAATATATTAAACATAAGAGATGAAGTAGTAATGGAAAATTTACACATACATTATGGTATAAAATGTTATTTTAAATAGCTATGTGAAACAAACCCTACTAGTTTTAAGTATAAATATTATATATTTTTTTTAATTAATATTTTTAAACATTATTCTTATATGGATTTTCATTTTATTTTATGATAGCAAAGAGAAATTAGACCAATAAAGAAAAATAATTTTAAATTGATCAAATATTTTTTTTTCAAATAAAGATATATTGATCAAATTTAAAGTTTTTCCAAGCTTGGAAATCGTCCAAAATTTATTTCCCATCAAGGGCCTCCCGCAATAATTTTATATGTCTTCCATAATGTCAAAACTATAATCTTTTATCTGAACTTTCATGTCTGGTAATACGGAAAAATAATATAGATTAAATCTGTAAGTGTGGAAGTTGTGGTATTAATAACCATTTTGTTTTTAGTCAAAAATTAAGTTGTTTTCAATGAAAAGTAAGTTTAAAACAAAATTTAATGGGCCTTGATAATTGCTAAAAATTTCAATATGCAAATATAAAGTTCACAAGTGAATGATAAGATTTCAAATCAATTTCCAGACGTGCAGAGACAAGCACAACATCACAATTGAAGAAAACTTGATTATTATATGTTTGTTATTGAGCATCAGCTGAGCAATTCGTAACACATCAAACATATGCTTATAGTTTGTAGTAACTCTGTATGTTCTATATAGGCAAGCATAAGTAATGCTTTCCAACCAAACCGTACATTTTCTTCATTATTACCCTTTGCACGGGTATAACGTGATTTCTCGTAAGGCTGAAATCTCTGGTAGCGCGTATTACGAGAAATCACGTATTTACAATATTTTGTTTATAGAAGTCCTAGTTGCTTGCTTAAAGTCCATTGCAATGTGTGACAATGTTTGTTTGGTGTAAATAAACTCTTCTGCTACGTTTATGTCGTATTTTGTGTTGGCATTGTGATTGCTATAGTTGTTTACTGTTTATGTTAGTGACCTTTGTTTGTACTGTAAGAATAATTTATTGTTTATGATTTAGTGAATAATAATTTTAGTTACTTTAATTTTATTTTAAATGGATTTATTGATATCTTGAATTACCTAGTGTAAAAATATAAAAAATTATAAAAATAACTAGTTTATAATTTTTTTGTTCAAATACATCTTTAGGAACTCGGAATTAAATAGAACTTTGAACATTTCGCAAACAAGTTTGTTTTATCTAATAGCACGTAATCTGTTACTTGCCCTTTATATGTTCTGCATGCTAAGGGTTAAGTGTAATAATTTTATTTTACTGTTTTTTGTGTTTAAAATTTCATGACCCAGTGAAATGAAAGCAAAATAGTCAATATAAAATTTATATGAAAATAAATATAAATTTTCAATATCATTATCTAAAACAGAATCTGCCTCTAAAATATTTATAGAAACTAGATACTTTAGGGTACAGCAATTCATGACCTTAAAAATCAAAACATTAAAGACAAATATAACAATTAATAAATAAATATTTACTTTTGCAAGGACCTTAACAAACAAAAAAATGAAAACTGACAGAAATATTATTATGATATACAAATAGAATAATTTTAAAAACCACATAGCAGTCTACATATAATAATGTATTCAAACTTCAACAAAATATCATTCTTAATGTTTAAAAAAACTAGTGCAACATTCACAGCTGCTATTTTGATCACACCTACCAAAGCAAATATTTTCTTATTTGTTGATTACATCTTTATGTAACTACTAGTTTTTAACTAAAAACATTTGTAAATATGTTAAAATCGCTTTAGTAGCACTTACTTTACAATTGTTGAGACGGCCGTTTCGTGAGATGTATCCGATTGACAACTCAGACCATAACTGACCTTAAGGTTATTGTAGGTTAGGGTGTGGTGGGATATTAAGGTGGGAATGTAGGTGTATTTTGGTGAGATTAGGAGTTTGATGTCAAAACGTTATGTCAGTTATAATGTAATTGGCTGTTGAGTATGTGTGTAGAGTGTAGTTTGAAATATTTGTATATCTCATAATGTTCGGTTGTGTTTTATTGGTTATTTTTGTTTTGTTTTATGGATATGTGATATTCGACAAAGTTTAAGTGGGTGTTTTTGTTGGTGAGTGTTTTATCTGTTTTTGGTAGCGTGTGTAAAATACTTTCCTGTCTGGCCAATATAAAAACTGGGGCACAAACTGCAAGTTAGTTTGTAAACACCAGCGGAGTTGTGTATCTCTTTGATTATGTTGAACAATTTAAACCCAACAACATAATCAATAATATATAAAACTGTGCTAGTATTTACAAACTAACTTGCAGTTTGTACCCCAGTTTTTACAAAGACACTTTTTTTTTACACACTACCAAAAACACATAAAAGCACTAACAAACAAAAACACCCACAATCAAACTTCACCGAACATCTCATATCCACGAACAATAACTACACAAACATAACATCTAATCTACAAGTTCTTCACACAAACACATACACACACTCGCGCGTATACACACATACACAAATATATATATATATATATATATATATATATATATCTTGTTCAAATTTTCAATCGTAAATTAAAAAATGTTTATTCATTAAGTCAAGTTCAAATACATTTTTTCAAACTTATAGTGAACAACTGCTGGATTTTAAACATGTAGTCATTCAGTTCGAGTCCAACCTAAAGACATCAACTTTTTAAAATTAAAATTAATATTTGAAAACACTGCATTAACATCAAGTGTCATCCAATACAGGTTTTGAGAAATGTATTTCAGCTTGAGTGGATGAATAAAAATGTATTTCATATTATGATTGAAAATTTTAAAAAGATATACAAATAGTAGTGAACTAATAAAAGTTGAACAAAAAGCAAAATAAGTTTCAATATAATATACCTCTAATAACATCTTGCAATGCACTGATAGCAAGAATAAGTGTTTGTGCTGCAGATTTTAGTGCTTTTTCAGTTTCAGTTTCTTCCTTTTCCACAGCTTTTTCTCCAGATTCTATCCCAGAAGGAGGTTTTTCTAATAAAGAAGCAATTTTTGTTTATAGTCATGCATATTTTGTTATGGTTAATATAAAATTAAATGATGTAATGTAGTTTAAATGAAAAATAACTCATAAGGGGCATATATCAAGAGAAATATAACAAATTTAATCTATTAAATTACGTTTACAATTTTTACAGGCAAATGTTCTAATAGGCATTTAGGTTAACCCATTGCGAATTAAATGATTCCCATTCCTAGTGACCCAGCAGATACAAATTACTTTCGAACTCGGTCTTGGCAACTGAATTGTGTTGAAGATGATATCCTGAAAGTGTGTTGAGCAAAGAAAATGAAGAAGGTGAGACATACCAGGCTAAAAGCTGTCAGACAAGGAAGTATTTGTGATAGTCCAAATGATAAGACAAATGCCTTTGAATTCAAAATGGTGTTGAAGAAAGTCAATTTAATTGTTTGAGTGCTAAACATACTATGCTAAATACGGTCTAAAATATTTCTTAATTATCAAAATAGAGTATGTAGTATCAGAATAGATGTGTAAAATATCCATATTTTACCAACAACAAATAGGTTTTATTGAAAATAGTACTTTTTTACTACTCACAAACTAGGTAAGTTTTTTATCCAAATAAAACACTTTTTTTATTTTATGACATTACTTTTCAACAAATGTTTTTGCTGGGTTTATTGATTTTGTTAAATGTAGGTTTGACTGTGTATTGTAAAGGGCTTTTAGCTAACGAACCAAATACAAATCTTTTCCAATGAGTTTATATAGTAAATACTTTAATAAATTAACATAAATATAGGAAATAAATAAATAATTGCCAGCTGCTTGGTCTTGCCACTTTTCCTCTTGCATTAAATGTTGTACCCTTAAAGAAACTGGTAAAACACTCATAAAGGCTCAAAGATGTTTTGCAGATGAATGTTAAGAATTCATTGGGTCCCAGTAGCACAAATTTGTTAAAACTAAGTATTAAAAAAACAGCCTTGAGAAGCTTGCAGGGAAATGTGGAAGGTAGAAGTTGAGGCAGATCACTTACAAGATACACTGATTCGATTGTTATAACCATCACAGATACTACTGGCAGAATGTAAAAGAATGACTGACTGGGAAAAATGAAGGACATTGGGAAAAGTCGATCTATGATGTCATAATACCTGTACCAAGTTAAAGTCTGATAAGAAGAGACAGGATCTTCCCTTGCACTATGAACACTAGAGGACAATCCAACTACTGAAGACAACAGGAGTACATTCAGTATAAATTCTAAAATAAACAAATAGTTTTCTATTATAAAATATTTGTTTGTATATAAAAAGTAAGATAGTAAGTTTTGTATTATTACACCATATACGCCTCTTAGTAAAAATTTTGTTTGTGGCTTACCTTGTGGTTGTTTTTCAGCTTCCTTTGGTTTTGCTTGTGTATCTTCTAATTTATCTGAATTATCGAGAAGATTAGCATAGATTTGATTTGTTCTATGAAAAAATACAGGACATAAAGTGATTATTTAATTAATGATTTTATATATGAAGTTACTATCTCAAAATAACTTTAAAAATAAACTAACACAATCATATATTAGCTTTTAGACCAACAAAAAATTTGAAATTCAACTGAAGAACACAAATTCTAGCCCCATTCAGTGTCAATATTTAGGAAAACCCATTCACTATTTAAAACCTGCAATGAATTTGAAGCAATTGAAGTCAGAAACTGAATAAACAACAGATTAATGTGATTAAATCATAATAAGTATTTATTAATAAACTGAGTCAATTTCTAAAGATTTTCATGTGACTAAGGAAGTATTTTGCAAGTATGTGCTGCAGCTACTTGGGTCGCCACAGATCACCGTTAGGGGCATTGGAGCGAGCCTCAGAACTGAAAAATAGTATTTTGTCAAATGAATCCACAATTTGTGATAGTAAACAATGTAGTTTTCAGTAAAATTGCCAAACTAATTTTTGAAAAAGTGAAGCACTGCAATGTTATATACAGTAAAACCTCTCTTATTCATCATATTTAGGCTCGAGGAGGTGATGAATTTAAGAAAAAGACAAATTACAGAAATCGTGAAATTAACATGCAATTGTGGGTAAACATAGTACATAAATGAATAAATAGGTATGTAATGTAATTAACGTTGTACTGATATGATTTATGTTTGAAAAACTCAACAACATTACTACACAACACTATAAAAACACTAGTAGCCGGCAGTATTATACAGTATACAAATGAAGTACATTACTCTATTTTTAATAAAAGACATAAAAAAAACAAATTATTTTACCTTGTAAGAACGTTAAGGGTAGCAAGAAAAAATAGAGTCTATTAACATTTTAGTTTCTAAAGAAGTCTGTCATTTTTTTGTATTAAATAATTTTTTTCTTTTTGTAATGGAAGCTGCCAAATTTGTCTTAATACTATAATTTTTTTCAGTTCTGCTTCTTTTTGTATCTTATACCAAATTATTTTATGTACTTCCGTTTAAATCACTTCATTTTCTGGGCAATGTTCACACTCTTCCTTCAGTGCCTTCAATAAACGCATCTTTATCTATAACTTAAGCTGCAATTTCATTATCTGTTAAAATTTCGTACTACACATCATTAGTATCTTCTCTCGTCCATTCTGTTAGACCTTCATCAGCTATTCCTTTTGTACCATGTATATTTTGACAAATTCCGTTTAGTTATGAGATGAAATTTCTGCTACTTAAATTATCAACATTTTAACTTTTGTTAATTTTGTGTCCGTATGGGCACAGTTTTTTCTAACATGAAGTAAGCATTTTATGTAGAATATTATTCCATGCTTGTGAAATATTAAATATAGAATCTTTAATCGTCAATTTCTTTCAAAATTCTCCACTTGCATCTCGCTATCGTAAAATGTAAATTTTGTAAAAATATTTGTTTGCTGGAAGAAACATAGCTGTTATGTCATCAGCTGTTTCAAGGTCAGTTAGACGAGCTAGAGCATTATCTATTATCAATAAAATTTTTCTGGTAAATTTCAACTTTTAAGATGACTTTTCACTTGAGGATCAAAATATTCATAAAATCATACTTTGAAAATATCGAGGGTCTTCAACACACTCTTTTGAGAAAAATATTTTGCTGGTAACAGGTCTACACTTACATTTTTAAATCCCCGAAGTTTTTTAAACTTGATAATGACAGCCAGTGGTAATTTATGACTTTTACTGGAATTCACTTTCTTTCCATATTTTAAACACAGTGGCACAACTTTCAGATGAAGATGCCAGAGTTTTATAAGGTAAAGCTTTCCAATTTAACCCAGCCTCATCGCAGTTGTATACTTAATCACGAGTTATATTTAGACTTTCAATTTTGTCAACAAATTTCTTTGAATAACCCTTCACTGTGCATACCTAATTTTTCATCCTCATCATCAAGCTGATGTATTCCTCATCTTGCTTGGAATTTATCTAGCCACCCTTGACTAGCCTTAAAATTGTCAACACTGAATTCCAAATTCATTTGACGTCCTTGTAAATTAAAATTGAGCTCCTTAACGAAATACCTTAACTTCCTAGTTGTGAAAACCAGATAAACATTGCTTCATCAAGTTGAACGTGAAAGGGAATTGCCAATCTTTTTCATTTGTTAATGTCTCAATTGGAAACTTATTTATTTTTCCAATAAAATCTTCAATATTATTACCATTTTAATTGGTGTTATTTATGGTTGTTCTAGAAATTCCAAACTCTAACAATAGCTTACTATGAACCACTGTTGGAAAAAATTAAAAAATAAAGAAAGGAAATGAAAACTGAACTGTATAAAATACAGTGTAACTTACAATGCAACACAACGTTGTCTACCATGCTGTGGTCAGTTGACTACTGAAGACTTCTACTATATTTTATCATGTGTATGTGATGTGTGAAACAAAGAATCTGTTGAGATATTTTAACAGTAATTGTATAACTCATGTCTGGTATCGGAGTTACCTGATGCCACCTACACTACTTGACAGTGCAGAAAATGTTTGTTATTACTGAGACGAATATGGTGATGAGTGATAAATTAGAGGAATTAGAAAAGTTCTACTGTAATTTAAAATACAATTTTACAGATATTAATTTTGTTTATTTTTTAGTTGCAATAGTGTAACTACCCTATAATTTTAAGAAATTATATTCTTAAAATCCTTAGTTATAATTAATTTTACCTCATTTTTACTTGTATCTGTTTTTCTTAATTATTTTGTGTTAATAGACTTGAGTTTTTAACCTTAACAATTTCTAAATGTGGCAATAACATTTTATAAATTTTTGTAAAATATTTTTAAAAAAATAATTAAGAAAGGAAATGCACTTATTTTAAACAAAGCAAGTTGAATATAACATATGGGCATTTTGGAAAAATGCACACACCATTGTAGCACACTAGATCAACAAGTAAGGAGAAAATATCAAATGTTTCAGTCAAAAGTTTCAGAAATAAATAAACCATTCAAGTAATTATAAAGAAGGGAAACGCTACATCTTAATCCAGTTTTATCTGTTGACCTTCAAGTAATGTTTAAATCATGGTGACTTAAGTCAATTAGCTTTCACACAATTTCATTCTCGAAATGACTGTTGAGACTATGAAACCCACACACTTGGTTATAGACAATTTAGGACTTGACACCAGCACTAGCGCCGGAAGTGGATTAATGCTGGAACTAGAAACAAGCCCAAAATACCCCTATTGAGCAAAAAATAAAAATAATTGAAATAATAGTATTTCAACACTATGACAGCCAAATATTAACAAATAAATAGTTTTCATCTGTAAACAAATAACTGTAAGGGCATATACTCTTACAAAGAGTGAACTGTGCGATATTAGTTCTCACATACACAGTCGCACTTGCACTCCTGCCCCACGCTTGTACATGCGCAAGCAAACAAACACACACAAATCACGTATAGTTTAAGTTAATAAACCTTAGATATTTACCTCTCTTTTAAATAGTTATACATATCATTGATATTATCCTTATAAGATTTTTCTTCTTCAAAAACAAATTTAATAACACCATCTGCTGCAGGGACTGCTTCAGTTAATACTTGACGAAAGTCTGGATCATATTTAGCATATCCTATTACACCAGCTGCTCCAACTAGTAATATGCCCAGAGTATAATAATACTTTTTCTTTGACCTATTAAAACAGAAGTAAATATGAGAAATACAATTTTAAAGTTCATTTCTATTCTCTTTGAGGAGTTGTTTTACCAAAGAGAATAAATATTTTTTTTAATATTATTTTTTAATTGTAACAAAAATTAAGCCAATGAAATGTTTTTCTCATTTTTAACTTCAGCATACAAGCACGTGGAATTATATAAACTATATCTACTGCTCCAGCGTATTTAAAGAATAAGATCTTTAGATCAGTTTAATCTTATGTTTGCTTCATTAGAGTTACATTAACATTTGCATAGTGAGCGTACAAATTTATTTTTATCACTTCATCCGTGAAAAATGTGTCAAAATACACCACAAATTTGTGACCCTTTTTGACTTATGTTATTCTTAAGTTATGGTCCTTTTAACTTAGAATGAAACACAAACTTCAAGCACACAAATTTATTAATAAACCAAGTTTTTCTGAGACGATCAAACTTGAAATGAGCAATACAGAACATTCTAAAGCAGGTGTACCAAATCAGTGGTCCATGAACCATAAATGGTTTTGACAGCCTCGGGATGGTTTGTAAAGGGCCTCCTCCCACTCCACCAAAGACAACTGTCAAATTCGGACATGCAAGCCTCAAAATAAATTACATGGGCCTCAATTAAATGAAATGTTATATTATTATGGTTAAAAATTGGAGCATTTAATTCATGCCAAAATATTATAATATGTACTTGTACGTAAACATCAAATGATAATGATTTCGACTATATCATTTGGTGGAATTATTAATATATAGCTGACAGGGTAGGTATTTTATAAATTACTTTGGTAATTAAGATCTTCAAAGCAAATAAGTACTTACCTACTTTACTCGGAAATTGAACAAATTAAACAATAATTGACATACCTATAACATAGGTACCAATGACATATTGTAATATAATGTAAAGCATATAACATGTTTTACGTTAACAAATACCAAAATTACCACTTTTCTCTAAGATAATAAAAGTAGACTACGCTCCATTAAAAAAAATTTTATATATATATATATATATATATATTAATATATTAAATATGGTGATATGTTTTCTTGTAATATAGTTAATAAATTTAAAATATTTCAAAAACAAGAATACTTTTAATGCATATATTATTCAAAGCTTTTCGCCGATAAAATAGTACCAGCATCTTCAGGAAAATAATTATCTAACAAAATATTTTTACAAAAATTGAATTTATATACATATATATATATATATATATATATATATATATATATATATATATATACGTATATAGAATATAATATATAGGTAACCAAAACGTTTTAAAAAATCTCCAGATTTTTTCAAGATAAAAACTAGGTGGTTTTGTACTTTCATTCAACCCAAAACCTGGAGTGCCAGGTTTCACAATGTTTCAACGATTCACAATGTTGACAGTTGTTGTTGGTGGAGTGGAAGGAGCTACAGACCAATCAAAAGGCAGTATTTGCCTTACATAAGTTAATGGAGTACGTCTTATCATACTAGATAAGTTTCAAAAGTGTATTAGAAATAATCACTGGATCTGGAAAAGGAAACATCATACTTTTACCAATAATTAAATTAATATCAACAGATCCCAAAATGCCATTTCAAACGAAAAGGAACCAATTTCCTTCAAGACTTACATTTTCAATAATGTTAAGCAAGGCTTCAATTTTGAAGGCAATTCACAAAACAAAAACTTTAAGCAAGAAAAATCATGGCTACTGTTTAATGAGAACCTAAGGGAGTGATTATTATTGATTTTCTTGAACAAGATACAACTATTAACTGAGAGAGGTAATGTGAAACATTGAAAAAGTTAAGAGGGTCCCTAAAAAACAAGCATGAGGGAAACCACTTGGAGTTTTTTCATGCCAATGCATATCCACAGACAGCTAAACAGATAGCATATTTATACAGAGAAGATATTGTAAAAGTAGTGCCTTGATATGATAACTGTCCTTATTTGAATGGTGACGGTATTTAGAAAAATACCTTGTTATGTATTTAGTGCATACTAGAAAATGCACTCGCAATCTGATCTAATACACAAACATATTCAGCCAATAAAGGCATGTTGAATCAAATTAATCACAGCATTTCCCAGTGCAGAAATAAGTCACTTAAAAGTGACTTAACAGTGTCATAAAATCACTTAAAATTGTGTTCAAGTGTGGTTTTTCACTCCATGCCAGTCTAAGGATGGTGGTCATATATGCCATACGTAGCTAATAATATACTTTATATAATTACTTCCATTATAAATTTTTTATTATTACAAATCCGCCAGAAAACTAGAGTAAAAAATATATCTTAACTCTTCATTATTTTTATCTTTCCATGACTCATTAGGTCCTTTTGGATATATTATGATTTATAGTTAGGTCATAAATATGTTTTTAAATACTTATATGACAAAGAGCATAAATTTCAAATGAATTTGGAAAATTTATAAAATTTAATATCAATATAGCTTACTTGACTGGAGGACATGGTTTTAAATCTCGTGAAGATCCGGCTCCTCTTTGTTGCTGACGAAGAATTGATGTTATGTATATTTGTAAACACCCATTTCTTGGCAATTTATATAGTTGTAAAAGAGAATCATTTCTTGGTAATCTGTGTACCTGTAAAATACCAATTATTAAAAAATACAATGGAATGATTTCATAAAATAATCTTGTTTAATAACATGAAAATAGAAGGTAAATAAGGTTAAATATGTTTCTTATATTATTAATATAACAATTTCTTGTATTTATTGTAGGAGGGGCACAGAAGCAAATTATCATAGAACAATTGCAAAACGTTTAAAATAACAATACTCAACAAAGATTACATCAACCCAAAAATATTTTTCTTCGTTTTTACATATGTTACTCAAAATGTCACTCAAAGAATAAAAGTTACAATGCTCAAAATGTTTTTTTTTTACTTTTAGCTAGAAAGTCTTCAATTTGATATTTTACCAGATATTGTATCAAGTTCAATGTGCCTGTAATTTATGGCTCATTAATCCCTCTCTGAACAGTCACACTTGAGTGGATGAAACACAGAGGGCCTTTCTCGTAAAGTTCTTATAGAAATTTCTAAAAGTGAAGCAGTAAGAATTTAAATGATATTGCTAGAAGTGGCAAGTTGATATATATATATATATATTATAACTTAACTTTTGTTATAATTAAATTTATATTTTTAAATGTTATTTATTTACCTTACCTATTAATGTCACACCTTCAGGTTTATAAAAGAATTAACAATCTTATCAATTTTTAAACATCACTTGCATTTATTCTCTTCAATTAACTCTACACATTATTCCAAATTTATCTTAATATTGTGCAGTGACAGGCTTGATATCTTAACTAAATTTACAATGATAAAAGGTGGACTTCTGAGGCTTTAGATTTCTAATAGAATAACATTAAAAAAACAGTATTAAAATTTTATTCTTGCACTCAGGGTCGCTATTACGGGAACGTTGCTTTTAAATTAGAAATGGTGACTAGAATAATTTTTATAAATTTTGATGAACTTAAAATTTGTTTTAAACTAAAAGATAGATGTCTGTTGGCTACACTTATATTCAAATATACTTATTATTCTGAAGAGTCCCTGGAATCCTGGCTTTGTTCACTTCCGCGCTTACACTTGACACAAGAAAACTTACTTTATATTTCAAAAAAAACTTTTACGTTTCACTTTTAAAATTTACTTTAAAAAAACTCTACTTAATTTAACAAAATTCTCCCGTTACATCACTTCCATCCTTGTCCCCACCAACCTGTCTTCCTCTCCCGGAGACTCTCTTCCAACTTTTCTTTAAACTCCCGATCATTTAATTTTTATGAAATCCCCAATCTCTCCCACTACTGCCAATACGTTCTTTGTAATTTTCCCACAGTTCTACAATTAGCTAAACCTAACGGTACATGGTTATTTCCCCAGGCTATATCAGCCGCTGGATTTCCCGTCTTAACCAGTATGGACCCTTCTCTATTGTCTATGGTTGCCGGACTCAACTTATAGCATTCCTGGAAAGGATAATGACATGGTACCTGCTTTGTCCGCCTAGAAAACTATTTGTGTCTTTCTTTGCTAAATCCTATAGATGATTTATTTTAGCAACTAACTTAATTTAATCTAAAGCCTCGTACTTTATGTTATAATATATATATATATATATATATATATATATATATATATATATATATATATATGTATGTATATATATATTTGTAGCTTTGCAACACTGTCTTCTTGTATTCACATATCACTTTCACTGTATGTACTTAAACAAGAATCTTACTTGGTATTTATGCGAGTTAACTTTCAAAGATTGGTCGTATCTCCATCATCGGGCATCACTGGCCGGGGCTTGTAGTAGACTGCGAATTGTGTGGAATTCCCGTGTCACAAGGTGTGGTGTACTGTTATGTTCTATTTTCTGATTCACTGCACTGTGCGAGTCTTTTAAGTTTGTCTTGGGTTTAATTTTGTCTATTAGGTTGAATAATTTATCGTTTTTTTATTTTATTTGTGTTTGTTCGTTGATGATATTATTTTTGTTTATAAATTTGTAGTTGTTCCCAGATTGTCATTTTGAGGCCTTTTTGTACTTTTTTTATTAGGTGTACGTTTTTTAATGTGGGGAATGTGTGTTTGTTTTTGATGGGGTGTGTAGCTAAGTTTGAGTTATAAGTTTCAGGTTTGATGAATGCATTGAGGTGTTCTTGATATCTGTCTTTAATTTCTTTTTTGTTTGGCCTATGTATATTTTATTACAGTCTGGGCATTCGATTTTGTATATTCCGTTATTAAGTGTGGGACATATTTTTTCTGATTGGTTTATTATATTGATTATGTTTCCTGTGTTTTTGTAAGCTCTGTTAATATTATTATATTTTAGTGTTTTAGTTATTCCTTTTATGTTGTACCCTGTATATTTGAATGTGGCCTATTTTGTTGTTGTTTGTAGTTCGATTTAGGTTGTTTTAATTTATTAAATATTTTCAATTCTAATTTATCTATAGTTTTTGTTTGTATCCATTTTTTTTGGGCTATTTGATATATTACTTGTTTTTCTTTGGCTTTTTCTTCATTTTTTAGAGGCAGTTTTAGCATTCTGTATAAGAGTGAGTTGTAAGCAGCCATTTTATGTTGTGGGGGATGGTTAGAGTGGTTTGGTATTGTATTAATGGCTTGTGTGGGTTTCCTATAAATTGAGTATCCAATGTTACTTGTATTTCTGGTTATTGTTAGGTTTAGATAGTTTATTTTATTGTTTATTTCTTCCTCCATGATGAATTTTATGTTAGGGTGTAAGTTGTTGATTTCATTTAGAATGATATTATTATTTATTGCTTTATTTTGTGAGATGTATAATCCATCGCCAACATATCGTATCCAATGTCCATTGGGGTCATGTTTTTTTTATGGTTTGTGTGGTCTCACAGTCTTGCAGTTGACTCACTCTTCAACTGTTGTTGGGTTCACCTCAGTCAATTCTAGTTGAGATTCTAGCGAAATGTCAAAACTGCGATTTTGTGCACTTCAGAATGAACAGATGTACTCCAGATAATAACTATTTATCTTACTTTTCTATTCGTGAAGGAATATGTATCAGCATATATATATATATATATATATATATATATATATATATATATATATATATATATAAAGGTTTTGTTAAGCTTGAAGGAGTGTTTGCAATGTAGTGAAGAGAGTAAAAGTTGTAAATAGACTATTATCAAACTCAGTAGTTGGTATTAGACAGTGTTTGGGTGCTTTATAAGTTTTAGATATGTAAATAATTGTAGCCATAAAAGAGTGTGGATTAACACTCAGCATGGATAACAGTTGTGTCTAAAACAACTGATATCAAGCATGGAGTAAAGTAATAGGTGCATAGCAACATAAGGCAGCTACAAAAAGCATGAAATTGAGTGAACTCAAAGCGTAGACTTAAAATGGGAACTAAAAGAGTGAAATCTTTATACTAGTAGTAATAGGACAGTGCTGCAGAAGCGGCTCCAAGATACCTTAGCAGGAGCAAAAGTTTTGGATAGTATGCGTTTTGTGGCAGCAAGGAATCAGGTATAATACTAGAAAATCTTATGAAAGACATAACTGAAAATTCAATTCAAAATTCAAAGGTTTTTGGTATTTTATTGAATAAATTGGTACAAATGTCAACTCATTTACAGAATAAATTGATAGAAAATTAATTTGCACTAGAGAATAAATTGATGGAAAATTCAACTGCTTTAAAGATAGATTTGATGGGAAATTCAACTGCTTTGGAGAACAAATTGTCAGTAAGTTAGAGGAATATTCTAGAAATATAGAAGGTAAAGTGGTTATTAGAAGATAGCACAGCTACTTTAAAGAATCAAGTTGGTGAATTATATACACAGTAAGTTAACTACCAGCTCCAGAAATTAGAGAGTAAATTAGCAGCTAGTTTTAGTGAGTTACAGATTAAGATCCCTGCCGATTTAGAATCTAGAATGAATGACTATGGGCTTTGGAAGAATGCTTGGCGATGCCTGGGACTTGGTGGAAAAACACTCCTATTACCAATACGTCATGTGAGGAGACCCACTATACAGATAATCTGGCATCTGTGGTTATGATGACTAAACGAAGGGGTGTCACAACATTGGAAATTGCCTTGGAAGAGCTATAAAACGATGTTCAAGACAGCGGCTTTGATTAATAGATAGTCACCTGTAAACAAGACCTCGATATTATGTTTAGAGTTAATAGAAGATGTTCTGAAAATGCTGCAGAAGGTTTCAGTGGTAGTAAAGATTGATTACAATGAGATCATCAAATGCCTGGAGATGAGATTTAGTCACCAACACCTGGAGCAGCTGTATTGCTCTCAGTTGAAATTTCAATAACACATTTCATGAATTTGAAGCCGATATTGCCTGGCTAAAGTGAAAAGCCATCTGTTACCATCAGTTATGTATGATCTCTAAGAGAGGATAGTGAACAAAAAATTCTTTAATGGGCTTTGGGAAATTAAGATAGAACAGCCAGAGAGTCTCACCTACCTGAAGAACAATGCTCTCAAGCAGGCTACGGAGTTTCAGGATATGAAGAATGCAATTAGACACTAGGCCTGGATATGTGATGTAATACAAAGACAATAATACCTTGCACGATGAACAAAATAGTAAAGAACGGTTAACATGCTTTGAAAAACCAGAAGAAAAAAATTTGATGTTGAAAATAGGACATCATACGAGTAAAAAGCCTTCGGGCTGTAGAAAGGGTAACAGAAAACTAAAATAGATTAACGAGAGAGGGCAATTGTCAACTTACAATTGGAAAGACTCAGATACATATATCACAGTTACGTTGCTTGCAAAAAGCTCAGTTAGCCGATGTATAGATAGCAGGGTAAATCTGTGACCAAAAAAGCTGCTTATAGATGCAACTCTGATCATCTTATGCATAGATGCTATTTCCCACAATAAGAAGATATTGCCAATGTCACATTGTAACCCCCCAGTTAATTTAAAATTTGTACTTTAATTAATTTAAAACAATAAACCTTTATGTACATATTAATTAATTTTTCTTTGTACTTTGAAAAAACTCACCTGGTAAATTGTTTACCTTACCAACTATATCTAATAATTTGACTTAGAAAGAAACACTGTCTATTCAAATCGTTCTGAAGAAAGATAGGTCACGTTAAAAGTTCTTGTTTATATTTTCAAAAAAAATTGATTTTAAAAATATTACATCTTTACGGTTTACTTATTAAATGTATGACAATATAAATTTAAATTACAAAAAGTTCTTATTCTTTACATATTGTTAAGCAACGTTAAGTCTGATGCACACTGGTTTTGTTTACTGATTTGATTCTATTGAAACATATCAAGATATTAAATTTTGAACTTGGCAATCAGTTGAACTTACTTGTTTGTTTACACGGCTTAACACTTTTAACATATTTAAATTTTGAAAAATATAAAGAAAACAAAACAAATTTACCAAAACATTTTCACTTTGTTATTAAATTTTAAAAAGTAAATCTTAAGTTTAATAAAAGTTTGATCAAGCCTTTTAACACACCGAAAATAATAACTATTGCAGCCCCCTTGTCAATTTTATGTCTACTATAGCTGAGGAAAGACAGATGGACAAGGTTTCTCATGATAAGTAACAGAACACCCCTCCCCTTATAAATTTAAAATAAGGGCACATCTTCCGAAACAGCGGTCCTTAACAAATATAATTAAGTGCTACTATAGGCAAGTTATAACATATTTACAAGCGTTTCAACAAAAATAAATTAGATTTCTATTATATATTATGCTATAACTTCTATATTAACTATAATGTATAAACTCAATCTTTGATATTGAGATAAACGGAAATGGAGGCTAACTATTCAACTTATTTACATTTAATTTATTGATGTTAACCAGCAATACATTTTTTCTATAACCAAATCCATCTTAGACATTTTACCCGTATTTTGGTATATCTATAGGATTTAGGATCTAACATAATATTAAATATTATATTTCATAAAGGATAGTGCTTGTAAAGTGGGGTTATATTTATATGAAGACAGTCAACATAAGTTTTAAATAATTTAAAATAACATAGTGGCTAAACTTTTAGGAATGTTGGACTGTTAGTAATTATGTACACTATTCCCATATACTGTAGCAAAGGATCAAGTTTTTTGTTCTACTCCTATCTAATTCTAATTATCATTCCATATCCTTCTTACAATGAATATATATCCCTTCATGTTGACAGAAGAAGGTTTACTTCAGGTCCCTCTTCTATCTGATATAGTTTCCCATGCCAATATAGTTTTCCATTCCTTGCCTACCCTTATCTCTCCAAAATCCTTTCTTATGTGTAATAAACTATTATAACTAAACAACCTGATTGTTTTAGCAACACACAAAAAATTATTTGTCTGCTATATCTGTTATCTCTACAAAATATCAGCTAAGCAAAGTTAGCAACACAAGAAAACATAACCTCTACGTTTTAAGAAAATATACTTACATAGCAACATTTTTTGATTGCGTGACGAAACATTGGGAGCACTTTTTCTACAAGTGATAAATAAAACTGAAAATTTGTATCAATTTAAAAGTTATAACATGGCCAATCTATATTTTAAAGAAACATCAGCTGACAAACATTAACCACCTCTTTTTATTGTTAATAATGTAATCATATGGCGTTAAGGTCAAACAATATTTAGGTTAATTCAAATAATCTAATCCTATTTTCAGTGGCAACCAAGTGTAAGGTAGTTAATCTTGTAGAGTTATATAAATAAATACATAATACAATATAGTATACATAATTTTTTAAATAAATTCAAATATGTGTGTAATATAAGTATGTATATATATATATATATATATATATATATATATATATACATATATATATATATATATATATATATATATATATATATATATATATATATATATATATATATATATATATATATAAAGAGCCAAGTCAAAATAAAAATACAAGAATTATAATTGAATATACAACTTAAAGCTTTTCGTTCGCTAACAGTACCAATATCATCAGGAATATTAAACATGTTTAATATTCGTGCTGATGTTTGTACTATTAGCCAACGAAAAGCTTTGAATTGCAAATTCAATTATAATTCTTGTATTTGTATTTTGACTTAGTTCTTTATTAATACACAAGAATACATATTGCGATATTTATATATATAATTTCGTAAGCCAAATTGAGAGAATAATTTTGGAAGCTTGGAAGGTCTTAAAGAGCTGGGAAACGGCTCAAATTAAAAATATTGACAGGAAGGACGGGGGAAAATATAGGGTTTTCTCAATTTATAATAATTAAAGGGTTTTGAGGAACTTAAAATTACCAAAAATCTTCATAAGAAATACATTGTAATGAAAAACAGCTGAGTATGATTTTCAAATACTCCAGCTAAGAAACATTTGTACAGATATTATATTAAAAACCGATGAGTAAAAATATTTTAACAGCATTACAAAATAATTAGCATATTAACTGATCCCAGAAGGCGAAGCAATGTGAGGCAAAAACTGCATTTGATTGGTCTGTAGCTCCTCCCACTCCACCAAAAACAACTGTCAAATTCGGACATGCAAGCCTCAAAATAAATTACATGGGCCTCAATTAAATGAAATGTTATATTATTATGGTTAAAAATTGGAGCATTTAATTCATGCCAAAATATTATAATATGTACTTGTACGTAAACATCAAATGATAATGATTTCAACTATATCGTTTGGTAGAATTATTAATATTTAGCTGACAGGGTAGGTATTTTATAAATTACTTTGGTAATTAAGATCTTCAAAGCAAATAAGTACTTACCTACTTTACTCGGAAATTGAACTAATTAAACAATAACTGACATACCTGTAACATAGGTACCAATGACATATTGTAATATAATGTAAAGCATATAACATGTTTTACGTTAACAAATACCAAAATTACCACTTTTCTCTAAGATAATAAAAGTAGACTACGCTCCATTAAAAAAAATTATATATATATATATATATATATATATATATATATATATATATATATTAATATATTAAATATGGTGATATGTTTTCTTGTAATATAGTCAATATTATTTGATTTAAAATATTTCAAAAACAAGAATACTTTTAATGCATATATTATTCAAAGCTTTTCGCCGATAAAATAGTACCAGCATCTTCAGGAAAATAATTATCTAACAAAATATTTTTACAAAAATGGAATTTATATATATATATATATATATATATATATATATATATATATATATATATACGTATATAGAATATAATATATAGGTAACCAAAACGTTTTAAAAAATCTCCAGATTTTTTCAAGATAAAAACTAGGTGGTTTTGTACTTTCATTCAACCCAAAACCTGGAGTGCCAGGTTTCACAATGTTTCAACGATTCACAATGTTGACAGTTGTTGTTGGTGGAATGGAGGAGCTACAGACCAATCAAAAGGCAGTATTTGCCTTACATAAGTTAATGGAGTACGTCTTATCATACTAGATAAGTTTCAAAAGTGTATTAGAAATAATCACTGGATCTGGAAAAGGAAACATCATACTTTTACCAATAATTAAATTAATATCAACAGATCCCAAAATGCCATTTCAAAGGAAAAGGAACCAATTTCCTTCAAGACTTACATTTTCAATAATGTTAAGCAAGGCTTCAATCGACGAAACCTGTTTTTCCCTGATTTTACATATGCTCAACTTTATGTTACACTAAGTGGACAAAAATCTCAAAATGGATTAAAGATACATATTGATGATACGATTGGTCTAAAAAAATCAAATTGAAAACGCATTCACAAAAAATACAGTTTGTGATGAAATTTTGTTTAGAAAATTTTGAATTATATTAAATTAGTTTGTATTACAAAAATAAAATTACTATACAAAAGTTTATATATATATATATATATATATATATATATATATATATATATATATATATATATATATATTCTTGATATTTAACATTATCCATTGTTTTTCCGTTGCACTGACTTTATGAAGTTAATATATTACTATGTGAGTAATTTTATCCACCATTTACCTTATTACCTTTAACAAATACCTTATTACAATAAAAAACTTAATAGTCACTCACCGTAACACCCTAAACTATAACAATAAATTAAAATACCACACAAGATTATACCCATTCAAACCATGCGCACCAGTATTATCAGGGATACCTAAAATCCACAAACCCAACACACCATTTAGACCACTAATAAATTTCACAACAGCACCATCTTACATAATCGCAAAAATTCTAGACAAAATCCTAAGATCTAAAATACATATCAACAACACATACAATATAAAAAATGGATACGAATTAATTAATAAAATAAAAACGATAAAAACAAACAGCAACACAAAAATAATAAGTTATGACATAACTAACATGTACCCTAGTATCCCAATAGAAGAAACCATAGAAATAATAAAAAACAAACTGATACACAATAACGAAAAAAGAAACATAATAGATAGTATCATTACGCTAACCAAACACATATGTAACCAAAATTACTTCCAATTTAACAATAAATATTATAAACAAACAACAGGACTCCCCATGGGTTCACCCATATCATCTGTCATGTCAGAAATATATTTACAACACTTTGAACAAATAATAATTAAACCTATAATAAACACACACAATATCTCACTATGGACAAGATATGTAGACGATATACTTGTAATATACCAACCTACCATTCACAACGAACACGTCATAATATTAAACAAACTAAATACATACAACGAAAACATACAATTCACCGTTGAAACAGAAACAAATAGAACAATCAACTTCCTCGACATTACTTTAAATATAAATGATAATAAAATAGAAACTACAGTATACAGGAAACCTACTTCCAACAACACCACAATACACTACAAATCTAACCACCCCTGGACACACAAAATTAACACTTACAGTAACATGATAAATAAAGCAATAAAATACACACAGGATAACAAACAAAAATTAAATGAAGAATTAGATAACATTACAAAAATAGCAATAGAAAATGGATACAACAAACACATTATAAAAAATATATACAATAAATTCACAAAAAACCCTAACCTCAACACAACACTACAACCGGAACACGAAAATAATAAAAATAAAAAAATCTACCTAAAATATAAATACACCAATAACAAAATAGAAAAAATAACAAATATATACAACAAAGAATACTACACTCCAACTTACAAACCAAACAACAAAATAATAAAATATCTTAATAACACAAACCACATAACAAATTCAGAAAAACATAACCTATCAGGAATTTACAAAATCACATGCAACAACTGTAACGCTTTTTACATAGGAAAAACAACCAGAACATTTAAAATAAGATTTGAAGAACATTATAGAGCATTCAAAAACAAAAATTCTAAAGTATCAAATGTTGCAGCACACCTAATATCCCATAAACACAAAATAACAAATTACGAAAATAACCTAACCATACTGGAAATAAATAACAACCCAATAGAACTAAACTCACTAGAAAAATACCACATTTATAAAAACATACACAACAACTTAATGAATCTACAAACAACATATACAGAAGACATACTATACAGAAATATCATACACACAGATCAAGAAAAAGTGCGCGTAACGTCAAAAAACACCGGCTTCACGGACCGAGCATCCACAGCAGAGAAAAATCAGTGATTCGACAATGGTCAACGACCGAAAGGTGCCTCATCACTCAAGGTAAAATTATTGCACTAATGGTGGATAAAATTACTCACATAGTAATATATTAACTATGAAGTTAATATATTACTATTGTAAATACGTTTATCCACCACTAAGTGCAATAATTTTACCTTGTGTGATGAGGCACCTTTCGGTCATTTGAACATTGTCTAATCACTGATGAATTTTTCTCTATTTTTCTGGTGTGGATATTCGGTCCGTGATGTTGGTATTTGTTGACGTTACACTCATTTTCTCTTGAGTTGCGTGTATAGAGAAAATACACGGTGCCTCATCATACAAGGTAAAATTATTGCACTTAGTGGTGGATAAAAGTATTTAGAATAGTAATATATTAACTTCATAAAGTCAGTGCAACGGAAAAATAATGGACAACGTAAAATATCTATCTATCTATCTATCGATATATATATATATATATATATATATATATATATATATATATATATATCAACAAAAATTAAAAAATACTTGACCATTTGTTTTGAAAATTTTAAAGAGGATTTTTTTATTTACCTGCAATGTCATAGGCTGTATATAGTACAATTTTGTTTAAATGGATTGTGGAAAAAACATGAGACTATTCCACCATAGCGTAGTATGGAATACTCGTAATAAAGGCGTACTGCCGCCTATGATACAGGCATAGCTTTGCGTTGTGGCTGATAGGCGGTAACTGGCTTTTCCGTTGTGATAACAACATTTTAACGTTTAGTGTTGAAAAATCTGAAGTAGAGATTCTGAAAGAGAGTCTGAAAGATTCTTCATTTTTTTTTTATTTGTCTTGATCAATACACGTTTTTACATTTGATTGAGTGTACCATAAATAAAAAGTGTTTAGAAATATTGTGAAAAAATATTTCGTTTTTAAAATGCCAAAAATTTATTCGTTTTGAAAAACGTTGGCTGCTAAACCAAAGGCAATTGTTTTATTTGAGGAACGACAAAATGAAAGATTTGAGGAACGTGAATCTCGTATCTCGCAAGTAAGATCAAATATTGCAAATAGTCGAGCAGGTGAAATATGTCCAGTAAGAGAAATGCGGTTGTTACAACAACGAATACAGACCTCTTCTTAGGGACAACGTGTATGCTACTATGTTAAGAACTGTGTTTGAATAACAAGCACATTCAATATCAATATCTGCATTCATATCAAGCGACTATATCAATTCAATACATTTGCAAATCAGCTCAATGAATAAAATTTGCAATCATTTCAACGCCAAACATGAAAAATTAAAGCACCTGGTTTGTGCTGGTTAGGAGGTAAAATATCTTTGACATAGATTCATGAATGACCTGAGCCTTAAAAAAAATTGTTTTTAGGATTTAATCCTTTATCAAAACATTTTTTTGAAAATGCTACGAAATACAATACATTATTTCAAATGACATCTTTTGGTGCTAAACAAGTTGTAAAAGATAATTTTATACTAAATTTAAATTTCAAGGCCAAGTCTACCTCGCAAAGGAGGTTTACTTCCTCAGCGTGAGAGTAACAATAAATGTTTACAAATACACCTTATCTTAAATACTATTCAGTTATCAATCCGTTCAAATACTGTTCCAAATTTAAATAGAGAATTGATTGAAATTTACAAAATGTTTTGCAAAATAATAGCAAAGTTACTAAAAGCTTTAAATATAATTTGGGAAATATGCGTAATGCTAAGGAGGATTTTACACTAATAATTCATTCTGAACTCGAGCCTACAAATCAACAAATAAGTCGTTATAATGCTCCCATTATGTGTGTGTGTGTGTGTGTGTGTGTGTGTGTGTGTGTGTGTGTGTGTGTGTGTGTGTGTGTGTGTGTGTGTGTGTGTGTGTGTGTTTTGCGACGGTCTACCTACATAGCGCATACAGACTCCTGGTACTTTTCCTCTGTATCCACACTTACCTGTAAACAGCCTACGCAGGTAAAATTTGAAACAAGCAGATGACAAGAGCCAGAACCTGTACCGCTGCTTGCCGAATTCTGCTAAAGAACCAGTCACTTTTATATTAAAACCTAACTTACTAATATTTATCCCTTTGAGTTACTATATCTCCAGGAATGAATTTTTTTGAAGGTATCACAGCTTAGTGAGCATATTGTAGGATTATTTAAAAAAATTGTTTAATGCAAAAATAAATTTAACTCTTTGTCGTAAGCTAGTAAAAACCATTGATTTTTATTTTATATAAAATATTGCTTATTTTAAGAGTTTTATTTCTTATTTATTTACAATTTAAATGTATTTCAAAATTTTTAAAATATTTACTTAAAAATTTCATTATTTAAAGTTAAATGTTAAATTTAACCTGTAATACTTTTAACAAATCTATAATAAAACAAATAAATATTCATCAAAAGCAAAACATATAATAACTTTCAAAGTAATACAATATTGAACAAAGGGTTATTTTTTAAAATGTTCCTTTTACTAATGTGGTACTATTTTTTGTTACTACTCCATTTAATTATTAATTCTCAATAATTATTCATATATTTTATTTCAAATTTATAATCGAAAATCTTATTTTCTTTCATAAAATTAAATTAAATTTATATTAACAAGAAAAATAATACAATAATAATTTACATTTAATCGATCAATATTTTCAAAAATTCTCAAATTATTTCAACTTGTGATACTACAAAACCATGATTTAATTTACTTTTATATCGTCTTTAAATTTATTTATTTCCTTCACTATTAATTTTTTATAATTTTTTACCCAAGTTCTTTTTTATTTTTATCCATTTTCAGATTTAATTTACTGATTTAAGTTCTATTAATTATATATCGTCATCAAAACATCACACATAATCAAAATTATTTTTAAATAACCACATGAATTTTATTTAATAAAGACATGAAATATTAATATATTAAAACTAACATACTTATAAATGTAAGCATTTTCATATATATCAATTGAACAATTATTTTCTTATTATTTTAAAATTTCAAATCATTTCATTTAATAATTGTAGTTGAAGCCATTTCAAAAATTTATGTTTAATTTGCAAATCTTTTCTTATAGAAGTCATTAAAAATATTTTATAATCACTTTAAATTTTCTAGTCTTTTAGACTATTTCATATTTAATTAAAATTTACTTTGAAAATATAATAAAAAATTATGTGAATTTAAAAGTTTACTTCTTAAAGTTTATTTAAAAAATGTTTAAAATATATAAAATTGTTTAATCAAAATTTAAAGGTTTAAAGATAATCAATGGCAGTGCTAACTTGTTTTGGCAGTTCACTTTCACGGGGTTCATCTCCTAGATAGGCCCTTGGTCCTGGTCCTGGTGTAGAATCACCCTCTCCCTCTCTCTCCCCTTCGCTCTCGTTCCGCTTAGGTCCTTTTTGGTTTGGCTGCAAGGGATGTCTTCATTGTCTACTTTCTTGATGTTTTATGTTTTATTCAGATTGGATTTTATTATAAATTTTAAAAAGTCTTTTATTTAAAGTTCATTATCCTCAAAATTACCTTTCTTTAATAAATTTCTAAATTTTACTAAAATTTTATTTAACTTTAAAAATTTGTTTATCTGTTCCCGAATTTTATTACTGCGTTCGAACCACTTTACCCCTATTTAATTACAGTTCATTTTGCCTTTAAACTTTTTTTTATAATTTAGTATTTATCAACAATGCTCGACAAGTATTTTTAGAATTTTCAAATCAGAAAGCACTTTGAACACATATGTTAAATGTTGTTATAGGGAAAGTAGCCCTAAATCTCACTCCGGGAAAACACGAATTCTACATTTTGACGTCAACACTAGTCTTTAGCCGCACATTTCCTACTAGCTACTCACAGTTTAAAAACAAATTTCAAGCCTGACATCTTGTTATTCTTCCGTTTAGTTCCAGCTTCCCACCTTGGCCTTAGAGTCTCTTGGACTAGCGGCTTTTTTAATCCCTACTCTGCACTTATTACTACCAATCAAAAACTGCTTCAAATCGTATGACAGCTGGTGCTCCTATTCCCCAATCTTAACTTCTTTATGTACAAGTTATCTGTTTTAAATTCAATGCCTCTAACTCTCCTTTGGTGCGCTTCAACGTTTTTTTTTTTTAGTATCTTGCAATTTTCTCAGATTTCTTCTGCTGATTACAATGAAATGTCGATGATGTTTCTACGTGAAAATTGGCGTTTGATATAATTAAAATTGCCTTTGTTAAAATGGCTTTTCTTTTAAGTTTTAAATTAATAAAAAAAGTGTCAAGTTATTTTTAAAAAAGTTTCAAAATTAAAACCTTTTAATCTCTAACTTTCTCCCATTGTACGTTCCCACGTGTTATGGGACCGTTATAGTGTGTGTGTGTGTGTGTGTGTGTGTGTGTGTGTGTGTGTGTGTGTGTGTGTGTGAGAGAGAGAGAAAGAGAGAGAGAGAGAGAGAGAGATAGAGAGAGAGAGAGAGAGATTGTGTGTGTGAGAGTGTGTGTGTGTGTGTGTGTGTGAGAGAGAGTGTGTGTGTCTTGTGTTATTGTATACATATTATGCATTATGCGTATATTATACATTATTGTTATTACATACACACATATTATTATATTACATTTAATATATTATTACATTAAATTATATAGGCTACTTTTTTTATTTGAATTAAAGGTACGTATATTTTAAATACACACTTTATTGTTTAAAATTAGAATTTTAATAGTCTATTACTTAAACAATAGACTGAAAAATCAGTTTGAAGCTAATACAACAACACAGTGAATACTATTTAGGGAATCATATGACGAGCCTATTGTTGCGCTTAGTTTCTTGGTAATTAATAGAGACGGCACGCGGCGTTTCGGGAGATGTCATATTATAGTACAATTAAGTCACGTAGACTAATATTAGTGTTATAATAACAACAAATCTTGGTATTATAAATATAACAATTACCAATATTGTGTTATCATAATTATTACGTAAAAACAATTATAATTTAATAAAGTTAAAGAGTTTACATCAAAGAGTTAGAAGTGCCAAAATTCTCTGGCCAGTAAGGAAACGTCTTTTAATCGTTACCCAAGTAGGCCCTAACTCGTATAAAATTCAGTTTTATACTGTAATGAAAATACAGTTACAACTTAATAAAATTCAAAGGTGTCTACCAATGGGAGGTGACGATCATAAGTGTCAGGCAAAAGATAACGTGATTTCTAATATTATTCCGAAAAAAATTAACATTTTCTTCAAATTATTTGAAAAAAATTAATTTGGTGCTTATATAGCTTTGCTACCTGTTACCTGCCAAAGCACGATGACTTAAACTTCGTAGAGATCTATAATTCTTTCCTGTGTTGGGAGCATAAGCAGAGAAACTTTCAGTTTTTATACTATAGTGTAGTTTTGGCGTTCGCGGGCTCTTGTTCTATTAATGATACAAAAATAAAACTCAATAAAAAAAATCTCTGTACGCCCTAAACAGTCGTATGAATTCAAAATAATAATTACAAGGAATAAGGTTATTAACTTAACACGCGGTAAGTAAATATTACCTTGGAGGTATGCGTCTTACGTGAATATAAATACGGAAGTAGGCAATAATAGGCTTCCGACTTCCCAAAGTTGGTACCACAACGAATTTGGTAAAGTTCTAAGGTTTACTTTAGGTTCTAGTTTATTCAAGGCTTCAACAGTTTTACTTAACAATTACTGAGGTTATTTAATAATTTTATAATAGTGAAAAACCTTAAATTCTTCTTAAAGTACAGAGCAAAATATAACTAGGAATAAACAAGTAGTCAAACATTAATATGCATTGGTGTTTTTAATTATTATTAGATAATTATAAACATTACATACCTCGTAAAAGTACTAATAAATAGTCTATATTTAAAAATAAATTTCGATATTTGTCTATTTTCAGATATAATTTTTAAAAACCAACATTTTTTCTACAGTATTAATGTAGGAAAAGCGAGACAGCAAAAAAATGATCTTATTATACCACTTGGAATGCATTGGATATGATTGCAATGCTTTTCCAATTCTATTACGGCCTGTGGGCGAGACAATGAATATATCATTAGATTTCCATTCGCTAAACAATAAATCCATGAAAAATGTGAACCTCCTGAACAAGGCTATACTTTGTAATCTAAAGACGCTACACTGTTTCGGAATAATCCTTCTCATGCACATGTAGCTCAAGGTTTTAAACAAGAACACATGATCCGGGTGCCCGTTAACCCCGCCTTTATCGAATGTATAAATATAATTGATGTGTACTCCTTCCACGTAATTCAATATGCATTTTGCACACGTTACAATCGATTCACTAAAAAACGCGCGCGGAACAAATTCGCACGCCGTTAAAACAACATTCCCTTCCGGTATCCCTAATAACTTACAACATTTCATTAGTTCTAATTTCTTCAAGATTCTCTCCTTTTGTGTATATTTTTCATTGCTATTGTTCAACATACACAACACGTGCAATTCGCAGTTTTTAACCTCCAAAAAGTTGTCAACAATTGGACCGAAATAAACGCACAAGTCATCCGTATGAGTAACAAGCATCAGTATTCTAGTCTTTTCCTTAAACTTAGGAAGAGGGTAAGGCCAAATGTTTATTCTCAACAAATATAATATTACTTCATAGTAGAGAAAACGTTTTAGGTATAACAAGAACAAAAGTAAAATCCAGACTGTGTAATCTACGAAGAAACATATCAGACCTAATGCATTAAACATGTTCTTAGAATGTTCTTCGTAGCAGAAATATTTTCAAACATCCACGGATTCCTGTAAAAAAAATAAAACCAGTGAATAATAATGATGAAAGTAGGAAGCCTAAAAATAGGATAATATCCGTTAGTTATCATAAAAGATTATTTAATCACAATGTAACCTAATCAACAAATACTACGCAAAAAAAATTAAATATCAAACAACACTAAACCGATCCTCTTATCATGTCTACAAATAGTTGATGGCAAAATCTAAATTCAATAGCAGTAAAACGATAAAATATATATTACATATCGTAAACTATAATAAAAACAATAAAAAACAATAAAATCGTTTACTATAAAAACCGTTAGCCTACAAAACCTCTCTGTAGCCTAGGCCTACATTTCCCTAACCCAGTACTTTCAGAAGATTACAACCGAAGAGTTCGGTTCTATTATCATGATGTTGACAATGTTACGAATCTAATGAAACGTTTTGTAACTATTAATTTTTAGTACCCAAGGTTTTCTTTTTGTTCTTATTAGGGCTACAATTAAAAAAAAAACGTTAAATCAAAGTAAACTACGAGTATTTTACTTTACTAATTCTAAACAGACACTTTAAAAAAATACACAGAATGAAAATTATATGAAATAAAAAACATTTACAATAAAACTCTGTAAGGAAACCAAACCGTATAGTAAAATCAGTTTCATAAGAAGTAATGAAAAAAAAATTAAAGTCAATTCCTATTTGGTTCAACAAAGAGAAAATTATTTACTTCATATTACATAATTACAATTAATATAAGTATGTATATACATATGACATAATCACAATATTAAGAGGCAAAATAGAAAGCGAAATTAATTATTAAAACTAATTAATGAATTATTATTTGAAAAAACTGTATTTACATCAAGCATCATCTACTACATGTTGAAAAACATATTTGAACTATTTATTAGGAATATACTGTGAATGAATTTAATAATAAATACACAAAAACCTCATAACCCCAACTTTGCTTTATTTTACCTTTACGTACATTTCCCTTACCAAGTAACCATACTCAGAGGGATACAATGACTTGAGTATGATGAGTGTTATGATCATCACCGACTCATCGCCGAAAACTCGGTTATGAGTGTGAAATCGACCAGACGTTTCCACAACACGATAATAATCAGGCTGATTTTTGTATAGTCTTTGGTAGCGATATATTTATCTGAATTTTCCTCTCCTGGAACGACAGTATGATGGATCACACTAGGAATTGTTCAAGACACTAATTTCGCTCTTCCATCAGTTTGTTTTGGAAAAAAATAGTTTTCTCTTCAGAAAAGAACCTCTAAACTGAGTTTCATCAGCGGCTGTGTTGACAGATCAAAACTAATAGTGTCTTGTCTAAAACTTGCAGGTTTTGAAATTTGAATATATTGTTCCATTTATCAAACTATTAGAAAATATAATTAAAGGGTCACCATATTTTTCTCCTAAATTGTTACATTAACTTTTTAGCTTAAAGGATAATTTTTTAAACGACGCGCTGTGTTGAACTACTTATGTAGGTGGGGATTTCTAGTTCTTACATTGATAAGAAAAAGTAGACTACATACAAGTAGCCCTGGATTCCTTTGTCGTTAAAATCTAGCCCAAATCTTTATCGTTAAAATTAGGTTGAGATTCATCACCCAAACCCCCTTATATTCTCTCGAACAACAACATTCGGCAATCACTTAGCTCTCCCTCTCTGTGAACTTTTTCCACTTCTTCTCCACGAATATTTTCGGCAGAGCCCAAAGCCCCTATCCGGAAGTTCAAGGATTCGATTGGACATCCTTTCATCTTCCAACCGGGTCTTAGAGTCCTTCTGGACAACCTGTAAGACCTCGCCCAACGTAATTTACTTCTTCATGTCCACTACTACCACCCCTAGGTTAATCATTAGTCATAAATTCAATACTGGAATTAAGTGAACATTTGTGCTGTACTTAGTTTGTAAAATATTCTGTTATCTTTTAGTTTAGTTACATTAAATCAGTCTTAAGAAGCAACATATAATATATTTTGTAAATGATTACAAAGAAATTAAAATTCGTAGTACGCAAAAAAGTTAATCCAGTCATACAGTTTAAACTTATTCTAAAGTGCGGCGTATATGTTTTTAAGGAGAACGTGGATAGGTGAAACTGCCTAAAGACGAAAGATGTGAGTCCTCAATTAGGTGTACCCAGCGAGTACAGCTTTGCTGTGACGTGACATGTGGGTACTGAACAACTTCATTGTTTTTGTAGAATGTTTAGTCTTGATAGACGCTTGTTAAAGTGATATAGTCTTTGGAGCACAGATAATCATCCTGATTTATTATAGTTTTCTCCATTTTTTGTGTGAAAACTAATACATGTAACATATTGAATGTACCATATACTAATATATTATATATTTACTGACGCTATGCATTTTTTAACAATTTTTTAAATCTGTAATCAAGTTTATCACAATAGGATTGTAGTACTATCAGTTGGAAGGGATTAATATATATATATATATATATATATATATATATATATATATATATATATATATATATATATATATATATATATATATAATATAAATATTTATTTTAAAAGATACATAAAATTATTTAACGTGTAATTGACCTAAATAGATTTACTGTCATACTCAGGTTGTAATTCTTGACGAAATATGAAAAAGAGGGAGAAAACCTCATGCCAATGTTATTAGAAGGGGCGAAGAGCCTGAAAGATTAAGAGTCCCAGTTCCAACTTATCCCAATCACAAAAATGATCTTACAAAGTACGGAAGATCCCCTTCTTAAGTCGTGCCCTATCCCAAAAAATAGTCCTGATATCATATACCTACCAGTACACATTGTAAAATGACAGATATGTAAAATACTCTCAATTTTTTAACTAACTGACTATAGTATAAGCATATCAAACAAACGTTTATTGATATGTAAAGTATAGGGTATAAATACTCCCATGTCCCTTAAAAAGGCATCTGCATCTATAGAAAATAATTAATGTTATAGGATTTTTCTTAACGGTATTGTTTCTCGAGTGTTTTGTTATACATGACTCTCGGCAATAGTTTTAAACACTTAGTAATAATATAGCTTTCACGAACGTATAATTAGAGTAAATTTTTTAACAAACTAATGATCACCTAGTGTGGCCAAAACAGATTTTTCTTAATAGGTTTTTAAAACTTTGTTTTTAATTATAAATTCTTGCAATTGGTTTAAAGGAACATAATATTTGTCCTCTTTTACTATCATTTCAATAAAGACCTACTATCATTTCATGGGGAAAATTAACAATAAGTTCTATTTAAATATTTGACGACTAGTCTAAATTTAAGAAGAATATGTTAAATTTTGTAATCTGAATGTTTTGTTAGTAGGCTTATTGTTATTCTAAGTATAGAGTTCGCTAGGTGTAATCAGGCATGTTAAGAGGAGAGTAGCCTGTTCCCATCGTAATCATAAGGGAAGGAATTTATTTTTAATTTAAGATAAAACATGCTTAAACAGGTTTCAAGATAAAAAATGTCTTCTGGATTTTATTGTCCACGAGATTCAGCGAAACTTTATTCAACAAATTAGCGATTTTTCGAACTTTACTCAAACTTTAAAAAAACCTTAATGAGACAAATGTTTTCTATCGCAATAAGAGGCCGTCGTCAGTGTCTCTAGAAAATTAACAAGTTAATAATTAGTGTAAAAGCTGAAAGGTAATTTAAATTTTCAGTTTTGTTTTAAATGGCAGTTTTGAGCCCTTTGACTGGCCGACGTCTTGCTATTTTTGTGTCATACATATATTCTAATGTGGCATGTTAAAAAAAAAAGGCTTTTGAAGTCAATCGTGCATTTCTAACATGACCTTTCTGCTTATTCATCTTTCGAAAAGCATAGGCCTACATGATGTTTTTGAAAGCAAACCTAAATAAATTTCGAATAATGGTTAACATTAAATTCTTGTGTTTACTGGTTTGTTGTCTTAAATACAACTACTTACTGGTTACTAATCCGTATATAAAGATTTTAGGTTAGGGCTTATCTGATAAGTAGAAGAAAATTTTTATTTTAAATTACTCCTGATTTTTTTCTTTTTCTTCATATTTATTTAAAATTGGATAATAATCAAAATTCATGTATAGTTTGTCTTTTATTTCAACATGTAATTTTTAAACAGCGTGAAAATATTAATACACAAAAAATATTTATAACTTTAATTAATGTTTACTTTTTACAGCTGGTTTGGTTTCAGCAGAAAGAACAGGGGCTCAATGCTATTAATATTCAAGTGGCATTGTTTAATATTTTCTAATATATGTTATTACAGTATAAAACTATTTCCATGAAACGCCATTGGCCTAACATGTGATACAAGTTATAAACGTAGCTCATTAGTTACAAAATACCTAGAAAAAGTGATTTTAAGATATTTAGAGGTGTAAATTATACCTTTAATGTAAATTTTAAAAAGTTTCAGATCCATTTACTGGTTTCTTTCTAAACTGGCAAGTTTCACTTTATTCCTCTTTAACACCATCTTCATGGCTTTTTTATACGTTTGCCACAAGGTTAGTCAGAATCAAAAAAATTGTAATACTAAAGATATAAGTGAATTTTTATTACTTCAGTAATATAAGCTAGCCTGTAGCCTATACTTAGTTCCAATGAAAGGGAACTTATTATTGATGCTCACAGTGTGTCCCAAAACCTTTAAATTATATTTATGTTATAATTTTAAAATTTTTTGAGGCTAATACAAATAAATCTCTGAATATGGTGTTTAGGAAGAAAATAGGGCTCAAATACGAAAACGTGTATTGGGGCGTTGGACTTTATATGTATTCTTATCTTACCTATAACTAATATATCCTATTATCCTATTAAAACCACACTTTTGGAAAAACAAATACAGTAGTTACACCGAAATCTATAAATTTAATTTCGGAAGCGAATCGGTCTCCATGAAATTTCTCGGACAAGATAGGGTAGTTTAATTAAGTTCATTTTAAAGCTTTAGGGCTAAAGACGGCGTGAACACTATCAGACATGTCAACAATTACCTGAACTCCGCCGCACTGGCCTTGATAGATCCAATTGTTTCTTATTGGAAATATTCACTACAGTGGGTTTATTAATAAGCAAGCAATATATGCCGGATGGTGATTAATAAATATACCAGATGGTGATACCATCAGCTGATGTGAGTATAGCTGTTTATTTATTTTACTTTTATTGTTCTGTATAATTAATTGAGATGTTGAAATGTAGCTAATAGACGAAGGCTGCGAGTTTGTGTAAATTATTTTGAAATGGTGTGAAGTAGAAATAAGGGTTAAGAATAATTTACAAGAACATTGCGTAATTTATTATTTATGTTCGTTGATTTTAGTGTTCTGTTTAGGTGAAAATCTTTAAATGAATTGTAATGGAGGAAGACCGCGAGCTCGTAGACGAGTATTTAGGAATGGTGAGCAGCAGAGAGATAGGTAGGGGATCATTTACAATGAGCATTTACAATAAACATATCCACAATTTTAGGCGTCCTCTAATTAATGAAGATTATGTGATTCAGTATAGTGTTGGCAGGCTTGACCAAAGCTGTCAGCATTGTAATGCACTTCATTTTCCCAACACTTTAGTTTATATTGCCAAAATGGACTAACATTAAGGTTCAAATACAGAAACGAAGCACACAAGGGAAAATAAACGACGATGAAAATAGTTACACAAAAACATTGTTTACCAAGAAATACTATTGTGATTTCCAGCATAAAATGTATTGGTACTTAAATCACATTATTAATATAATATTTAAACTATTAAAAGTATTTCATTTCGTTTTATTGTTATAAATAAGAAAGGGAAATTGCTGTTACGAGCCCCTAGTATAATTTAACAGCTCAAGTGTGAATTTATTTGGTTAAGTTCAATATAAAAACAAATAAACACAAAAGTCTTGAACATTTTAATATCAGTAATACTTGCTTATCATATTGTGCGACTAAAATTTGTTCCACAACTAAATTTTAGAAATACAATGGAATTTTAAAACAGGAGACAAATATGTGTGTTTTCTGTTTTACGTAGGCCTCTCATTTCTTTGATTGTCAACATTTCAGCAAAAACTTAATCCCTATAGCTCATTATAATTTTTAAACTTTAAATTTTTATTTCAATAATTCTGGATTAAAAATAAACGGAAAATATTGTTTGTTTAATTTGAATTTTTTTAATGTTGTTTATCAGGAATTTTGAAGAAAAAAATATAGTAAGTAAAGTAGCAGGTTGGTGTTCGTGTAGGCCTACGTAAACATGAGAATAGTAGTAAAAAGGATTAACACACTTCCTCTCGTGTTTTCTTTGAAGATTGTGAAAGAGTTGGATGTTGAAAATTCTATTATACTGGATAATGAGCCCAACTGGATAAAGAGAACTTATTCTGTATAAAAGATAAGAATGCTCGCCTGCTTGGAAAGAAAAGAAATAAAAACACTATTATCAAGTCAAAGGAAAAATTATGACTTATTGTAATGCTTACTATAAGATTATGCGATAACCAAGGGTTACGGTCCTGTACATTCTTGTTGGTAGTTGAATCTAAGCAGTTAGTTCTCCATGCATCCATTCCAGTTGGAAACAAAATACGTTATATGCTTGAGATTTCTGCAGTTTTAAACCAAGTAGTCTAAGGTTTAATATTGTTATCAATCAAATTGAGACTATTTAATTATACTTTCAGGTAAATGATTGTATTACGTTATTTCTTAAAATTCAATATATATTTTAAATTTATAAATAAAAACAAGTAATAGATTTTTTTAAACTCAATTCCTATTTAAATCAACAAAGAAAAATTGTATTTTAGTTTCTTTTTATTTTATAGTTACAATTAATATAAATATGTATATACATATATCAATATAACAATATTAAGTGGCAAAATAGATAGCGCATTTACTTCAAAATTTCCATTTTCCTTTCTATGTCTGATGTTAAACGATTATTTTTGTTTGTTTCTATTTATACGCTTTCGTTTTTTTACGTAGCTTGCATTGTCGTAGTTTCTTTTCGCTTTCCTTTCGCATTGTCCGTTGTGAAGCAAGGTTCAATACTGTTAACCCAGTTTGTTTATTTTATTCTTTTCATTCATTTCTAATCCTAGAGCATTATTTATGATATTCTTTGGTAATCGTGGGAACAATTTGATGTAGCGCAATGGAGGTGTTGCCATCTAAATGGGGGCAAAAGAAAAGTTTGCGTAACAAATCAATAAACTTCTAACATGAAGATATTCAGTTTAAATCTGACCTAATCTCCCCAAATTTTTATAATGTAGTTATTTATTAAATATTTGAAAAAACCCAGTATTAATATCAATTATCATCCACTATAGGTTAACAAAAATGTATTTGAACTTAATTGGATGAATAAAAATGTATTTTATCAACGACTGAAAATATGTATAAGATATATTCAGGAGAGTGCAAGTTAATAGAAGGAAATTAATAAAGGAAAATATATATCTCATATTTGTTAGGCCCGAATCAGACTGGAACTGCTAGATAAGCAGGAGTTGGTTTACCCAACTCTTTTATATTTATTTCTTTAAATCCTTCTTAATGTTGATATTTTAAAAATATAATATTATGTATCTAACATCAAAAAATATACTCGTAATATTATAGCGAAGTATAGAATACACCAAGCAACAGTAAATCAAATAACCGCCCTTTTGTTTAGCCTATTATATCTATTTGTCCTGAGAGTCAAAATTCCCTCAAACACACCAATTAAAGTTTAAACAATATTTGGGGGAGGGCGCTAGACCCTCCCCTTAAGGTGGTCAGGACTCCCTTAAACTGACCCTACTCAATAAATAAATCCTGAAGCCGCCTGAAACAGTTACTGTTATAACTATTTCAATTTTACTAAAAAACAATAATATTATTTATTAAAAAAAAAGGGTATAGCTATCTCCTAATTAATGAAAAAAGTGTACTTAGTGTTTAGAATATGTTCTCCAACACTAGATTTTTCAGGTCTTTGAAATTTTATATGGTTAATATGTTCATTAAATTTGGTTAATATTTTTCTTTTTGTTTGGACAATATAAATTTTACTACATGAATTACAATTTATTTTATAAATCCCAGATTTATCTATCATCTTTCTTTTATCTTTTGGGTTACCTAATACATTTTTTAGGCTATTTTAAGCTTTTGTAAGCTACTTTTAAATTTACCTGTTTAAAAACTTTTTCTAAACCTATTGTTAAATCCATATCGAATGGTAGGCTAATGTATTGATTTTTAATATTTTCTTTTTGTGTTATTAAGGTAGTAGAATCGTTTCTAAACATTTTAATTTTTGTTTTCTCAATATGTTATTTATTATTTTAGGATCATATCCATTAAATTTAGCGATTTCTTTAATTTTGGCCAACTCACATTTAAGTCTGCTTTTATGCAATGGAATTGTAATTAATCTATTAACCATAGTATTAAAAACTGCAATTTATGGGATTTACAATGATTAGAATCTATCGGGATATATCTATCATTATTTGTATGTTTCCGATATATATCAAATTCAATTTTATTATTATTTCTAAAACATAATACATCAAGAAACGGTAAACATTTACTATGCTATATTTCAAAAGTAAATTTTATTTTTCTATGTTCATTGTTAATTAATGATAAAAAAATGTTCTACGTTAAACTCTTTGGTATTAAAAAATGCAAAAATATCATCTACAAATCTAACCCATACTCTATTAAAATACGGGAGTTTGTTTCTTAATTCCTTTTCAAAATTGTTCATAAAACGTTCGGCTAAGAAAGATGATAAACTATTCCCCATAGCTGTACCATCTTTTTGTTGGTAAAATACATTGTTAAATGAAAATAATTCTGTGTCATACAACATTTAGTTAATTTTACATATTGGTCAGCTTCATTAATCTGTATATAATTTTCAATTAAATATATATTAAATATGGTGATATGTTTTCTTGATAGTTAATAAATTTAAAATATTTCAAAAACAAGAATACTTTTAATAAATATATTTATTCAAAGCTTTTCGCCGATAAACAGTACCATCATCTTCAGGAAAATAATTATCTAACAAAATATTTTTACAAAATTAAATCATATGTGCTGATATATTAATTAAGCCCATATGATATAATTTTGTAAAAATATTTTATTAGATAATTATTTTCCTGAAGATGCTGGTACTATTTTATCGGCGAAAAGCTTTGAATAAATATATTCATTAAAAGTATTCTTGTTTTGAAATATTTTTAATTTATTAATTAAATATATATATATTTATATGTTGTACAAATTTTCAATCGTTAATAAAATACGTTTTTATTCATCCAATCAAGTTCAAATACATTTTTTTAAAACCTATATTGGATGAAAATTGATGTTAAAACAGTTTTTTCAGACATTTATTCAATAATTAAATTATAAAATTTGTGAGGTCCAGCTGGGTTCGAACTGAGAATTTTCATGTTCGAATACAGCGTGCCTTGGCACTGCGTCAACTTTCCAATACCTAGAAATATATTTCTCAAGTATCTATCATAAATAGTGATCTAGAGTAACTAAAATAAAATTTGCATTTGTTACCCTTAGTAGGAATTTACTTAAAACATTTTTTTATATTACTTGTTTTAAACTTGTATTGGATATCACTTGATTTTAATATAGTTTTTTCAAGTATTAATTCATTCATTCATTAATTTTAGTTTTATATAGGAGCAAGTCTTTTACGAAAGGAGGAAGTTATGCAATATATATAGTAGTCTCGATAATTCGAAGTAAGTGGGACCGAGACCCCCTCGAATTACCGATAACTCGGAATACATGGAAATTCGTTCCTGTGCATTAGAAAAATATGAGTTTTGATTAACCCTAGTACTAAACCCTATAGCTATTTAAAAATGCACTAAATAAGTTTATAGAACGTTATATGAACATTTCTTGGAAGCCCGGGTGATTTCCTTTGCATACAGTATTGATATAAACATTTCATTGAAGCCTGACTGAACATTTTCTTTCAAATAGATAAAATAGCCTCAAATAGAAATTGGTTAGAATTTAACGGAAGCTCGAAATATCGAGACTGTACTGTAGTTATTTCGTCCCATTTTGCTTAAAATAAGTGATAACATATGATTTCATAAAACAGCTGATTTTATGTTATAGGTTATGGTGTAGAGTAGCTGTCTCAATGCTAAGGCTATGTTACTTTGTATACCGTATATTACTTGTAGGCTAATTATTTAATAAAAAGTAACTAAAATAAAATTTTTCTTTTTTTACCTAATTAGGAATTGACTTTAAAACAATTTTGTTTAGACTATATCGGAAGATATGGGCTATTCCAGAGTTGTCCAACTTACAAAGGTGAAGGAGGGGGCAATCTTTGGGCTAAACCGCGGGCCTATGTGTGGTGCAGGGTCCAAGAAATATATTTACCGGGGGTATGGAATTAAAATTACTGCCCGGGGTGGAACTTTCTTAAAATTAGGGGCAAAATGGTGCATTTTGAGGCTGTTTTATGGCGGTTTTAACTGACTGATACGCTGATCCAATTTTGTATAACTTTATGAAATAACTATTTCTTTTCTAGTTTGAAGAACCATTTGGCAACCCTGGGCTATCCCGTGATCAACTCAATCCTCATCTTTGATAGTCGTCCTTACAAGTAGTAGCCGAGATGGAAATCACACAACATTGTCAAAAAGGGGGAATAACGATTAAATTAATTAAAGATAATTCAGCTATCTAAGATAATTAATAATTATCTAATATAATGATGACACAAAATGTAAACATATCCTATTTAAATCAATCAGTGAGCAACACAACTTTATTGTACTAAATTAATTTAATTATTTATTTATATCTGAATGGTTTTTTTAAAATTGCATTAAGGTTATAAAAATTTTGTTTAACGTTTTTTTCAGTTACTAAAGTTTTAAAACCATGAACGCTGAAAACGTGGCGAAATTAAAAGATGTAGCACACTGGCTTAAATGTGACGCCTGTTCAAAGCCAATAGAAGAAAATGTTTCTATATGTATACGTAATCACTCTATATGTAAAGACTGTAAAAAAACAACGTGTGCGATTTGCAAACTAAAATTCACTATTTTGAAACCCAGGATGTATGTAAAATTGTCCATGATAAACCAAGAATATTTAGGATCTCGTCATAGACGCAATCTAAACACAGGAAAAAAATATTGATTCAAGTAACCGTCTTCAACTTTTTATATTTAAACAAATCAAAAGTCTAGACATTTTGCTTAAAATATCAGTAAACTAATTAGCGTTCAAAAAATGATTTAAAACCATAAAAGGAATGAATTTATATATAGAAATTAGAGTTGGTAATTAAGGCTATTTATAATCGACGAGATGCTATATTATTTATTTTCGATTAGATAGGTACTATTTTTATAATTACATTTAGGAAATGTTATCTGTATTTACATATAATTAATTTTAGTCCATTAAATATATTGTTTTAATAAATGTTTTGTATTGTTAATAAATGTTTTTAGATAACCCCTGCATAATGTGCAATTCTTGTGTTATACATCCTGAGACTTCTGTAATATCGCTTATTAATCCACTTCTCAAAAAATCACTACTTACTGATGTTTTTCAGCAGACGCGTTTCACACTTGGTCAGTGCATTGTTCAATGCTGTGAGTTACAAGGCTCAAGTGTGTTGTGTTATTGTGAATCTGTATTTTGGTATTCTGTGATGTTTTGTTTATAGAGGGGTTGTTGATTATGTGTTCGAACATGGTGTTTGATAGTGAGTGTGTTTTAACGTTTATAATGCGTTGTGGTTAGTTTTTGTGGTGTTTGTATATTTCAATTTTTGTGTGTGTGTATAGTTTATTGCTTTTCTTGATGAACTGTAGAATTTCTTGATTTTTGTCAATGTTGGTGTTACTTGTGTAGCGTGTTCTGTATTTGCATGACGAAATTTGATTTGTGTTGTTGACGTCTTTTATGTGTTCCTTGTTACGTATGGTAAAGTTTCCTGTTAGTTCTATAAAAACAGGTTGGTTATGTTTTCATAGGACAAACAGGAAGGAATTTCACATAATACAAGAGAACGATAAAAACATTTTTAAAAAAACACTCAACCCAACTCATTTCCAAGTACGTATGCAGAACGCTTCACACATTGCCACAGCTAATTACCGTCTTAAAACGTTTTATAAATTTTATAAAAATGTCCATAAGTATATAGATAATGGAGCTAAGACTTTGATAATTCATTTAGCATGAAATAAACTATATATATCTCACTTCAATATATGTACTTAAACAAGAATCTTACTTGGTATTTATGTGAGTTAACACACCTGCAGTCTACTACAAACCCACCGGTCAGTCGATGCTCGACAATGGAGATACTATCAATCTTTGAAAGTTAACTCGCATAAATACCAAGTATGATTCTTGTTCAAGTACATATAGTGAAAGTGATAAGTGAATACAAGAAACCAATGTTGCAAAGTTAAAAATATACATATATATATATATATATATATATATATATATATATACATATATATATAACAGGGATAGAGTATATATACATTTTATTGAATTCCAAATATCAGTAAGCACTCTCTATATTTATATCATTTGAGTTCTGAATTTTAAACTCGTTATCATACGTATAAAATAATATAAATAATAAAAGTAATTTAATTAACGATTTATATTTTAAAACAAACTAAAATAACATCGAGAGTTGTCCACTACTAGCTAATCAAGCATTATTTGAACTTCAGAGGATCAATAAAAGTATTTTATTAAATCTTATGAAAAGTTAAACAAGATATATATATATATATATATATATATATATATATATATATATATATATATATATATATATATTATAAAGATATTTCTAACACAACAACGGGGTTTTTACTATTAAATATTTATTTAAATGATGATATCAAATTTCTATTTAAAACAAACTACTCAAGAACAATTCATAATTCTTTTTTATAACAATTTTTATTCCAACATTTAAACAATAAACACAAAACAAAAATTTACAACTTAACAAGTTTTAACAAAATAGGTTTAACTCTATTCCTTCAATTTTATTTACAAAGTTTTATACCCTAGGATATTTTTAAAATCTTTTAATATCTCGGGGTTTATAGGCATGGGCTATATTTTTAATTCTTTTGTTAATTAAATAAATTTTGAAAAACAATATTAAATTTTGAAATTAGTTTTAATAAATATTTTCCTGATGGAAAAACTTTAATTTGGAATAAGCAAAAAGGCGAAACTATTTGAACTGGTTTATGATTCTTCCTACTATCTATTAATTAATTCCAAGATATTCTAATGTACAAATTTAAACTTCCCTATTATCTTAAGAGTCCACTAAAGTTTATTTTTTATAGCGCTATATACTCAACTTAATAAATATCGAAGTTCTGCTGGTCGCTTATGTAAGATTCCGTTCTCTTTAAATTTTACTTTTAACACACTTATATTTTCTTTTTAGATACATCAAATTTTATTCACTGTATTAACTCTTTCAATTCATTTATCCCTGTTTAATCTTGCCAAGTTTCTTCACAAAACGGTATAATTTTGACGAATTCCTCCCAATGGAAAATTTTGACTGGTCATGGCAGGTCCGATCTCGTAGCGTCCCCCACGCTATACTCCAACTAACGCGTCTTTTTATTTTTTTTCAATGTTTAAAATATGGCGGCTTCTCCTTCTTCTAAAACACATGTTGCTATAATTTAGTTCGAGTCCTTCCCACTAGAGTCGACTGTCTCTGACCTACTTTCTTCTGTTTCTACAGCTGATGCAATAACGCGATTGTTTTCACCAGTTTTAATTTTGTTAACATACTGTTTCAATTTTCCGATCCTTAACAAACCTTCCAGTGTTTATTTAATTATTATTATTTGTGTGTGAAGTGTCTTTGCGTTTTACTTTTGTAATAATTCCGAAATGTGTGTGTTTTGAGCTGAATTCATACAAACATAACCTTTCTAATCTCATTGTTTACAATCGTATTTCTCTTTCTCCTTCAAGTAATTACTTATGCCCTATGTTACTAATATTTACAATTTTGTTTAAACATAATTATTATTATTAGATTATCTTGTTTTTAATTTATTTGTTAGGTTATTTGATATAACAAATTTCCTCATGGATTTTACAGTTCAAATACCTTGTTTACATTTCTAGGCTTTTACCTAAATTTAGTTTCAATTTAATCTAACCAATCTTTTAATGAATTTCTTTTTAAATTTTGTGTGAGTTATTTCTAATTTATTTTTCCAATTCTTAAAGAACATTATATAGCCCATTCTATAAATGTTACAATATATATATATATATATATATATATATATATATATATATATATATATATATATATATATATAATAACCTAAGTTATTTAAAATATAACTTTTACTTTAGGTTATAGATAATTACCTTACATTCTATTGTCTCACTTTCAGGTTTCTAATTAATTGACACCAATATCAATTTTAACATCACTTGCATTTATTCTTGACATTTAATTATTACACATTATATCCATTTACCTTAATACTATTTAGTGGCAAGATTGATTCCTTAACTAATACTACAATTACAAAAAAAAGGTGGACTCTTGTGGCTTTAGGTTATTACAATGAAGTTTAATAATTACAGTGTTAATTTCTCTATCTCTTGGGTCTTTATTATGGATCTTTTTAAAAATTAGAGCGTGGTAAAAAAACTAGTTTATTATTTTATACTAATGAATTTAAAATTGTTCTGAATTTACTATTTATAAACCTCTGTTGGCTAATTTTTATGTAAAAAGAAAGTACTTATTGTTTGTTGAGTTCCTGGGATCTTGACCGTTGATACTGCCTCGATGCACTTTTCACATAACTAACTTATTTTTCCTAATTTTTTTTACTAAATTATTTACGTCGCACTTTTTAAATTATACACTACAAAAAATTACAATGCCCTTATTAAACAAAATTTACCCCTTATTAACATTGCTGACACTTGGTCCCCCCAATACGTCTGCCCTCTTCTGAGGTTCCTCCAAGACTCTCTCGATTACTTCCTTTTCCAACTTCGCATCATCTCTCCCCCCTTACGTAGTTTAGTTAATTTGGTTATCCCCACACCCATTTACAAAGAGCTTTCTCTAACAGTACAGTGATATTATAACCCAGGTATTTTGGTCCTTGGAAACTCCTATCTTAAAATAGTTGGACCCTTCTTTTGTCAAAGGTTCCCACAGCCCCTCTATGACTACACTCGAAATAGAACAATGGTAAAGTACTTTGTCTGTATTTTTAGTAACTATTCTTGTCGCTTTTGCTTAATATTTCTTCCGACTATTTTTTTTTGTATATAAACTGAATTTGTTCTTTAACCTCCTACGTTTATGTTATATAATATATATATATATATATATATATATATATATATATATATATATATATATATATCAAAACAATTGAGGAGATATTCAAATACAAGAATTATTTATTATTTTGTAATATTCAAAACCTTTCGTTGGCAATTAACACCAAAATCATCAGGAATATTGCATTGTTTTTCTTGATGATGTTGGTGTTGTTTGCCAACGAAAAGCTTTTAATAAGAACACTTGATAGATATTTCCTATATATTTATATCCTTAGTTGTTTTGATTACAATACAAGAAAACATTATGTGTATATGAAAATATCTAGTATACACTAGTAGCAGTGGTTTAACTGTAATTATTTAACTAAAGGAACTAAAATATTTTTTTTTTTACCTAAGTAGGAATTGACTTTGAAAATTATCAATATATCTATAATACAAAATATTCAGTTATAAGCCATGCTTATTTATAAGATATTTCATATTAGTTGAATCCATCTTCATGTGAGCTAGTTTTTTCTAAAACACTTACTTATATTCGTAGAGGATGGTAGTTTCAGGAGATGTGTCCCATTGTCAACTCATACCGTAAATCCTGTTACTTACATATAATATATATATAGTATAAATTGTATGTGCATATTACGTTTAATGGTTAACATAAACAGCTCTATAGAGAGCATCAGAAGTCAAATTAAGAACTCTAACACCAACATGTAAACTAAAAGTACATTCAACGAAATACTTAAGTAATTTTGACTAACTAAATGAATATTTTTGTAATTTTAGTCGTGTCACCATTCTATATGTATTTTTGGTCGTATTATGGTAAACAAATTTTAATTAACTAAGGATTATCATTTTGAGTTATTAAAATGTAATTTAAATTAATTAAAACCTTCAATTAATTAAGTAATCCAAATTCCTGAGGAATTTAATAAGCCAAACTTAAGACTTACTGCAGTTTTACCAAATTAAAATATGATATAATTGCAATATATTTTTCATACATTGGATTACTGTTATAAAATAATTTGCCTTTGGGAACTCATAAAGAATTTGAGCTAGCATATTGAGAGAATGTTTATTTTTTTAAATAAGAATCTGCATATATTCCACCAGATAATTCTGCTTGGTAGTTCACAGGTACCTGTAGTTAAGCAGGCAAGAAGGGTAGGGTCATATTTTTGATCCAGTCTACCTTGATGTTTCGTTGTCAAAAACAAACCACAACACATAGAGTACTAAATGGAAAAACACATTACACTCAAACACTAATAAAATTAGCAACCAAATCACAGAATAACATACAGCATTGAACAATACACTGACCAAGTATGATACACTTCTACTGAAAATCATTAATAAGTAATGGTTTTTTTGCAACCAGAATAATTATAATTTATTACAGTTATTGAAAGAATTAAATCTGAAATTTAAAAGAATGTCAGACTTTGAAAATTGTATTTGTGAATATTAGCTATGGATTTTATGCACGAAAAAATATTTATAAGCTATTATTTTTGTGATTAATATCTGATATTTATTTTGTTATGTAATTTTGCGGTATTTTTATATTATTTTATCTTATTGTTTCTAGTTATATTGTTTTACATTTATTAAAACAAAATTTAGAATTTTTAAATTAAATACTTTTAATTTCAAAAGTAGTGTTTGGTTGAAAATGATTTGCACAAAAAAGGCTTTTGAGTAGTAAAATAATAAAAAATAAACAGTAACAAAAGGTAAAATTTATAAAAGCTGTTCATATATTTTCACAAAGTTTGATTTTTAAAACTCACAACTATTGTTAGAAGTTAAATGGACACAATGGGTTTCCATTTTCTTTCTTTTTTTTTTTAACAAACATTTTATGAAGATGATTTAGTTGATTAAATATTCATCTGGTGTGGATTCAAAATTAAACTTAGAGTTTTATACTTTGCATACAACTTCTTAAAATCAAATTAAATTTTAAAGTTGACATATCCTTCACAAATACTTATTTAGGTTTGTGTGCATGCCTAATAATAGAAATATATATATATATATATATATATATATATATATATGTAGCCTGTTGAATAAACCTCCTGATACTTTTTTTAAAATATTTTTGTACCGCCTAATTGTATTGGAAAGCTAATTAGCCTTAGTATTAATTATAAAAATCGTCATCAATAAAAAAGTAACTAATGTTAAAGTGATTAACTATTTAATGTGATTAAGGTTAATGACAGATCACATACCAATTCATGTCACTAGCATGATCTGCTATGATCTGTTATTAATCTTAAAGACATTAAATAATGTTTAACTGCTATAACTGTTATTAACATCATCCACACTATACCACTAAACTTCCACTATTCCAAAACTACTCCCTCACCTTCACCCCTATTTTTATTATCAGAAAGACAACTGCCAACTTTGTTATATGAATAGCTTTTACCATCTCTTAATATAGGCTACAACTAATTCAACATACATTTCGTCAATGCTTTCAACTAGCTACCCTATTGTATTGTTTTTACCTCTCAACTCATTTTTGAATCTCAAATGAGTGGTCTTTCCTGGATATTTCTCAATTCAGTCTTGATAATTTTATTTACCTTTATTTTTCATATTTTCAGAAATTTTGTTTCATTTTATGAATCCTACTTCTTTGTTTCTGGCACATCCGGCCCGGGAACAGATTTTTCCGGCCCGCGGAAAGCTAGCATACTGGAAAAAAATGGTTTGGTAATATATTTCCTTTTAAGCACTTTTACCATTAAATATGAGTACAGTACTCGTCTCTCACTTGCCACTTCTTTTCTCTATAAGTAAAAACTAGCTGTAAAAACGTAGCGATCAACCATTGAGCGATAGTAAGTGGTCAGCACAGACCGAAAGTGAAGGGCAAAGAACTCGGCGCTGTTATTTTTACCCCTAAGGTACCTGAGGCAGGGCCAAAATAGCCTCGTCGCATCAACGCACCCTTCCATGACCTGAACTTTCTGACAGTCTGTTTGTATTGAAATTGGCTTTTCTTGTTGACCTCACGGCACATATTAACTTTCTGAACTTGAAACTGCAAGACGAAAACTCTTCAGTTTGTGACTGATACTGGCATGTCAGAGCTTTTAGAAAAAAAATCATACTTTTCGAGAACCATTTAGGATCTATGAACTTTGACCACTTTGAATCTTGTCAGAACTTAAGTGCATTAAGCACTGACACCATCCCCAAGGATTACGTTTTAGAAATCATGTCTAAAGGTATCCTACTCACATTTTACAGTTCTCTCCCAGAAAAAGACTTTAAAAACATTAAAAACCGAGCTCGAGTAATGTTTTCTCTTTTTGGATCTACCTTCAAGTGTGAGCAGACTTTTTCAGAAATGAAGCTTATTAAATCTAAATACAGATCTTCCTTGTCAGACAAGTATTTGAAATGAATCCTAATGATCGTATCTACAAAGTGTTATCCTAAATGGGTTGAAATGTTAAGTGGCAAACAAATGCAATTGTTTCACTAAAAAATAATTGTTCTTTTTAAGCTTTACACACGTTGCAAACTCATGTATTATCCAGTTTTCTTTAAAATTCAATAAAGTACATTTTGTAGTAAATTGAAGAGATTTGGTTTGGTGTCATCCTGTGGCTTCATTAGACCTACTTGAAAACTCCTATAGAACAATTATTATTTTATTGTAAATATAATTATTTGTTTGGCCGCAGTTTTATTTACAATCACATAGAGAATTTTAGTTAGCCAACAACAAAGATGTATAAGGAAATATAGCAACTTCAAAACCTAAGCAAGAACATCTCAAAAATCACCACTAAGCTCTTAGAAAAAACCTCGTGGTTGTATGAAGGGGGGGTTGTGACTAGACGTTCTGCACTGAAATATTGCCGGCCCGCCTTTCCTCCAAACGTTTTCAATGTGGCCCTTGAGTGAAAAAGGTTGGAGACCCCTGCTCTAGTGTATTAGTATGGTAAGAAAGGCTCATTTTATAATACTTACCTTTTTCAGATAAATATATCCAATAGATTCGAGTCTAGCTCTTTATGATAAAGTTGCGCTATTTCTAATTTCGCTAATTTACACCTTTACTCTCCGATTCAAAATTATGGACCCCTGAGTTTAAAGTGTCATGGAATGTAAACAAAAAAAGATATCAATATGAGAGTTACATTGAAATTTTTGTAATTTAATTGGGCGTTTAGGCATGTAAAAAATATTTTTTTCTAACTATAACTTCCTTATAACTACTATTTAAAAAAAAGTACCGGTTTTTGTGTGCTTTTCAACCAAGCCGTAATTTTAAAAAATCTTAAGTCAACAATTTGAACTCCAATCGAAACCAAATTTTTGACACAATATAGCTACAAGGGCTCTTTAATTTTTCATATAATTTTATGTTGTTAGAAAAAAAGTTGTTATTAAATTTCCAAGATAACATTTTCTCTTGACAGAAGAGACGGAAAATTTGACTTTTCTTGCGTTATGTAGATTTTACAGTAACTAACTTGGATATGTTATGAGGTAAACTACAACGAAACAGTTTTAATTTATACGACGATTTATTTGAAGAGGAATCTTGATTTACCGAGGGCGGCTCGTTCTTGACGGGACTCGCTTAGCGCTCGGCAGCCAGAGGTGCGGTGTTGCCACGATGACGCGGCCAATCGCCCGGGAATTCCAACTAGGGTTGAAATATTTCCACAGTGTAACTCATTGTAACCCTTGGATATATTACTCATTGGTCATTGCCACCATGATAGGTAAACTCCTTTATTCTGAGAACAGGCCAACGACAATAGATAAAAGGGAACTGGTTCAATATCGCTCATTCTGTCGTTAATGTTGTACAGTATGTGCGAGCGTTAACTTTACACCATGCTTCCAAGATCTATATCTGAAGGCGAGACTGCGATGATCTTAAGTGCAATTTGTTTTTTTTATGTTGGAAGGGGAACAGGTAGGGGATAAACGTTACCCAGTGTATGAAAAGATGTCAACGTGTTTGGGAATATCAAAGTCAACGGTGAAGAGGATTAGCGCTTGTCAAAAAGAAAATGCAGATTGTGTTTCACACGGTTCACGACGTAGGAAGATGTGTACATCTGGACCAGGACGACCTTCAATTAAGCTGGATGACTTCACATATGGAATAATAAGGCGAAGTATTCACGACTTTTACCTGAAAAAAATATTTCCAACAATAGAATGCCATCGACAAAAACTTGTTGAAAACATAACCATATTTTTTCTGGAAGAGAGTAATCATATTACACGTCGGAAGTGAAGATGGGTTTTTAACTGGCGCTGAGCTCTGTTTTGTTGGAAAAAAGGTGCAGGTGACTACCATAACGAAATGAGTTCGAAACACTACGAATAATGGTTTGAAAAAGTCCTTAGTCTCTTACCAAATAAATCTGCAGTTGTGAACGATCAAGCCCCATACCATACCATGATTAATAAGTCCACCAAAAATTCTAGCATAGACCTAAGGTGGAGAAAAAATGAAATAGTATCCTGGATTCAAGAAAAGAACATTGCATTACCAGAGCATGTCACATCTCATGATCAACTAACAAAAGTCGAATTGATTGCCTTATCCAGGCACTCTTCCAAACACCGGTAAAGAGACTGGAAATTTTAGTACAACATCGACCTGACGTCCAACTGGTTTGGCTACCTGTTGCGCATTGCGAGTTAAACCCAATCGAATTAATTTGGGCATACTCCAGGAACAAGGTTGCTACAGTTAATATGTCGAACGCTATGGAGTATGGATGTAATGAACACTCTCTGTCAAGAAGCTTTACGTTCTGTGACCCCTGAGTTGTGAAAAAGTGTATAGCACTTGCCGAAAACATTGAAAAACATTACTGGGAAAACTTCAACTTAAATGACGTTATTCCTACAGCCGAACCACTTGTAATAAATCTAGGAGAGACATCTGAATCTTCAGAATATGACCAGTCAGCCAATGATGAGACATTTTGATTAATAATATAAATCAAGAAACTGTATATTATTCAACTATTTTGTAAATATTTCAGACAAGACCATTCAGCACATGAAATTTAAGAAATTGTATATTATTTAACTAATTTGTAAATATGAAAGATAAGACGAGTCAGCAGATGAAACATAAGAAACTGTATAATATACAACTATTTTGTAAATATTAAAAATAAGACGAATCAGAAGATGAAACTTATATAAGTAAAGTTGTTAGGTAACTGTATATAGTAAAGTTAAATTACTTTGTTGGAAATATTTGTAAATACTGTACCATTTTTAAACCTGTCGTTGGAGATCCAAAATCCTCATGAGAAAAGGTGATGGAAGATTTTAAAAATATGAAATAAAAAGGCTAACAAAACCTACGTTAATGGCGGGCGGCCTTATCCAGTGATCGCTGGCAGTGTCATCGTGACAACACCGCACCTCTGGATGCCGAGCGCTAAGCGAGTCACGTCAAGAAGGACATTTAGGATGGCAGGTAGAGTGCTGTCCAGCTGGGACTGGAACAACTTCCAGTCAGCCAGTCTGTATTTCAGCACCTTCCTTAGCTCTTTGCGAGTAGGACTTTCAGAAACCGCCATTATCACGGGGTAGTGATCTGAATTCAGATCTCTATCGACGTGAAGTTGCGGTGACACTAACAGACCTTTTTCAATAGCTATATCCAAAATGTCTTCCGTGTAGTATGTGTTGTGGTGTGTTGGTTCAGGAGGGGCCAGCAGTATAGCTGTTGTGTTTTGTAAAAAGGTTTGGAGTTGCCGGCCTCCTGTGTTTGTAGACTTACAACCCCAGTATGTGTATTTAGAATTAAGGTCCCCGGCGATTATTACCCTACTGGAGGTCTGTAGAAGGACTTCTAAATCGCGAGTGTAATCAACAGAACCCGGGGGTTTGTACGCTGATACAAGTGTTGTTGTGCTGCCGTTGAGCTCAAGCCTAATAGCTGTTGCTTCAACGCATGTGAGTGCGGGCAAAAACAATTCAAAATGTTTAATGCGTTTATCTATTATTATAGCTGTACCGCCGCAGCTTCTAGTTGTCCTGTCAGTGCGGTAAACTGTAAAGTTCGGCATTGAGAATTTATCTTGGAGGTTTATGTGTGTTTCTGTAATAAGCGCTAGTTTAAAATAGTTTCTTTGCATATAGCGAAGAAGCTCTAGTTTTTTATATTTAACGCCGTTGGCATTCCATATCAGGACGGTAACCAATCCATGGTTGAAAGAAGAGACGTACTGAATGAAGGAAGTCAGGAATTCTGAGAAGGTTTTGGGAGGTGAGGATAAGGTCTTAACAATGAAAAGACCCAGTCCGCCCGTGAAGGCTTCCCTGGTCAGAGTAGAGTTAACAACTCTTAGGAGCGGTGCAAAGGTTTCTTTGGCCCAGTCTATAGAAGCGGACGAGGTAAGTGTGGTCAGGGCTGGGTTAATGGGTGCTGCAGGAGCCACATGGGGCTCTGGCTGGGGTTGGGGAACCGTCTTGGCCTTTGTGGGCTTGGGGCGTTTATCCTCTCGCTCCTTTTGCAGGGGATTTACCCTGGCTTTAGGAACGGGGGGTGTCTTTGACGACCCTGCCTTAGGGCTAGAAGTGGTATTAGGTGTCAGTAAATTAGGTGCAGGAATTAGGGCCGGTTTGAGGGAAGTAATGGTAGGAGGTGGCATTTGCACCGGCTTCCCAGAGGTAGCCCCCTTATTAGAATGGCTTTGTATTTACTCATTTAAATAATTTGAGCCGCTAGTTATAAGCATATTGTATAATATTCTGATTTAAATCATTGTTTTTTTATGAATTTTAAAACTTTATATGATTTAATAAACAATTTTCATTATAGCCTTAAATTTACAATATAAGCCCATTACAGTTCATGACACCATTTTGTGGTGACACAATAGATCTTTTTTTTTTAGCTTTACCTTAGAAGAAAATTAAATGTTCACTGTGTGGAATGTTTATTAGAAGTCTATTTGCTTAATTTGAGCTTTAAGTGATATTTGGTAGCTACATTTTCAGTTGTATAATCCTTGATGTTATTTATATGTTCAGGGTTATGTGTTGTCAATTCTGCCAATCATATCTTCAACTACAATGTTCCTGTATTCAGTTACATTATCTAAATATTAATTTTATTTAGTAAATTTTACTACTTCATCAATTATATCAGCCCTGATTAACATCTCTATAAACGCTCTACTAACAGACTTATGGATACTTAGCTTAACATTGAAATTGTTTCTACTAGGTGATCTATCTCAATTCGTTTTCAGTCTCTCCTACTAGAATGTACAAATTATAGTATGTAAAAAACAGTTCAACGCACTTTAATTAATAAATAATGCACTGACCAAGTCACCTGCTGAAACATAAGTAAATAGTAATTCTTTGCTTGTTGGATTATTAAGTAACTAATATAAAATATTATATCCTGAGGGGTTACCTCTTTTTGCTCATCTATAATTCACCACCAATCATATACAAGGGGAAATCTGTGTGCTCTGATACATATTAGCTATTTCGTATTTGGACGCGTATGTTTATAATTCTTTTATTTAAAAAAAAAAAAAGGTATTTTGCTCATCAAAAACATAAAGTCCTGAAATAATTAAAAATTAAAGAGGCTAAACACTTACTTACTTAAACAAGTGTCATTAGTGTTGTAGATTTTAAGAAATAAAAAGAATAAAACAAATTATTGTAAATTCAGAATAGATAAAAAAATAAAACTTAATAAAATAATAGTGAAAAAAATTGTTCACCAAATTATGAGAAAACAATTGAACCAATATAACATATTGATAACTGGTAGAATAATCCATTCTATAAGAACCTAATTTTAATAATATATTTTATAATTACGCATCCTATATTAATGTGTAATATTATTTTAATTAACCTTACCAAGTTTTATTTTAGAACTTAATGAATAATGAAAATAAATAATATATAGTAAAAGTTATATAAAAATAAAGTTATATTATCATAATTATACATAGTTTGTATAAATTTTATTTCCACAATTTCTATTTAGTTTCTTAGGAAGATATCACGAAACAGTTTAATTTTAAATTTAATTATTCTCTAACAGCAGTTATTAAAAAAAATAACTTTCCTTGTGATAACTATCAGTTTTCTCTTTGTTGAAAGAAAAAAATGTTTAAAATCAATATGATTTACTATAGTTAAAAACTTTTAATAACTCTAAGTTAATCCATATACGAAAATATAAAAAAAGAACTCAAAATGACTTGTTTAAAATTTATAATATTAAAATTGAATACACAAAGTTTTATCAGTAAATTCAATGTTCTTGTATAGTTTGGTATCGATTATTGAAAGAATCGATTACTGACTCATTTACTTGTAGCGTAACTAAACTCACCTACTGTTTTGCACTATCATTTCGTTGAGTTGAATCATTACAAGTTTTAGGTTAGGAGGTTTGTGATTGTTAATCTCTTTCTACTTACGAAAATTTTCTGAAGATTATATATTCTTGATCCTTATTGCTTACAATCATGAGTTCAATTGGAACTGGGGTAAGTAATTGTATTAATTTTTTATGTTTCTAAACCTACGTTACAGGATTATGTTTTCCGATCCGGTTAACCTTAAATTAGCCTAAGTTTCTGACGGGTTTAAAACTTTTGTTGGGTAGAAATATTTTCTTTGTAAGTTGCTTGAAAAATAACGGGTATTTATTTCCCATTCCCACGTAATCGAGTTTAGCACACACAAAAAATTATACCGGGCGATGAAGAAAGTCATCAGGTATACGAAAAAATAAAAGCCTCCACTCATGCCCCCAAAATAAAAAAAAAATTGGAAAATTTCCCCCTTCACAGCACAATGTTACTAGCTCAACGTTTTGGCTTTATTTTTTGACGTAATAAAATGCCTCAAAATGTACTTCAATTTGCTGATGACTCCCAAAAAATTACAAAGTAAAAAAAAACAACTGTACCAAAGCACTATTAGCATCATGTTTGACCTGGCTTACAAACCCTATAGAATTATAAAACTCGTACACACATCTTATTTTTGTGTGATAATAAGTCGAAGAATTATTTGAAAAAATGAAACAAACACTTACAGACCCTATTAAATGCACAAAACAGAAAATAATGCATTGAACATTTACACACCTTTTATTTTTATCGCCTAAAACTTATAACAAAACTGACCGTGCACAGCAGTGTTGAATTGAAATGTTAAAATTAATTTTTTCCACAATTTGTAATTTTGGGAGACAAAAGCGAGTTTAATTACATTTCGAGGTATTTTGTCAGTTACTATATCAAAAAAATTAAGCCAAAACATTGATTTTTTGATCATACCTAGAACGATTTCTTTTTCTGTCAACATTTTCATTACACTTTGATAATTACAAGATGGAGTACTTATTCTTCAATATTTTATATAAGAGAGGTTGCAAAATAAAAAGTTCAGAAGCAGCATGCTTCGAATTCTTTGACTCGTTTTTCATAATTTACTGTATCAATGGAAAATGTCAAGTTTTTCTTTAAGACTTAAATCATGCCATTTCTTTTGAGATTCTGACATCAGGCTACACTTTGAGATATTTATTTCCCGTTTCCACGTGTTCGAATTTAGCAAAATAAATTATACAGGGTGACGCAAAAAGTCATCAGGGAGACAAAAAAAATGTATAAAAACTTTCGCTCATGCCCCAAAAATTAAAAATTTTGGAAAATAGATATCCCTCCCCCTTCCCTGCACATGTAAAACGTAACTAATTTAACTTTTTGACTTTATTTTTTTGAAGTAATAACTTGCATAGTGCCACAAAATGTAACTAAATTTGCTGTTGACTCCCAAAAATTACAAATTAAAATAAAATTCAATTTTAACAAAGCACTAATATCACCACGTTTCACCCGGCAGACAAACGTTATAGATTTGTAAAAGTTGCTTACACATCTTTTTTTGCGATAAGTCGCAAAATTACTCAAAAAAAACAAAACAAACACAGATCCTATTCCACACGCAAAACAGAAAATATTGCATTGAACATTTACACACCTCTTATTTCTATCAAAAAACGATAGAGCTTTTACCGCTCAAAGTGTGTTGAGTTAATGTGTTAAAGTTGATTGTTTACAAAATTTGTAATCTTTTGGGATTCATGAGCAAGTTTAATTACATTTTGAGGCATTTTGCGAGTTACTATATCAAAAAAATAAAGCTAAAACGTTGAATTTGTAATATTTTAGGTTTGCCATGGAGGGTAGGAGGAACTGTTATTTTCCAAAATTTTAAATTTTTGGGCCTTGAGTGAAAGTTTTTATAATGTTTTTCGTATTCCTGATGACTTTCTGCATTGCCTGATATAAATATTTTTTACAAAAATCGAACACATGGGAACGGCAAATAAATATCCACTTTGAAACTTCAAGTGACATCAAACTTCACAAAACAAATGAAAAAAGATTTTTTATTATTAAATTAAGTAAAATCACACTGAAATCATAAATGTAGATAAAAATAAAGAAATAAACGGGGCAGGACTGTGTAGTAGTCGCATGAACAAATTACATACGAACAACTAGATGGACAAACATCAACTGAACACTTTATGAAACTCACAAAACTTGTTTCAGTAAAGTCAAAGAGGATAAGAATGACATGGATCAAATTATGGTAATAATAGGACTGATGTACAGAATGTGAGCCCATATGGCCTAACTGATTTCTCAGAATTTACAATACTTGTAAACACTTTTGTTTGATCTATACTAGTAAATGCATATTTTATTGGATGACAAATTAAATGATAACAATATGTAAAGAAATGATTACAATTAGGGACTCGATTACAATGTCTTTATACAATTCCGTTGCTGTCTCTATGTGAAACAGTAATAATATCCAAATGATAACATTAAGCATGAACACACTATGCAGTGGCTACTGTGTAACTTGACAAAGACTGGTCAAAAGATCAATTTTTTTTCCTAAATTGAAATTGATGTTTGCCCTCAAAGTGATGCAGGAAGTGATTGTTTTTGCTAGGAGTGAAATAAATGCTGAGATTTGCAATCCTTTCTAATATGATTATCTAAACAAGAATTAAATATTAATCATTGTTTACAAGTTCATGCTGCTCCTGGTAACATGTAATGGTCATGTTTAGAAAAAAATAACAATAAGTATTAAAAGCAAATGTATGTCAAAATTTAAGAATTTTGTTAACTGTGACATTAGTAGTGTCATGTGAAGAGAACTGTAATTTCTTAGGTCTGAAAGGACCTTGAATAAATCATTATCCCATCTTCTTCTAAATTTTCCTAAAGTCCTGCATAAAATTTAGCACTGCATACAATTTTATTCATTTCTGCCTTCAAATGTGCAAAACATTTCGTAAAGTAGGTATTTGCTATGGTGGTTTGTGAAAATTGTAAGTTTATCCTATACAGCACAATATGGTTTGATGATTTTTTGCATACTAAACTAAATATTTCATTGGGTGACTCGTTTTCCATTGACTTGACGGTTGTTTTGTTTCTGTGTCGTGACCATAGCATCAAGACTCATTACCAGTAATGAACTTTGATAGAAAATCCGGATCAGTTTTAAGCTGTTGTTTCAAAGCATAACATGTTTTAACATTATGTTTTTTTTTATTGTCAGTCAAAGCCCGAGGAACAAATTTGGCAGCAACCCTTTTCATTTCAAAATCTTCTGGTAAAATTCTCTGAACAGACCTCCAGTATAACCCACTACTTTCTGACAGTTGATCAATTCTCTATCAATGGCCTGTGAGCACAAGTTCTCGAATTTGTTTAACATTATAGTCGTCAATCGACAAATCACAATTTTTAAACTGAGCAAACCACTGGTACACTTGTAATTCCCATAGCGTCAACTTTCTAAGCTGTTTTCTTTGTCAAAACATTTTCAGCGAATTTTTTCATTTCTCAGAAACATTTCTGAACACTTCTCAGAATTTTTACCGAAAAGGAAATCAAATTTCACAGTCGCAAGCTGTTCACTTAATCTTGTCATTGTTGAAAAACAAAACCAGAACAAAACAGCGCTAGTAAAAACAATCAATGTAGGCTAACAGAACAAGCCAATAAGTTGCGCTATTTACGTTGTGCAGCAGACGTACATAGTACACAACCTTTGTCAACGGCAATGCTATTCCAGTACTTTTGAGTTCTCTCTTGTATATTTGCCAAGGTTTTACAACACGAGTGGATTCTTGGCTTTAAATGTTAGATATAGCAGTTCACTCTAAGTTGGTCAACGATCGATTGATAGAAAACAAAATGCTACCCATATTAAAAAACATTGGTTTTTGTAATGCGTGTTACATCAAGGGGCATCACTAAGCAATTGCAAGGGATTATATCGTTTAGATAACCGATATAAGTAAATTTCTTCAAAACTTTACGTAAATGATCTGGTTAATATGAATAATCAAATAAAATAATGTTTATAGTGGCCTTTTGGCCTTGTCAGATCAACATTATTGTAATATAAATACTATACCTCATATTATAATGTCTGGGAAAGGGTCTTTAGCTTTCTCTACCCTACCTCCCCAGCAACCTCGTCCTTTGAGGTTGCGTGGCAGCTTACTGTGACCAGCTATACATTTGGAGTTTTGCTTTAGTAGTTTCGTCGGCATGCCCTTATCCCGGTATTTCAAAATGCGTAGGTACTTATTGAAGAGGTATGTCCTTCTCCTTGGCTTTCAGATAGTTTGCAAATTTTCTTATTTTAGCAATGCGAAATGAGTAATCCTTTCTAGATAAATTTGAGAGAACCTGGAATCAAATGCTTAATTTCTCCTCCTTTGTTTCAAATAAACTTACTAATGCGGCACCTAGCACCAGAAGCTTTGTATCTATACTGGAGTGCAAGAGTAGCAGAGACGTAACATTAGATATCAGTGAATTCATTCAGCAGTTGAAAAACCTGAACCAGCTCCAGATGTTTTCTTTTGTTGGTGAAGTGAGCCAATGGCGTAAATTTAAAGATGGTCGTTGTAGCTTGTAGATATTATTTCCAACATTCCAGTTTTCAGAATTTTTGGGTGTTACTTATTCCTTCCCCTTGGCAGGTTCAAAGTAATTTTTGTTTTAGTGACTCTGTTGGTTCAACTCAAACAGTAAATCTCATAACACACCAATTAACTAATTTCAGTCAATGCACTAGATAATAAATGCTTGAAACAAAATGTACCAAATTAAAACAAAAATATTCTCGGCTGAAGTTCTTCTTAGTGCATGAACTCTAAAGGGAATGAATGATATTCAGTATATGAATGAAATGAAGAGTATACAAATTTTTGTTACAGTATTTTAAAGGAATATTATACTCTAGCTAGCTACAAAAAATGGGTATAGAATTTTAAGCCAGTAATGCTATTATCAATACTACTCATATTGAAAAAATATAAGTTTTACTGTAAAAGTGAATAACTTACAACAAATGAAGAATTGCAGGAAAAAATATTGATTCTACATTTTTCCTACATCACATATCAATCTCACTTGTCTCTCCAATAACAATGTAACTAAAATGTGAGATACTGCTCAAAGAGGTAAAATAAGCATGCTGCATGAAGTTATGTTTGACAGTTCATTTTTTAAATAAAACTGTATCTATAATAGAACCTTATGCAATATCTTTTATTACTTACAGTATGATTTATCAGCCTCTCAGTTTTCTCCTGATGGCAGAGTTTTTCAAGTGGAATATGCTCAAAAAGCAGTAGAAAACAGTGGGTATGTAAAGTATATTATTCACATAGTTGTATTAAAAATTTGGTAAATTTGTAATTATATCTAGAATGTTGATCAGAGTTAATTTAGAATATTTAATAAACCTTTGGACAGACATGTAACATTTCAGAATTCCGCTATTCTAGTTATTTTACAATCTCACTTTTACAATAGAGCGTTGAAATCCAGATCAGTTGGGACCAGGACCCATCCAGACTACTGATTTATCAAGATTTTCAAATGATCTGTAAACTACTGTGTATTATTGATATTACATTAACTATAATGAATTTTAATGTTTAGAGTATCGTGTAAGTTTGAATTAAACCAGGAATTATTACAAAATAGACGTCAGAGTGCTTTAAAAGTACAAAAGAATATAAAATGTATATACTAATGCATAGCACAGAAAGGCAAAAAACATGCCGGTACTAACTTATTGATTGAAAAAGTCTTTTATTGTTTTTTTGAACAAAAGCATATTATATGACAAATAAACTAAAATTTAAGTTTAATACACAAAAAATTCTACCCCCGTACAGTTAACCTTACTAGTACCAAATTCACACAACATGAAATTAATTTAATAAACAAAGGCCTAAAATACAACCTACATTATAAATCAAATATCATAACAAATAGAAACATTATACTACAAACTGAAAGACCCATAGAAAAAACCGACACCAAAGACCAAGACTCACTTTGACATGACATAAAAATCCTAACCAACAAAAACATGAACAATGATATTAAAATCACTGCAAACATAAAACAAAAAGCTCAACTAAACAACTTCACACTCACCACAACAAAGGTAACACCACAGTAATTATTAATGCAAATAGTCTAAATGATAAAATCAATGATTACATAATAAATAATAATATACAACTACATACAGATCCAACTGAGAAATATCATAGAACCATCAAAACACTAATTAATAAATCCAAATACAAGGGGTATTCTTAAAATAAGGGCCGTTTGAAAATTAGAAAAAAAAAGAAATTTGCAAAAACTAATTTTATTTTTGGAATCGACATACTTTTATCTATTTTTCTACATAGCTTCCAAGTTTTTTTAAACACTTATCATATCGCACAACTAAATTTTGGAAACCTTCTTCATAAAAACTTCCTGCTGTGATAACCAAGAATTCACGGCCGTTTTCAATTCGTCGTCATCGTCATAACGGCTGCCTCCCAAGTGATGTTTCAGATGACAGAAGAGATGAAAGTCGCTCGGCGCAAGGTCAGGGCTGTAGGGTGGGTGGTCCAAAACTTCCCAGCCAAAAGAGTCCAATGCAGCTCGGGTCTGAGCGGCAGTGTGAGGCCTTGCATTATCGTGCAGAAACAAAATTCCTTTTGTGAGCATGCCACGTCTCTTGTTTTGAATCGCTCTGCGCAGCTTCCTCAGTGTTTGGCAGTAAGCTTCTGCATTTATTGTCGTTCCTCGTTCCATAAAGTCGATCAGCAAAACACCATGCCTAAACCAAAACACGGACGCCATGATCTTGCTCTGTGACAAAGTCTGTTTGGCTTTGACCTTTACGGGATATTGCGTTTCTCCATTCCATGCTTTGTTGTTTCGATTTGGGAGTGAAAATCCGACTTAGCATGTCGTCACCATTTTCGTCTTAACGTGTCAGAAAATTCTAGGAACTCTCGAGTCTTTTGTGTTTGTCCTCCTCCGTCAGGAGTTTAGGGACCCAACGCGAGCACAGTTTCATAAAGTTTAATTTTTTATGAACAATTTTGTAAATCACAGACCTCGAAACTTCCGGAAATTCGTGTGAGAGAGTAGTGATAGTGAAGCGTCTGTTGTCACGAATTTTCACTTCAACTGTAGCCAGCAAATCATCTGACATTAGAGATGGACGACCAGATCGCATTTCGTCATGGACATTGCCGCGGCCATCTTTGAAGTCTCGAACCTACTTACGCACTTTTACTTCACACATAGCATTAGCATTGTAAACTTCAGAAATCTGTCGGTGAATTTCTGTAGCAGAGATGTTTCTTGCTGACAAAAACTGTATAACCGAACAAACCTCGCAAGGGGTGGGCGATTCGATAACCTTGAACATTTTGCAAGCACAGAACACAACGCACAGGTTAGCTACACAGCTGTAACTGAGAGTAGTTGTTGCCAAGGTATGCCGGGACGCGACGCAAGAGCTCGTTGCGGCATGCACACGAACTATGAGGGAATATAAACAAACAGCCCTTAGTTTAGAAATACGCTTAGTACATTATCAGCAAAAACAAAAAATACCACCTAAAGCACCTACCCTCTGCGCTCTTCCTAAAATTCACAAACCCAATGTCCCCATCCGAATACATGGACAAAATAATCAGACAATCTATTAATTTGAACACAAAAAACATGCATAAAAAACAGAGAACAAACTTCATAAATAAAATAAAAACATAAACATACCACATAATTCAACACTACTATTACTCGACATAACAAATATGTACACCAACAAACCCATACCCGAAACGCTCAACATCCTAGAAACCCAATTAATACAGAACAACATACCAAAAACCCATGCTACCGAAATCATAAACATCATCAAAACTATTACCGAACAAAACTATTTCACTCACAACTCAAACTTCTATTCACAACCAGATGGCCTACCCATGGGAAGTGCTATCAGTAGTGCCCTAAGCGAAATTTTCCTATAACACATAGAAAACACCAAGATACTCACAAACTATACACACACATTCTAAATCATTTACTGGCACAGATACGTGGATGATATCATAACACTATACAGAGGCAACACCCGACAATGCGAAAAACTCCTCACCTACACTGATAAAATACACCCAAAACTCTTCACTTCAGAAATTTAAACCAACCAATCCCTAAACTTCCTCGACCTAACCATAACAAAAAGCCACACACAAAAACACAGCTTCAACATTTACAGGAAACCCACAATGACAGACACACTTATCCACATCACTTCAAACCACCCTATCCAACATACGCGCTGCCTTCAGATCTATGCTTCACAGACTTAAAGAAGATCCAATGACCACAGAAAACATAAACAAAGACCTAGACACCATTAAATATTTAGCATACACATATGGATACAACACCACAAAAATAGACAAAATATGACACAATATACAAAAAAACACTAAAATTAACACTACAGACAGGAAAAACAAATACATGACATTATGATACATAAACAAAACAACAAATAAAATAGCCTGCAAATTTCAAAGAACAGGATACAAAATAGCTTACAAAACTAATAACAAGTTCCAATACAAAATACAACAAGACACCAACTACAAAAATAAACTACAAGCACCAGACGTATACAAACTAAATTGCGACAAATACTACAAATTCTATATTGGATAAACAGGTCACAGCTTTAAGCAAAGAGTTGAGGAACACAAACAGAACACCAACTCAGCATTTTACAATCACATAAAAGAAACAGGACCCAAATACACAGACATTTACCATAACCTAGAAATCCTACACATCAACAAAGAAGGACCACACTAGAACAATATGAAATTTACAGACATACAAAAACACAAAGTAAAAACATATTAAATGAACAAACACAAAATAAATCACACACACTCTTTGATACTATCGAAAACCTGCCTTTAAAACCGTTACTGCATGACCTGACATCTCCAAGCAGAAGACACTGATGAAGATCGCCATATAGCGATCAAAAACGTTCTGTCTCAGTAAGTTATCACAAATTTACAAAATTTAAAGTTTGTATAGTCACAAACTTCTAATAAAGTGATTAATAAAGATAACACTTAGTTTAGATATGTATTGTAGTTGAGCTAAGCGCCGCACTTTTTACGTCGATTGCCGTGCACGCTGAAAACCACAATCCGGATTTTTGACATACTGAATAATGATGCTCTACTGTATTCCTGAAATTTGGCAAGAGGAAGACCTTCCAAAATGTTCTCAGAATCATAAACTCTATTTTTGGTTTAATTTTATTTGTTGGGCTTAATGTAAAAAAAGATTATTCAACAGAAAAATCTGTTTTCTGTACTTAAACCTAAAAGTGTATTTCAAACATTTTTATATGGATTAGGTTTTCCTCCATAAAAATGTTTATGTCTTTGATCTTCTTTCAAAATAAGAGTCAATCGAATTAAAAGCAGATAAATTTTGCCCGTATATCTTGTTGCCAATTATTAGAAGTCTTACAGCTTGCCGAAGCTAATAACCATCAACAAAAGTTTCACTTATTTTAGAATTCATCTAATTAAAAACTAACATTCCTAAGATATAGACAAAAGAAGAATATTTATTTCAAAAATTTTGCACACAGCTTATAAAAATTATTTGCAAGGAAAGCCACTCTTGAAATGGGGACATGAGTATAGCCAATTGCACACATAAACTGCTGAAATCACTTTGAAAGCAGAACCGAAACATCACAACAAAGCCCTTGTAAGTGTTGTCAGCGCTTTTCTGTAAGGTACCTGCTTGTGGATCACACAATGTAATAAACACAGTTGACATTTTTGGTGGTTTGTTTTGTGTACAGGGTTTTCTAGGAAAAATAGATTTATTGATTATAGTAGTACAAATGCTTAAAATTCTTCAAAATACTCTCCCTTAGCATCAATACACTTGCAGAGGTCTGTCTGCTTTGGCTGGAAACTCCTTGACGGAAATGTCCCTTAAGAACTTTGTAACATGCTTTGGAGGTTTTCCATACTTTCCTTTTAGCTCTCTCCTCAGTTTGGGAAGCAAAAAAGAGTCACAGGGAGCCAATTCGGGACTGTAAGGTAGATGGGGGGAGGGGCACTGGGATATTGCTACAGGCTAAGAAGTTGATAAAGATGAAGGCTGTGTGGTTGGCAGCATTGTCATGATGGAGCTTGACCATGTCTTTGATATCAGGAGTCACGAGTGTGACCCAGTGTTTCAATCTCTTGAGCGTCCAGGTAAAACACTAAGTTGACAGTTTATCCGTGTGGTGTAAACTCAACATGAATTTCTTCATTGGTTCTGGTCGTTGTTGGGCGTCTAAAACAGACAACATCGGTTATCTCCTCCTGGCCCATCTCCATACTGTAACCTTGAAATGCAGTAATCCTTGAAGCATTGGAAATTTTTGGTTGCATGCTTTCTAAGCTGTATAAAAACCTAAACTGTGTAAACCATAAAGGTGTATCACTGTTCAAGCAAATGCTCCATCAGCTGTGTTACAAAATTTGAAAAACAACGCTTCATACATAGGCACATATTTCCACTCCAACTGCTTGGAGCAAACTAGAGTCCGGTTGTGTTGGAACAGCAAACTCTGCACCACATTTCTCGGCCGGTTTTACACCAATGTGAAGGGTAGTCACATCACAATAAAATTTTGTGCATGACTTTTATAATGTATTCTGTATGCTGTAGTCTTAGTCTATTTCTGATGTTTTTTTTACTTTGGTCTTAACAAAATTGTTTTTACAATCCATTTGTAATCAGTGATATTACTAAAAAATTTAGTTCTTTTGGAGTCTTTTTTTATACACTTATTTCTTTTCAATTATGAAAATGTCTCTTATAGTTTTTAACAAAATAGGTTGATGCAATCAATTAATCAAGAATTTATACCAACCTTAGTTCAAATTGGATCATTTTGTTTAAAACTGAAACTATTCAGTTCTAGGTTGAGAAAAATTACTGAATATCTAGACGAAATACTCTTAAAAACATTACACAAACTTCCTATCATTTAAGCTTTATAGATTTCACCAGTCCTGAATATGTAGCATTGCCACCTTTATCTGTTCTTTTATGTTTTTTCAATCTCTTTATAACTATGTCTAGTTTCCCCAGATATAGCTTGTCACACTGCAGGGACCACTTCAAGAAATAATATTAACTTTTCTACAAAGAAATAGCAATATAAACATATTGATAATGTGTAAGAAATTTAGCCTACTTACATTTTCTTTTAAAGTGATTGATTTAAATAAAAAAATGAAATCCATAAAAATTTCCAAATAGCATTAATAAGGTGAACATTGAACCTTTAGATTCTTGGAAACTGGTTTTTGTTAGTAAAATATCATTAGATGTGCATAGAGTGGTGAGGCAAAAGGTGTATTTATATACAAGCTATCCTGTTTTAGCAGTTTCAGAGATAATAGTTATATCATGAAGAAGTTTTGAAGTGTAGTTCAAACTTTGGGTACATTTAATAATATGATGCAGCAAATAAATCAGAAAAATAATTTTAAATTACAATTATAAATGCAGTGAAAGCGTACAAACAGTTTTATTTCTCTGTTACACACTTATAAACATAATTATATAAGTAATTTATAGTGATGTGTTGATTGTTACTTCTGTTGTAATAATTGTATTGTTTCTGCTTCAGAACAATTGTTGGGTTGAGGGGCAAAGATGGAGTAGTGTTTGCTGTGGAGAAATTAATTACATCAAAACTGTATGAACCTGGAGCAAATAAAAGAATATTCACCATTGATAAACATGTTGGCATGGTAAGTTAGTTTATTTTACAGATTTTGGAATTTATTTTTCTACCTTTTTAAAAATTTTGTGTAGTTTTTCTAGATCAGTTAATTTAGATCAGTTTAGGTGGTGAAGGGTTCATTAGTTTCCAATTGTAGGACAAATAAGTTAATTTGGCAGCTCACTCATTTGACAGACAGTTCGTCTTCGAATGGATCCATGAAAATATACTGAGTGAACACTTCAGTTGATATAAGAACCCAGATAGTATGATTGTGATATCCTTAGTTTTTAACAATTATAAGATGGTATTACTCTATACATTTGTGTACATAAAAGGTAATTATCAAAAAATCTTACAATAGATGTTGATTTCTTTATAAAACTTATTATATAAAATATCTGATATTGTAATACCAGTTGGCATGTTTTTCCTGATCCAAGAACTTAATTATATAAATTGCTACTTGTTAATGGAGGTAATTTATGTATTTGAACATTAGTTATTGAATAAGAGTGTAGAAACTTACTAAATTAACTTATTTTAAGGTTTTAACAGTTCAGTTAGTGTTAAATTGCTCAAAATCTAAGAATTTTTATAATTAATAACTTTACTTTAGTTTACGACAAAAAAATACAAAAAAATCTGTCACTTTCATTTTTTTTGTGAGCATTGATTTAGCTTTAATGTGAGATCTAAGTTTCTTGAGAACCATTTTGTCGCACAGTGTCTACTTGTGTTACAAAGCCATAAAGATCGAAAATGTATATGACAGATATGGATAATGCATATGTCACATCCTAGACTATTTATAGCCGAGATTAGGTGACATTTGTTTACAGCTAATCTTATGATAAGCATTAGGTTTTCGGGGGTCCAAGCTTTTTGTCATTGCCTCTTATATACAGTAGTCCGTTTGCCCTTTTATTTCGCTGGCTCGCGTCGGGATGCTTCCCTTTCAATGTAAAAATTAGTACGTACATATCTATTCCCTTCATCTTAACTTCTATTAAGTCTAATATGTATTTACGCCGTAATTCACCTTTTGGAAATTTAAACACATGAATCTGATTGGAATAAAAATTGGATATTTGTAAAACAATGGCAGACCCCGGATAATCCGCAAACCGGTTAAACCACCCACGGATAATCGGGAGTTTACTGTATATGGTTTTCTAATTTTTTAAAGTATATAATTTGTATATAGTACAAACATATAAAATTCGCAGTAAAGTAACATAATTATTCTTAAATTTAAAGTGAGGCAATAATTGTTTGATAAAAGTTAATTTTGGTTTAATTTTTTTTAGGCTGTGTCAGGGCTCATCTCAGATGCTCGGCAGCTTGCTGAAACTGCACGTTCTGAAGCATCAAACTATAGGTCTCAATATGGCAGCAACATTCCATTGAAATATCTTAACGACAGAGTGTCTATGTACATGCATGCTTATACATTATACTCAGCGGTTCGACCCTTTGGTTGCAGTATAATTCTTGGGTCCTATGATACATCAGGACCTGTTATGTACCTGATTGATCCATCTGGAGTGTCTAATGTAAGTTGTATTAACTATAATGTCCACTATACTTTATTTTATATGTTACATTATATTTAGGGGACAATCTACAATTCCATATCTACAAATTATTTAATGGGTTAGCAAATTTGTGAGTGGATTTGAAGATAAAAAGTTATTAATTTGGTAGCATGGACGGGTTAGAAATATTTGGTTTGTTTTTAAGTAGTTACCAGTATGATTAGGCAGCTAGCATTTGGTGCATGCACGCTGTGTAACTACATTCATTGTAAAGCCACAGACACTACTATGGAAACATTTGACCATATTTACTTTGCTGGTACTTGAAATTTCTCTGCAAATTGATTATCCCACTGTATATAAAATTCGATCTGTGATTTGTTTTCTTAGTGCTGAAGATATGAAAGTAGCTTAAATTCATAGCCAGAAATTCATAGCTTAAATTCTATCTGTAGAGTATAGAAAAAAAATTAAAGTGATGGAATGGTAAATAAATGGGTTAAGTATTTAAAAATGGGAGCTCAAATTACCATGACGAGGAACAAATTAATTGCTGACATTTTTGGGCAGAAAGTTGAGGAAAAAAAGTTTGTGTGTCACTGTCTCAAGAAGGTACAGTAAATTTTATGACATTGCGAAACTTAACAAAACTGTGAAATACAAACCAGAAAAAAGGCAAGTTTATCTGTGTTAGGAAATCACTTCCCATCAGGACTGGCCATCTGTACATAGCTAATCATAGTTGTATCATCTTTAATCATTTGAATCCTCACCCACATGATATGTTCAAAATGTAAGGTGACTTTTCAAATTCCATGTGAAACTAACATTTTATTTAAAATTTTTTTATTTTGCTATATAGATACACATGTCCTGAATGTATGTTTGCAGTTTCAACAATATAGTATATTTGGTTTGTTTTTGACAGATTCAAAGGTTGGAGGCGTATTTTGGTGTGCTAGGCTGTTTTCTGCTATTTAAAAAAATGGATAAAAGAAATTGCATCCAATTTTACGTAAAAATTTATGCAACAGAAAAAGTCACATGGATGCAGATCTGTTGAATAGGTAGGCCTACCTGAGGCATGATTGTGGTGTTGTTTTTACCATAAAATCTGTCATAAGCAACGATTAGTGTGCAAGTGGATTGTTGTGATGCAAAAGCCATGAATCACAACTACACGGCAGCAACTCCATTCCATACAACTCTTTAAATAGCTCTTCATGCTGGTGTTTTGAAACCCCTCATTGGAACTCAGAAGAGAGCAACTGGGAAAAGTTTTAACAAGCTAGTATTACTGGATATGGATTATTTGAATCTGTTGATAATCATTTTGAAAGTTTACTAAACATATTTTGGATGCTACAAAAATTTGTATTCCAAAAACATTACATCTACAACATTTAATATTTATCATCTCTGGTAGAATAACAAACATGCCCAAATTATTTACAATAAAAAGCGTTAAAGAGATTTTATAGATAATTGACAAGTAAAATCTTCAAAAAATAAAAAATACTCAAAGAAGAATTTTTAGAAAAAGTAGAAGGGACTCAATGGCAATGCATGTTGGTAAAATAGCTAGAACGGCCTTCGCAGGCACTGCAAGGATAAAATTACTATCATTTTCTAGTACTTCCATTCTACTGACAAGATTTACAAACATTGATTATATTAATTATCTTCTTGGCACATATGTTCCACTATTAGAACCTTCATTCACTGATCGTTTTATTAGTGATTCTTCTTTCAATCCTCCATTCTCTTTATATGAGCAGTAATTCACTGTAGTCGACCAGGGATCCTCTTCTAGGTACTGATATCTGATTCTTTCACGGGTTTAATCTGAACGAAATAATTTAACTTCTACTGTTAAGAAGACAAAATCTTCAGATATACATCCCTTCATTAAGGAGCATTGTTTTTCTTATCCGTGGTTAGACGCCTTAGCTATTCCTCTTCTAAAACTGGATGAAGGTAAGACCAACCAACTTTTCTAAAAACTCCTTAAAGAAGACTGATGACAAAATTATTGATTCCCATCTTTTTGGTACCTAGAAACCATTAGCCCTCTTAATATTGACAGACAAGGACTTTAATCATTTTATTTTGTAAAAATCAGTTATTCATAATGCCTTTCTATTACTTCAAAAACTTGTTGTTTTTTCAACTTTGAAAAGGCATATACTATGGCGTAAGAAAAAAGTATTTTAATAAATATGCTGAAGTCAAGGTGTATATGAGAGAAAACTCTTGTCTGTTATTAAAAGTTTTTTTTCAGTTACATTTTGAAGCCACAATGTCAGACCAATACAAGTTGAGGAAAGAGTTTTCATAGGGTAGTATACTAAATGTGACTGAATTTGATGTTGCCTTTAAGAATGTGACTGACAACATACAGACTCTGGTATTATGTTCTCTCTTTATAGAAAATTTTTGTATATATGTACTGCTCAAAATATGGCAACGGTAAAATAAATATTGCGTTCTTTAATATTTTTTTTCTCCTTAACTTTTACTGGATATGTTCCCTATTTTTAATGTATTTAATTCTATTTTTCATTTTAAAATTATTTATTTTACTGTTAAAAAAATCATTTGTAACTAATCATTGCAAACACCACACACAACACACACACACACACTCACACTCACACTCACACACGCATATGTTTTGATTAGGGATGGGCCGATTCCTAAAATTTTCGATTCCGATTCCGATTCTAAAATTTTCCGTTCGAATTCTCGATTCTTTAGTCGATTCTCGATTCTTTCAAGTTATATTAGCTCACATTCTAGTTCTCTAATAATTAATTTAGTTAACATCTTGGTCATATGGCAAAACCTTTTAAAAGTTCTGTTTTAATGTAATAGGCTACACAAAACCTTCAACCTTGATTTATCAATAGGAATGTTTTTAAACATAAAAACATATCAGAATAAAGTAATGACTTATTTTAAAGTTAAAAATGTGAACTTTACTTATTTTATGATGTTTGAAAAAATTCCTAAGCCTATTTACATTGTCTCCCAAACAAAACAAAAATTAAAAACAAACGAACAACATAAAAAGGAAAAAATTAATACAAATAGGAAAGTTTTTAATATTTAAAAGTCTGGCAGGTAATGTACATTTCATGATCAAAAACACAAGCATTTGAACACGTTGTGGGTCAAGCTAGTTTCATTGCTAGTCGCATATAGCTCCTGAAGTTGAAAAAGGTTTTTCAGAAAACACTGTCACGAGTGGGCAGACAGGTATTTTATTGCCATTGCATTTAAATAAGGGTATTTGGCACTTTGTACTGCCAAATACTTCACAACATCACAATCTGGACTGGCTAATGGTTCCCCCAGATAATTGTTTACTTCTTCTTCTACTGTCAATTCCCCTGGGGTACCTTCTTCCCCAACATTATGGATTAGTGGGGCATACCTTCTCCACATCTGGTGGGACCTTTTTTTCTGCAGGTGTCTGGAACAAGTGCAACTGATTCAGGCCTATTTTGTATTTATTACTCAATCCCAGTTGATTTTTAACCGACTATCACTTGTAGGTCCTGTGTCTGAGGATAAAGTTTCTTCAAGTATAGATCTTTTTTGTTGATAAATTTGGGCAAAATGAATGATGTTTAAGTGCTTTTTCATATTTGATATATTATGTGGTTTTCCACCGTCAGTTTCTGTTAACCGTCATCGAATTGACGCGACGGCCAGTACCCTGAACCGAATACCGCTAGGCCTCTTAATGCTTTATGTTTATTAGTACTACTCAGCTGGTGTTGCTACTTTTGGAAAAATTAAGGCACAGTATTTAACAACAAGCTTCACACTACTTACAGATGTATTTACGATGGTTTTTGTTTGATAGATAAACGCCGACGGGATTAAGAACATGATGTTATTCTAAGAGCTTTTTGTCCGTAGTTACGGGCCGACACACATATTTGTTATAACGTATTGTAATGATTTTCACTCCTTTTTTCAAAATTTCACAAAACCTTAAAAGTAAGTCGGAAATATTGACTAAATATTTAGTTGTAAAATAATCCTTAAAAACGGACTTTGTGAAAGTTAAGTACAAACATTGATACACTTAGATAAACTCATCCTTACTAGGAAGTAAATTATAACGTAAATTCCTTAACAAGTAAATTATTTGGTGTTAAAACTTTTACTTAATATGAATCTTGGATAGTATTTACTGGACCTGTAGCATTACTTATCAGAGAGAGAATATATTACCCTTTAGTTCTATATTCAAAATATTTATAAACTCGCAAATCAATCACATGTGACACGTTTACGTGTCTTAGTGATAGGCGCAAAAACACTTTTATCACCAGTCTATTTATTATTTGGGTAGCCGGGACATGAAATTATGGTTTTGTTGTTTCTTGCTAACACAAAACACAAAAAATATCAAAACAGTGTTGCACAGATAATAAAATTTAATTAAATCAAAAACAATATCGGGTAAATTGGTCCGACAGAGTTTATTTACGTTTCATTTACGGTAGGAAAAACCTATGTTTAGCCAGTTGGTCCGACACGTATTTTTATAAATATTCGGAATCGTGTGGAATCGGAATCGACACACACATCTAGTTTTGATGTATTTGATTTTTCATATTTGGCTTTATTGCAGGGATACTATGGCTGTGCTGTAGGTAAAGCAAAACAGGCTGCAAAGACAGAAATAGAAAAGTTGAAACTTGCAGATATGACATGTCAGGAACTAATTAAAGAAGCTGCTAGGATGTAAGTGAACTTTGACATAAAAAATTCAAGGATATGAACAGTTGTATTAGTGTATTAAATATTCTAATTTGTTTTAGTAGGAAAACATCTGATAATAATAAAAGGAATCTAAACTGTAGCAATTTAACTATATTGTCATTGAAATTAAGGAATTGTAGTAAAATTAACAAACACCGAAAATTTAACATTTATTTTGTAAGTGAACCTTTACATAAACAATGCTAGGATATGAACAGTTACATTGGTGTATTCGATATTCTAATTTGTTTTAGTAGGAAAACATCCTACAGTAATAAAGGGAATCAAAACTGTAGCGATTAATTATATTGTCATTGAAATTAAGGAATTGTAGTAAAATTAACAAACACCGAAAATTTAACATTTATTTTGTAAGTGAACCTTTACATAAACAATGTTAGGATATGAACAGTTACATTGGTGTATTCGATATTCTAATTTGTTTTAGTAGGAAACCATCCTATAATAATAAAGGGAATCAAAACTGTAGCGATTAATTATATTGTCATTGAAATTAACAAACACCGAAAATTTAACATTTATTTTGTAAGTGAACCTTTACATAAACAATGCTAGGATATGAAGTTACATTGGTGTATTCGATATTCTAATTTGTTTTAGTAGGAAACCATCCTATAATAATAAAGGGAATCAAAACTGTAGCGATTAACTATATTGTCATTGATATTAACAAACACTGAAAATTTAACATTTATTTTATTTTTATATTGGTTTTACTTATATCAGGAAAACAAAAATGTTACAATTAAGTTAACATTTCAAAATTTGTATTTGCAGTATCTACCTTGTACATGATGAACTCAAAGATAAGCAGTTTGAATTAGAGTTGAGTTGGGTAGGGAAACATACAAATGGCCTACACCAACGAGTTCCTCCCAATTTGCTTGCTGAAGCAGAAAAATCAGCCCGTGCTGCCATGGAAGAGGATTCAGATTCTGATACTGAGGACATGTAAACCTATTACTATTTTTTAAACTTAAATTCATCCTTTAATATAATGTTTGTGATTAAAATATTTCTAAAAAAAACGTTGGTGCGTAATGTTTTTATATCTGTCAAGAATTTTCCAGAAATATTGTAATTTAAGAACTCCCAAACCTCTAGTTTGAAAAGAATTTATTTTTGTATTATATGTTTAATATTTTTATTTTTATAATTAGGCATCAAAGTAATAGATATATAATTTAATTAAAATATAGCTACTAGAAATATGATTAAAATTTCAACAATTAAAAAGTAATTGTTAAAAATATTGATATAATTTAATTTTTTGAAGTAATAATTTTTATTTGTTTATATTTTTCATGACAATTGAAGAAATAGTCCTTATTCTTATAACGACGGGGTTGAAATAACTCTTGATCAAAAGAAGCATTGGCTTGTCTTCAAGTACATATCAATTAATATGTCTAAGTATAGTCATCATCGGGTCGGTCAGTTTTCTTAGAAGTTGAGACTACCGTATTTTTATATGTTAAAATCTCAGCAAAACATCGTACACCTTGCATATATATGCATGTGTGTGTGTGAGTGTATGTGTGTTTGCAATTGAATAAATATTGACTTATTTATGGTCTTCTTGAGTCTGTTCCAAAGATTAGGTTTTTTTTGCTACATTTAAAACATCCTTTAGTTAACTTTTTATCCAACAGGATACTTTGTAGATATATTGGAACTTGTAACTTATGTAGCATATTGTAATTTAGTGCTTCTATTATAAAAAAGACTTAATTTTATAACATGCTTTGTGTTTTCCAGGCCGATGTTAAGTTAAATTAGCATTTTTCAAACTTTTTAATTTTTGAGTTGTTGCTACATATTTTATTATATTAACCATGTTCCTTAGTACTTTATAAACATAGGCCTATTTTTACATACCTTAACACTTGGCTGGTGTTAACACGGAAACAATAAAATGCTATTGGGACATCCTACAAATTTTATATTTTGATGAAGAGACAAAAATAACATTGGTAAAAATTAAAACAGTTTACTATAAATCTCACTACACCTTAGTTTATTAAAAGAAACACACTAGTTTATTAACACAAACAGACTAGTTTTGTTGATGATGTCGCCTTCATCAGTGCTTGGCTACTACTAACACTGATTCCAAGCATTGATGAAGGCTAGTAGTAGGCAAGCACTGATGAAGGTAACATCATCGTCAAAACTAATCTGTTTTAATAAACTAATGGGTAATGAGATTTAGAATAAAGTATTCTAACATTTACTGTTGTGATCGTTCTCACTAGCTAAGTTCTAATTAACTTAATAATAAGATAAAAATAACTTAAGATAGCATATTAAATTAAGGTAACAACACACACACACAACTTTTTTAAATTGCATTTTTTTTAAAGAGACATTTTTTAAATTCTAACATACACTAAAATATAGCTACAAAGGATCTGGTTATGATATATTTAGTTAAAAAATAATAAAGTCTGCTAGGAGGTCAACTTGTTGACAGTTGAATTTGCCTTCATTTTGGTATGCATATCTCTTTGCATCACAAAGCAAGGAAAGCAAGATTAACATTTTGAATTATATACTTTGTGCATTAGTAAACATTAAGGGAAAAAACAATCTATCCTAACTGGTAGCTCTTTCTAATGTTTGATCAGATAGTGCTCAGCTTAAAAAGAAACACTTAGTACAAAAACTTTTTATTTTAAAGTTTTGTGTATATTGTGAAGTGAAGTTATTTTGTCTCTTTCGAAATTTTAAGTTTGTCACCACAAGTTTTATTATTTTTTAGTATTGCTAGTAGTTTTATATTTGTAGTATTTTATTAGTAGAATTATATTTATAAATTTTTATTCCATTGATGGCATCAAAAACATTCATTAGCATCCAGTCACGAGCATATCCAAACCAAGAAAGTTTTGGTCACAGTCACAGATAAGTATTTTTACTGTATAACTATTGTAGAATTAACGATAGAATATGTTTACACTTTAGTTCTATAACCTGTACAAAATATTTACAAACCTACTCGTAACTTACTCACTTGGGACACATTTACATGTATGTCAAAACAATTTTTACGACATTCAGCTTATTATGTAGGCAACATGAATGTGTGATAGTAGTTGGTGTTATTTTACTTTGCATGAAAAAAACTCTAAAGAAATAAAAGTGAACACTAGTAAAACTGTAGACAAAGATAAAAACTAACCTTTTGGTTAATTCACAAAAATCTACATAGCTTAAATGCAATTCAAAATCTGTGTAGTCTGAAAGAATTCTGAGATGATGCACAATTTAGTGTCAATGACTAGACTATACAAAGGAGAAATAACACACTACAAACTGACAAATTCCATATGCTCCTGGTCCTAGAATGCTGATGATCCGAATCCAGTACATCCTCATTCAGTGGTAGTTAACCATAGAACTGGCTATCGCTTGGACTGCTGGATAATGAGTTTGATGGTGGTGATAATTTTGTCGTATTATAATTGAATTGACTGAGGAACGGTTTATTACCTGTTATAAATCAATTCCTTGAACACCTATTTATACAAATACAGTTGCATATTTCTCTGACAGTTGTATTTTTCAAATAAAAAGTGTGTATACATTTGTCCCACAAGCCCTGTCAATTTGACTCAGTCCACTTGAAGCGTGCAGTGCAGTGCAGAGTGTAAAGAAGCGTAACCCACAGAGATTTTGAGCAATTGCGTAAGATACATGGTTTCTATGAGTTTATAAATATTTAAATTAAGAAATACTTTGTGAAAAATCAGGATAATTTTTTTTTAGCATAAAACTTATCTTTGAATTTAAACTAATCTCTAGAGTTCAAACTAAAAAGAAAATTTTCATAAAAACAAAATTTTCAACTGAGAATAAAGTATAATCCCATGTTCGGCTTACTCACATAATAAGCTGACTGTCCTGAAAAGTGTTGTGAGTCTTATAACAAAGACGTAAACATGCTACAAGTGCATGAAGGATAGAGATAGGTTTGTAAATATTTTATATATAGAACTAATGTGTTAACATATTTTGTCTCTGATACAACAATATTTATACTGTAAGTAGTGATCCTGTTGTCAGTAAATGTGACTTTCCTAATGTGGGAATGCCTTGGTTCCGATAAACAATGTGTGCTGGAAAAATAAGCATTAAAAAAAAAAAAAATGAAAACCTGGGTCATCTGTTTCAGTCATCAAATTAAGTTTATTTTTCAGTTATTTCAAATTGCAGATGATTGATAATAGGTGGCAACGAAATTGGACTTGCCATCACCAACATTTTTAGTTGTTAAACGTGCAGATGGTAAAAATTTATCAAAAGTGTCTCCCTTTCTAATGTTCTTACTGGATGCGCAGGGGATCCTGTCTCATCTATTGAAAAACTAAAAACCGATACTCTGCTTGTCGCAACATGTAGTGTAAGGAAATCACTCCTGCTTGTGAAAATAATCTCCTTGTGATAGGTCAAAGAAGCTGTGGTTCACCGATCATTTTTAATTTCTCAAAGGGGTAATTACTTATAGGGGTGAGAAAGTTGCAGCAGCCTCCTTCATTTTTTTACTTTTTGCCAACCAGAGATTCTAGAATTAATTCATGCAGGTTATCAAGGGCGTTCAGTATAACCATATGTGTCCTACAATATAACCTAAGATGATGCTTCAATTGTCAGTGTTTGGGGAACATTAGTTCTTTATATACTCATCTCCACTTCTGTTAGGAATGTTTGTATATATTCGAGTATACTTTTTGCCTTCCCTAACATTACAATATTTTCCTTTATGTATTCGAATTAATTTTTTCTGCCTTTCCTAAAATTGATTTTCCTTATATATTCAAGTACATGTAAGGAAAATATTGTAATGCTAGAGAAGGCAGAAGAATGTACTAAAAATATACACATTCGTTCTTCCTATTTGTTGAAGGCCTTGATGAAAAGGATTGCTCCAATGTGCACCAACTTTGGTTGTGATTATCCAGGATGATCGTATAATTTTCTAAATTGTAAGGAGGAGAAGGCTTTCCTGGGCATTATGGCTAAGGAAATGATATAGTATTTAGAGTCAAAGAAAATTTTACCTAATCATTCAGCAGTATCTATTGGCAGGTGGTCAGCTGTTGACCTATTTTGACTAAAGATGCACCTATCAGTCCTGCATGGTAGGCATTATATACCTATAAAGATAGATTATGTGACCCCTCGTCCTGTTATGTTTGATATCCCCTTTGAGTCTAAGGAAAAACCAACTGGGCGCCTTTTCAAAATATATTTTTTTTCACTTGAGCTTAATTATTTAACTGTCATTGTTCAAATGGTTAATACTTTTACTGTCCATGATACCCACCTGTTCTTTGAAATTAATATAAAGAAATTCTCCAACAAAGAACTTGAGGAAATTTAATACACAACCTGCAACGGAACGCACACAGGGCCGACCGACGAAGCTGCCACTCCACAGGCTGAACACCGCCGCAAGATAAGAATTTTGAAACGAGCCGATCCTAGCCCATACTAGGACACTGTGCGATGACCCACCAAAATCTGCCAGAGAACCAGTCGCTGGACTTTAATTTAAAAACCTAACTTGCTGAAATTTAACCCTTTGGGTACGTATTTTCCGGGGAATGAGTTATTTTAGGCATCTTTATGGCAAAATGATCCTTTAATTTTAGGAGTGTGTAAGAAATCTGTTTTAAATAAACACACTATTGTTTTGTTGGCAAGTTAGTAAAAACTACATTTTTATTTTACCCTTAATTTGAAATTACAGCACAGATTTGTAACTATCTTACTTTAACTAGCTCTTGAAATTTTTAATAATCCATTTCTGTTTAATATTACTTTACTTATTCTTTTCTATACTAAAATATAAACATTTCAACGTCAGTGATAACTCTTTACTCAACCTTTTCTTTTACCCCTTCTACACAAAATTTAATTAAACTTCTTGCTGAATTTATTTTAACATCAAAAGTTATAAGAAGAATTATCTTTAGTTATATTTTCTGGAAATTATAATTTAACTATGTTCCATTTAATCCTTTAATATTCAAAATCAAATTTGCTTCATTTTTTAAATAAAACTGTTCTGATCTTTTAAAATACTTTTGCAAACCCTTTGAAATAAACAAACCCTATATTGTGCTTTTAAAAGTTTTGAACATTTGATTTTAAACTCTTGTACATAAAATTAGACAATGGAACTTTTAAGACATGACTTCATCAACAAATAATTTTAACCCTCTTAATTTAAAACCAATCCTCTGAAAACATGAGTTATATTTATAATCAATTTACCCCTTTTACAAACAATTAATATTTTGAACAACATCAGTTATACCCTTAAACAATTTACCATTTTAAAATAAACAATTGCTATTACAAAATCATACATTATATCAATAAACAATTTTCCCCCATTTTTCCAACAAATAATAATTTGAAAACATCAGTTATATCAATATGCAAGTTACTCCTTTAATTAATTATTATCTTGAAGGACGTCAGTTATATCAAAAAAATAATTTACCCCATTAAAATAAACAATTGCTATTTCAAAATCATAAGTTATATCAATGAACGATTTATCCCATGCCCCTTTAAAAACAGTTAATAATTTGAAAACATTAGTTATATCAATAAGCATTTTACCCCTTTAATTAATTAATGTTTTGAAAACATTTGTTATACCAATAAAGAGTTTTATCCTTTTTAATAAACAACTGAAAATCATATTTTATATCCATTAACAATTTACTCCTTTAAATAAACCCTTGATATTTTTCTTAAAAACATAAGTTATATCAATAAACAATTTTACTCCATTTAAATTAATAAATATTTTAAAAACAGAAATTTACCAACAATCAAATTTTTATACTTCTATAACTTATTAAACCAAAACTTTACATCTTAACCTAATAATTAATTCACTAGACACACATAATCTTTGCTGAATATTTAGTTTTTATTTTTATTGTGTACTTTACTCAAAGAAATTGTTCCACATTTTAATTTTGTCCCCTTTTTTCTATTTTCCATCTCTTTTATTTTAATTCTAAATAATTTTTGTAAACCTTTTAATCCCATTATGTTTTAATTAAAACTCATTAATAAATTTTAATTAATTTCCATTAATTAATCTTAATCCCTTTCTCATTAAATAATTTTAATTAGTTATAAAGTAATTTTAACTCTTTCTCATTTAATAATTTCAATTTATTATTATTAATTAATTTTACATATTAAACGTTAGTCTAAAATAATAGCAACAGAAACATTTTCTGTCTAACAATCTATCTTATTTGGCATCTTTTGCTCAAAACTCATAAAAATTTTTCTTAATACCTGTTTACAATTTATTCACTTATCTCCAACTTCTTTTTATATTTAAAAAGCCTTTAAATCCTAAAATTTACTTAATTGATTTCTTTTCAAATAATATATAAATTTCTTTATTTAAAAAAAATTAATTTAATAACAATTTAATTTTATTTCATATTCATATACTTGTTTGGAGGCGTCCTCCATTTTGTGGTGGGAATTCCCCCCACTAAACACTACCCCTTCTAAGTTACGTTTTAAACAAAGCCATTGCTTGAAAACTTTACAACTCTAAAAAGAAAATTTTAATTTTAAATTTATGGAATTTCAATGTTCCCCAAAAAAGTTTCAATATAAAATTTTTAAATAATTGAAAAAGAGAGAAGCTTTACACTTAGGATCGCTCCAAGTTCCAGGTAGATTTTCTTAATCTTCTCCCTGTAGTATTTTGGTGTGGCCATCTTGGAAGTGAAGTAGTCTTATTATCCAAATGGAAGCGTCATCCTCTGCCAAGTCCTTGGTCGATGGCGTCCCTATTGCGAAACTTTTGTCTTCAACTCCCAGTACCTACCCTTGTATTGTAGTAAAATTTTATATCCCCATTTCGAAACATATAAAACTTTGATCTCCCGCTTTCTGTTTATTAATTGCCATTGTTCAATTAATTATTTAATTATTTTTTTATCACTATTCATTTATAAAAGTTTAATTTAAAATTTTGAAATTCAATTTAATTTAGATGTTTTTTCACTGTTCACTGTTTTAAAGAAATTTTGAAGCACTGTCCTTTATAAATTATTCTATTGACTCTAATAAATTTTCACATCATTCCACTTCTCACACTCACAAACTTCTTGAGAACGCCGCCACATCGATGTTAAACTTTGGAGACCACTCTTGGTGAAATTCCTTCCTCCAAAAGTGTTCCAGAACACATGCAACTACATTTCAGCGCCAACCAATCACACCTTTAGCCCTGCATAGTTATTTCTTAATTAATGAATTACAAACTTCCACACAAAGCTTTGTAACACGGAGCTAATTCACAATATGTGCTCTCTTCCTTGCCTTAAGTAATGCTGATCTCCCTCCTAGACCTAGCCTTCTTGTTCTTTAAGTGTCATCACACTTACCCCATGTTTCTGACCGATCGGGTGGCTTTAAGTTGACGTCATCCACATCAGGTGATTGAACCGTCGTCTTTGTTTACACTTCCCAGGCTCGCCGCATCTCGATCCAAACCGATCGATAGTCTTGCCTGTTTATTTAATTGTGGCTTAACTTTTTTATTTGGCGTTTTTACGGTTTTTGATACTGGGCATTTCTTTTTTGTTTTCAAAATCCGTGTCTTCTCGAATGTTGATGGTGGTTGTAGGTGGATTTTGAGTTTTTCTCCCCTTTTCAATGTAGTTACAGAGTTCTTCAAAGTATACTAAAACCCCTCTCCTTGCTAATGGCTTAGTTTTCTTTCAATTTATCCCTTTAATTTTTTATATCCTACCTCTTAAGTCATTTTACCCCTCTTTCTCCCTTTATGTATAGTTTACTTAACTTATTTAAAAACATGAAATTTCTATAGAATTGCAATGGTAATTGGTTGAGCCCTAATTTTCCCGTCGCAGACCGTCAAATAAAAACATTGAATAATATAAAATGCTTTCTGGTTAAGCATGGAGAAACTTTAGCCAAAGGAATTCTTAGGTACAGAACATTAGAACAATTACAAGAACTCTATCATTCATATATGGAGGAAATTAAAAACGATATGTGGTATTTTCACTGGCATCAGCAAGTCAAATGGCTGAAGGAACAGAACGGAAAATACCACATACAGTAATAATGAAATTCGTAATATATTCATCTTCACTTCTATTATGAATATTTGCACACATGCTAAGTACAATTTTCGACTTTTCCTAACATTACAATATTTTACTTTGTCATTGAGTTTCGAAATAATCCCATTCTCAAAAATTTAATGGTACCCTTTAAATAACGAAAACTACTGTAATGTTATAACATGCAGAAAAATGTACTTAAATGTAAACAGTACATTTGCTAGTGTACTAAGAACACCATGCTGCTATTAATAGAAATTTCCAGATGTATAACTCAAAGAAGAAATAACACTTCTGTTGGGTTGTCTGGAGATCCTCCTTTGAACACCCCTTTCTTTATAGATGTATTAGTCAGCTGAATCATTATTGAAGGAATTTGTACTACTCTAGATTAGATTGTTTACTCCATGATTACTACTAACCTGATGCATGGTTAGTGACATAATCCTTTTTTTTAAATCATTGTAAAGACAAAACCAATCCTAACCTGATGCATGGTTAGTGACATAATCCTTTTTTTTTAAATCATGGTAAAGACAACCAATACTAGTAGTTATATCTAGTTTGGAGTATCTTTCTAACTAGCACTTCATGAAAATTACTGGGGAAGACTGCAAACCGTCTTGCCTGGTACCTAGAAACCAACAAGCTTCTTAACAAAAAACTGAGTGGTTTTGAGGTAAGGATGTTCATCCATTGACAATTGGATTGTTAGAACCTGCTATCTACAATGCCTTTCTTTTTTATCAAAAACTTGTTGCTGTTTTCTTTGACCTTGAGCATGCATATGACACGGCAAGGAGAAGAGGAATTTGTATATTTTAAAATCATAGGGTATGCAGGAAACTCTTTCAAATTTTTTTTTCAATCAGGTCTTTTTGTGTTTATCTTAGAGACACGGTTTCTAATTACTATGAAATAGAGGAAATTTGTTTACAGAATAGCATACTGAGATGATGTCATTAACAATGTCATTTCTAACATATGGTCCCTCTGTTCTCTGTAAATGAGTTTTGTAAATAATGTGCCTGCTGAAATTATGCTAACACCTGAAAAATCTTTTGAAATCATAATAAGTTGGTTAAAGGAATAGTAATAAATTAGAGCTTTTAGGTTTGGTCTGCCTTAAGGAACATGTTAAATTTTTGGGTCTTCTATTTGATAAAAACTTTCATTGATCTCTCATGTGCAAGATTTGAAGTCTCAATGTAACTAGATAGAGGATATGCTAAGAGTCCTTAATGGTATTAATTGGGTAATAGACAGATATAGTATGTTTCATTTCTATTGTGCTGTAGTTAGATCACACATAGGTTATAAATGTTTAGCATTTCATCTCCATGATCTATTGACCTGAAAACTCTTGATTACGTCCATCACTCTGCTCTTAGACTTGATGATGCTTTTAGATTAACCACTTGACTTACTAATCCAGGTTAGTTCGGAAAATGTGTTTATCGTTTAAATTACCATTCCAAGTTAACTCGGAATGTTTTTTCTCCTTATGTTATGTGTTTCACAACACGATAGAGATTGATAATGTAAACGGAGGCATAGAGAAGGCTTTATTTCATGTCCCAGTCTATTTATAGCCATGATTAGCTGACATTTGTTTCCAATATTATCACAGCTTACTTTTTCGGACATCTATGCATTTTGTCATTGACTCTTATTTACAGTAGTCAGTTCGTGCGTTCTTATTGACAGTTCTCATTTATCCGTGTGGTAGCTCACATTGCTTAGTCTATTTTTATGTTTCTTGTTTATACCAGATATTGTGCTGCGTTTCCATATTGGTTTCATCTTCTTCAAGGTTATACATACTTTTCAGAAATACCACCACAAACTGGCAAAAAACCAATCCAACTAAACAATGTGTAGTTTGTGCCCATACACCAGATGCAAATGGCCTAAAAATAAGGAAGGAGAGAATCCAGATATTTCTGTCATGACTTTCAAAATTTACCATTCTCTCGCAAATAAAAACAATTTTTACACATTTTGTGTATATTTATGTAGATATTTATTGATGAACGGGTGGGTATTTTTGAATGAATTAAATTTTTTTACAAGAGTGGAAGTGAAACATTCATCATGTTACTGTCAAACTATAATGAATACTTGAATTTTGAAGTCCATTACATTCGGTGAATCTTAATTAATCACTTAAACAATAGTTTATGACTATCCGAACTTTAAATTTTGTAAATTTGTTAAAACTTACTTAGACATAACGTTTTCGATCGCTATGTGGCGATCTTAATCCAATAGCATCTATATTCAGTAGCAGGAATATTTGTGAACGTATGTTACACTTTTCTTTGTACAATCACTTCAAACTTCTAACCTATCAAATACTTTTTCAATTTCCAAATAAACTCAGGTTGATAATTAAGTGGTATTTATGAGAGATATTTCACCAATGATTATACAAAAAACCAGTTTTTTAATTAAGGCAGTTCTAATGGCATATAGAGAATATTAAACAATCACAATAATAAGATATGAGTTTTTGGGAAGGAAATTGGAAACAAAATCTGTAAGTCAAGTGGTTAAGCTCAATTCATAGTATTCTAATCAATGCTGGGGCACCTCCTCTTTTAGGACAATGTCAAATACTTCAAATCATTATTGGTCTGTATGAATTTCTTTGTCTTGACATTGACTAATTTGTCTGTGATTGTTCCTGTGATTATGCATATTTTCGTGTTTGTCTTTGGAAGCTCTGATTCCATTTTACACTTTACAGTCACTCTTATATTGTGATAATATATTTCACTTATTTGTTGTTGAATTTCTGCTGCCAAAATGACAAATTCTGACAAAAACTAAATTACTTAATATAATTCACAGTTTACTGACCAAACCGTTGCTTTAAACATTTATAACTGACACTGTATACATAACACTGCAACAGTACTAATAAAACTGTATAATGTATAAAACCTATGTCTTGTTATTCATGTGCATTTATATGCTTGTGAGAAAATCTATTTACTTTGGCTATTAGAACCTCACTTTCTAATAACCCTCGTAGATTGTGAATACATATACATATCATCAAGATTATATAGGTTATATTTAACTATATTTAGTTCAAACTAATGGCAATGATTTAGGAATGGGAAGTGGTTAAATAAAAATATGTCTTATTAAATTACAAGTAGCAAAAAACCACTACTTACTGATGTTTCTCAGCAAACGTGTTTCGCACTTGGTCTATGCATTGTTCATTGTTGCGAGTTATGGGTAAGACATGTTTGTTGTGAAACGTCAGTAAGTAGTGCATTTCTAGTGAATTAATAATTAAATATTATAGAAACCTCAAGATGTACAACCCAATAACTGCAAAAATATGTATTTACTTTCAATACAGTTGCAAATATATTTAAAAAAACAAGACAGTATAAATTGTAACTTAACACTATGACAGCATATAAAATAAAACATATTGACTTTTTAATGTTAAATTAAAATTAGCCTATATAATTTATAAAATCACATTATAAAAAATACTTATTCTATTTTAATACTGATATAAAACATAAATAGGATATAAAAACCACTTAAAATCTAATGTCACTGGAGTTATTATTAGTTTCTCTCTCACGTTGCTTCCTTTCATCCAACGATTGCGGCATTTTGTCACCAATAATACAAATTTGTTGCGGGAAAGGTTGAGATCTAAGACTAAAGTCTGGAATTGGTCGTTTATAGACCACTCTGGCATACAAACTTAGAAGCACCATCTCCCACATGAGCAGAGTATTGTGTATCACTGTAAATAACAAGTTTTTATCTTACATGTTTATTGAGTTTAGATATTTTACTTATCAAATTGTATGTTCCCTTCAATACAGAAAATGATTTCTTATTACCTTTATGCTAAACTGGAAAATTATTTATTTTATTATTTAATAACAAGTTTAGAGAATATAAAATATCTTAGGGATGTATTAACAAAGCCTGTATTAATAAATTTAACAAAGGCTATATTGCGGTTTTAACATTAGCATTCTGCATACAAAGTAGACTATTTAGCGCTAGCTCAGAATTAGTGGGTAAAAACGTTTTTATAAAACTACTTAAATTTAAGAATTGCTAATTTCCCGTTGCACTGACTGTATAAAGTTATTTTAATTGTAAACAATTGTTCCACCACTAAGAGCAATTAATTTTTACCTTATGTGATGATGAGGCACCTTTTGGTCACTTGACCATTGTTGGAATTACTGAATTATTTATCTCTATTTTTTTTATTTCGTTTTTCGGTCCGTGATGTTGGTACTTGTTGACGTCATATGGTTTTCGTAGTTTGTTTTATGTAAGATGTTTTTGAAGAATGTGTCATCTGTATATGTTGTCTGTTGGTTAATTAGTATATTGTTTGTTTTTATAAATATGGTATTTTTCTAGCGAGTTTAGTTCTATTGGATTATTATTTATTTCAAGTATGGCTAGGTTATATTCCTAATTTGTTAAATTATATTTGTGTGATATATGGTGTTCTGCTACATTTGATGCTTTTTTATTTTTAGTTATGAATGCTTTTAAATGTTCTGAAAATCTTATTTTAAATTATTACCATAATACTTGTGCTAAGGGCTAAAATTGAATTAAAATGGTTATTAGTAATGCTGAACACATCATATGAATGACAGTTACAAAGTTTATAAATCAATTATGTACTTACAATTTGCATAAACTACTGGTGTAATAGGTGGGTTGCATGGTAAAACAAGTATCAACAATTTTATAATTAGATTGTATTGTAACTTGCTAAGGATTAATACCAACTGCAAGGCAATAAATTTTCCCCACATGTAGTGATCCTTAAGCACATCTGCCAACATCTTCATTGTCATAGTCATACCCCATATTCCAGTAAGTAAAGATAATATCACTATTGGTTGCAGAAATACATAATTCACTGTATACAAACTCTGAAACAGAAAGCTTAATTATTTGAGATTGCTGAAACAATACAGTAATCCATCATTTAAAAATTTGTTTTACTTCTGAATAAACATTTGTAAAGATTACAAAATACAGTTTCAATAAATTATCAAATTGAACTTTAATTAGGTGTATTTAAAATGTGTCTTACATTCCCTTGACGGTTTGTGGTGTTTATAACTTTTCATACATATTTGTTTGTATTTCCTTAAGCAATTTATTACATTAATTAATCACTGTAACAATAGTTTATGATTATCCGAACTTTAAATTTTGTAAATTTGTGAAAACTTACTGAGACAGAATGTTTTCGATCACAATGTGGCGATCTTCATCAGTGTCTTTAACTATCTTCAATTATTAAATTAATGTTTATGAAGTATTTTAACCTACTAAAATCAGAAAGTATCTAATTTCTTCTTCAGAAGATTTATTTAAAACTTCTAGTTTTTGTGTTGACATCTTGAGGTTTTTTAAATTACTACTTTTGGTATCACTTGGAAAAAACCACTACTTACTCATATTTTTCAGCAGATGTGTTTCGCATTAGGTCAGTGCATTGTTAAATGCTGTGACTCATGAACAAGACTCCTGTGCGAAATGCGTCTGCTGCAAAATATCAATAAGTAGTGGTTTTTCTGCCAAGTGATACCAAAAGTATTAAGGTTTATTTAATTTTTCCATTAATTTTTATGTGCAAAACATTTTAAGATAAAATATGGTATTAAGTGCTTGAGAAACATTATAGTTTACTACTTTTAACCTTGGTTCAACGGGAAAGAAAAAAATAGGAGAAAAAGTGCTGACGCTGTCCAGTTAGTAGTGATATTGTTATAGTAATGCTTTACATTAATAATTGTTTGTTTCTGTAACCTCATCTTCATCCCATCTATCAACCCTTACTGAAGATCTATGGCATATAGAGTATATATTTACTTCCTGTATGTAATCTTGAATTCTCAGATTGTTTGTCTCCAATTTCCCAGTAGTACAGGAGCTTTAAATTTATATGTTACATTTTGCACATTTATTTCAGGGCATAAGATCGTTGTTGCAATCTTTACTTTAAAAAATGTTATCACATTGAATTATGAGGCTTTATTTTCATTATGTTCAAAATTTAATAAGATCTTAAGATATTTTTTTAAACATCAATGTTTTAATATTTTATTCACCAATTATTGTGTTCGGCAAGTGATAAAAGGATGTAATTCTATACAATTTCTGAGTGATACAACTGCAATTATCTTAGAAAATAAAACAGTTATTTTTCAACAGTTTAAAACATTTTAAAATATCAAAAATCATTGATTCACAGTTTTTCATAAATTAAAGTTATTCATCTTTGATGGGTTAATAACAACCTTTTTGATTACAGTTACATACATACCTCTTTCTCAGCCCACATGATCAAGAACATCATGTATACAAAGCCTTGAACTAAAGGTAACTGTAAAATTAGTACTCGGAGACATCTTACTCGATATCTGTGAAACAAAAACTTTTTGTAAAGTATTTATTCATAGTAACATTCTTAAAAAATAAATCGTATAACTGTTTAGTTTCAGACGTTTGTATGATTGTTAAAATAGTGACAACAATAAATATGCATTTTGAGTATGTATGGTTGTACAAAGGAATTGAATTATACTGTATTATAAACTTATTTTCTTACTCTCATTTATCCAGATTTCTGGATAATCTGTATCAGTTTTTGATGAAATATTTTTTATTATTACGCTATTTAAATATGTAGAATTAGTTCGTCTCTTTAAAACTAGCTACAAATACAGAAATATTTTAAAATATTATTTGAAAATACAAATTCAGAAGATATTAATAAGAATGATAGATTAGATGGCTGGAATGAAAACTAATATAATGGGGAAGGATACAACAAAAAGGATGGTTGAATCTAATGTATGAGATGTTCCCATTGGTCCTAAGAAGGGCGAGGAAACAAATGTGGCTAGTGAGAATTCATGCTACAAAATTTTAAAAAAACATACTCGCAAGAAAATTAAGAAAGAGAAGATAAACCATTTGAACTGATTTTGTAGCTCAATTTTACCAAAGGTACTAATTGTATTTTTACATTTTATGTACACATTATACATTGCTTCTTTTTATTATCACTCTTTACAAATATCTTATACTATTAAAACCTACTTCATTTGCAATATCCTTTGATATCATGTTTCATTGTTGTCGTTGAGCTTCTTGAATAGATTTTTTCTACCTAATAACACTTTTTATAATTTAACATCATGTTTCAACTCTCCAGATACGTTGGTCACTTATACACGTCCAACAGTGATGCACCAGTAAATGCCTACAGTAGGTCATTTAATGTAACCATTCTCGTGTTCAGTTTGAAATATGAATTAAAGAATTGAAGTAACTCTAATTCTTGTTATAAATTTGGAAAAATCATGATTATAAACAAAAATGTTATGAGTTTAAGAAAAAATGTGGTCTTAATATCTTGGGCAAATATCCATTCTCTATATTTGTCTCTGTCTCTCTCTCTATCTCTATGTATATATATATATATATATATATATATATACAGTCGAACCTCTGTATAACGAAGTCGATTATCCAGAGAGAAAATTCGTTGTAGAGAGGTATTCGTTATTGAGAGGTTGTGTTGTAAAGAATGCTGCCCCCCCCATCTTACGCATATCGCTCTATCTGCGGTAATAAAAGGGATACAGTATAATATCGCGAGCATAGTGTAATAGGCCAATGTTAATATAAGATAATGTTTTATAAAGTCTCAATTTATTTGAAATTAAAGTTGTTAAAAATGTTTTATTGATGTTTCTTCATTGTATTAGATATCCACATTCAATATTTTTCATAGGGTCTACTCTGTATAGGCTATTATGATAAGTTATCTAATGCTTATGAAAACTTACTGGTAAATAAGTACACTCACCAATTCATTTTTAGGAAGTATGACTTGAACGTAGTGGAATTTAATCGAAGCAAACTCAGTAGGCCGTAATTTAGTAATTGTATTATTTAAGAACCATATTACATTTATTAACACTTCAACACGGCGGCGATATTGGTGATCTCATCAAGCCTGTTTTTCCTTAACTTCCAGCTCTGACGGCAGTGAAACGCCGTGCGGGTTGCATAGCCTGTCGTAGCATCTAATTATCGACCCCGTTGTTTTCATCTCAATAATTTTATTTCTAACATATACATTTTTATTGGTGACATCAGAACAGTGTATTAGACTCTAAAATATTGTTTTATTTATCGGGTCACAATTTAAAAAAAGAAATAATACAAATGATAAATTACTGTATGACAAATAAGAAAACACAATAAAAAAGACAGAGAAAAAAGAAAATTTATATACAAAACTAAAGACCCTACTACTAAAATATATTACATACTAAAATAAGCACTCAACGTTTCACTCAGAATGTTTGTTTCTTTTTGTGCCAAGTGTTTCGGAGATCGTAATGTAAACGGAGACAAAGATAATACATATGTCACATCCGAGACTATTTATAGCCGAGATAAGCTGACATTGGTTTACTACAATCTTATGTTGACACAATAGGTTTTCGGGCTTCCAAGCATTTTGTCAATGACTCATATTTACAATAGTCAGTTTACACCTCCAGTTGGTTTATTAACTCTAACAAGACAGTTATCGTTTATTCTTGCGTTAGTTCAGAAAACTTGGTTAATTTTTATGATCGTTGTTTTTACCGGATATTCTGTTTAAATGGTTCAAACTAAAAAAAAAACATTAAAATATAAAAGTTAAACCAAATTAAATCTGTTCATAAAAATTCCTGAATCATTGTTTCAGTTGAAGCATCAAAAGTTAACTTGGGATGGTCGGATTTAAAAACAACTCAGGCACAATGTTCTCCAAACTCTTTTAAAGCACTGGCGTAAGTTTGACACTAGAGAAGTTTCAATTAGCCTGGGAGTAGATACGCCTGCTCACCGTATCTAAGGAAATAAGCTGGGAGCGCATCTGTAAGGAAACCCAGAGCGTGCCGGAACGCTAGCCATGCTGAACGTGTTAACTGAACCGAACTATAACATGCAGTCAATTGCCGACATGTGTTTCGCCTATCATTTTTGGTTTTGTTGACCCTCCTGCTGAAAATAAACAATTTCCTGGAAATGCCATTGTGAGCTGCCTATACAACACTACATTTCTTTGGTTGAAATGGAAAAAAAAACGTTATTGAGAGGTCCGAAATTCGTTACATAGACGTAAATAAGCAGTATAACTTCTAAAATGTCATGGGACAAGATAAAAATTCGTTATATAGAGGATTTCGTTATCTGGAGGTTCGTTATATAGAGGTTCGACTGTATATATATATATATATATATATATATATATATATATATATATATATATATACACTGTACAATCTCGACGATAGTCTGAATCCCAATATTTCGAGCTTCCGTTAAATTCGAGCCTATTTCTATTCAAGCCTACTTTATCATTTTGAAAGAAAAGGATGAATCTGGCTTCCAAGAAATGTTTCTAGCCATACTGTATGCTACAGAAATGAGTCGGGTTTCCAAGAAATGTTCTTATAAAGTTCTATAAAGCTATTTAGTGCATTTTAATACCCAGAAACATATTTCCGTATAATCCAAATTTTCAGTAATCCAAGGGGGTCCAGTCCCATCTACCTCAAATTATTGAGACTCTACTGTATACATACATACATACATATATATATATATATATATATATATATATATATATATATATATATATATATATATCATCCTCACTATGTGTACTTAAACAAGAAACATGAAATAACAAATCACGAAAATAACCTAACCATACTTGAAATAAATAGAACTAACCCAATAGAACTAAACACACTAGAAAAATACCACATTTATAAAAACATACACAACAATTTAATGAACCTACAGACAACATATGCAGACGACAAAAACATTATATACGCAGCTCAAGAAGAAACATGTATAACATCAACAAATACCAACATCACGGTCCGAACATCCATACCAGAAAGATAGACAAAATTAATTCAGTGATTTGACAATGGTCAAGTGAGCAAATTTTCCTCATCACATAAGGTAAAATTATTGCACCTTGGTGGTGGAGAAAAATTATTTTCAACTAATAATAATATATATATATTAATATATTAAATATGGTGATATGTTTTCTTGTAATATAGTTAATAAATTAAAAATATTTCAAAAACAAGAATAATTTTAATAAGAGTATATTTATTATTCAAAGCTTTTCGCCAATAAAATAGTACCAGCATCTTCTTTGTATTAATAATGGACACAAATTTCCTGAGATAGAAAATATGACATTAAGAAAAGAATTAAACAAATTATTAAAGATGAATATATTGGAAATTTATAAGCATTTAGTTAGATACAGATTAATTGATGAACAAATTCACGTGAGATCAAGGCACCAAACTATTTATAAGGTCATTGATGTTATAGAAAAAACATCATGAATAATTATAAACATATGGTTGTTTGTAGTACACATGATTTAATTTTTCTAAAAATATTCTGTTACATAATAATTTTTCCTGAAGATGCTGGTACTGTTTTATCGGCGAAAAGCTTTGAATAATAAATGTTTTAAAATTATTGTTGTTTTTTAATATATATATATATATATATATATATATATATATGTGTGTGTGTGTTTGTGTGTGTGTGTGTGTGCATGCGCATGTGCGTAGAAATTATAAAATAGAATTTATTGTGTAATAAAACATCTGGGGATATACAAATACAAAACTTATTTATTAACTTTTATTATTCAAAGCTTTTCTCTTTCAAAAAGTTCCAGAATAATCAGGAATGAATAATGAAATTTCATTTTCTCAAGTAATTATTGAATTATTAATTTCTGCTGATGTTGGAACTGTTTGCCAATGAAAAACTTTGAATGATAATAAAAATTCTTGAATATAATAACAATTATTAAATAATTCTTGCATTGCGAAACTTGTTTGCTGAATAAATCAGTAAGTAGTGGTTTTTTGCCATGTTAAGACAAAAAAGTTTAAATCATTCTTGTATTTGTATATCCTTATTTGCTTTGACACACACACACACACACAAACACATACACAAACACACACAATCACACACACACACACACACACAAACACACACACACATATATATATTTATTCAGTAATACCTCAACTTACATGATTCCCAAGTAACACAGTCTGATATTATGCTGTCGAAGTTATGCAGAAACTGCCTGTTCTGGAAAAAAATTCCTAAAATATCGTAAAGGGAAATTATTTCCAGGCTTTAAGGTTGGCAAAGACCGATTGACAGTGATGGTTGGGGCAAATACAGCTGGTGACTGTAAGTTGCTACTTCTCATAGTTTATCGCTCAGAAAATCCAAGGGCATTGTAAAATATTTCTAGAGCTAGCTTGCCTATGATTTGGAAGTCGAATTGAAAGTTTTGGGTAACAACTCCCTTTATGAGGACTGGTTTGGTCATCAATTCATAACGTTATTGTCTGTCTAAATGAATTCCTTTTAAAGCAATTCCTATTAATTGACACTGAACCTGGCCATCCACCTACTACCTTAACTAATTTCGACGCACACATAAAAGTGACATTTTTGTCACCAAATACATTTAGTTTTTGCTTCAACCGATGGTTTAGAGAGGCATCAAAATATTTAAAGCTTATTACAAAAGAAGATCGTTTGCGCATCTGCATGCAGCTATGAGACAGAACAAGAAGAGAACAACAGAACTCTCTGTTGAAGATTTTTGGAAACAATTCAATGTTTTAGATGCTTCGAGAATCATTGGACAATCTTGGAATGAAAAATTAGCGAATTACGAGGAAATTCTGTGTGAGAAGAAAAAAACTTCAATTCGTCAAACAAATTTACTAGATTTTATGAAGCCTATGTCAAAATAATTTTTTTTTAATTCTTCTTAAAAATTACTCTTTTGGAATATGTATGTATATAATATAATTTTGTGTTGTATTATGTATTTAAGATTTTTATACATACACATTTTTCTTTTAAATTATTAGTTTATTTAGTCTTTGATCACAATTAAACATAACTCCTGAGTGATTGTATGTAAAATTATACCCCGACGTACGCGAATTCGACTTACACGGTTATCGCTTGGTCCCACCTATCGCGAGTAAGTATGGGGTACTACTGTATATACATAAACTGTAAGCATACTTATCAATTTGAAGAAGTGGCAGGCAGCAACAACAAGGCCAACAGCAACATGGCCCCACTCTGAGGTTGAGCGATTGAGGTTTTGCTCGACGAATAAGTTCACCTTCACCACCACAGTATGCAACGAAAAGGCAAAACAGTTGATACATGCATGCCATAAACATTCCTTGTGTGACAGCTTCAGCCAGAAGTTGTGCACGAGGTACTATAGTAGCGCAGTAGGTGGCAAGTCCTACAACCTGTCAAAAATACTTCAGCTTTGCTTTTAAATAGTAAAAATCTGTTCATTGATACTTCAGCTCTGCTTTTAAATATTAAAAATCTGTTCATTGCATTTTGTTTTGAGGAGTAGAATATGTTTAGAACGAAAAGTAACAAGATGTGTAATTTAATTTGTTCTTTAAAATTTTTTAAGCTAACACAGTATTATCAATAATGAAAAATTGTGATACATATAAACACAAAAAAAAATTTAATAGATATATAACTTTCAACTCCCAGATATCCTAAGCCAAATTTGAACTAAAATTAATTAAGTATTTGCTTAGGCTTTTCTAGGTTTATATAATTTCAATCTTGTAAGTCAAAATTTGAGATTTAGTAAAAGATAATAGATAACCCACAGTTTTAACTTCTGTTCTATCTAACAAAATTGTAAAAATGTCTTATAGATTTGTAAGATATAAAATGTTACAGTTTATTGCATAGAATATATTATTATAATTAATATGTGACTATCAACTAGCAACAAAAGTATAATAAATTAATATTAAAAAAAAACATTTGTGGTTTAGAAATATAATACTTATTTTTTAAAAGTAAAAAACATTTTATCTAACAAATTAATAACTTGCAAAATTTATAAGTTAAGTAAACCTATGAAGAACTTACTAAAACAAAATGTTTTTGTTCCCATCATCAATGTATCCAGTAAAATTCATGAGAAAAATTACATTTGGGCTAATACTACCTTGCCCTCTAATTAAATTATAGCCAATGATTGAAACTAACTGTACACTAAAAGAAAGTAAATAAATTCTACATTAAAAATCATTTTAAAAATTATTCAAGTTATAATAAAAAAAAAAAAAAAAACATTTGTTAAGGAAATTACTTGAGAACCTTTCTAATTCATCACTCTTTAATTCGTCACAGTAATAACAAACATCTGCACTTTCACATAGTATAGGCACATCATAACAGAATTATTTAGTACAAAAGAAAATGACAGACTTTTTAAAAACGTAAATATATTTAATACACTGTATTTTTCCTTCCTAGTGTTATTTTTTTACAATATAATGTAATAATTTTTTTCTGTCTTTCATGAAAATAGAGTAACATACTGGGTTTGTAATTATGAACTATAATGCAGGCTAATAGTGTTTTTATAGCGTTGTGTAATAGAGCTGTTGAGTTTTTCGGCCGACATAAATAATGTAAGTATAAGACTAAGTATATTACATAATATTTATGTTCTATGTTTACTCATTATTACATGTTAATTTTATGACTTTCGTAATTCGTCATCTGCTCGGTCTCAAATGTGACAAATTACAGAGGCTCTACTTTACTATCATAAGTTTTTTAAATATACTATTAAGTAAATGCTAGCAAATTGAATAAGAAAATATATGAACAAGAGAAGTTAAGAGGATAAATTTTATTACTCAGTAACTACATTAAATTGGTATCCATATAAAATTACTAAAATTTTCAAAACAGGCTAAAATTTAAAGAATTTATAAATTTTTACTTACGGGATAGACACAGAGAATGAAAGTAGAATGTGTCTTGACCATTGGTGGTGCATGTTGGATAATGTGTTTGAGTGCGTCCAAACATGCCAGGATGATAATGAAGAGTGCAAGGCCACCCAGTAAAAACAATGCTATTCCCCAGAGGTTGAATGCTAAACAAAGCACATAGATGTTAGAGCATTTAATGCTTTTAATGTTAAAAACAAATTTTGTTTTGCAAAACCTTGTCTTGTAGTTCAAAACATATTTATTCTCATTAATATTAAACATGAATTCCTTAATGGCTGAATGTCATGATTAACAACTCGTTTTACATGGTACAAATTTAAAACAAAAAATGTAATAATAAACATTACAGTCCAATTACCACTTCACAAATTCTTGCAAGTTGTTGGAATGAATAAACTACATATCAATGTGGCTGATTCTCTGTGAAAGGTGATGTCAGCCTGCATCAATTTCATTAAGTTGTAACACATAACATTTATTTATAAATAACAGAAAGTATCTCACTAAAAATAGTTAGTAATAAATTTTAACATCTAAACGATTATACATTGTATTATTCAAACATCCAAAGAGAAGAAATCAATCTAATTCTCTTGCATACCTAAAGAGAAATTTAAAATATGAGCCGATTTGCTATTGTCCGAAGTTTGACTTGGGTAGTATGCAACAAATGTTTTTGATTTTTACATTGTTCCCTCAGACATGGTGAGGAAAATATACTCCTTGAGTCCAGAGAGGAGACGACTGAATATGTGCTGGGAAATGTTTATATCCTAAAGTGTACACCCCTTACTGGCATCAGGTCTCTGAGATAGAGAAGAGGGTTTGCGATGGCTTTCGCAATGGCAGTCTTCTTTAACATTGGTTGTAGCTAGAATATGGGGTGTCGGTGTCTGAATGGAAAAAAGGTGTTGATTCGAAATACTGGTAAAAAGGATGAGTGTTTCAATTTCTTCTATTAGCTCACACTCTCCCTACACACACACATATATATATATATATCTATATATATATATATAATACGTTTTCTTGTTTAATAATTTAAAACAACATAGGTTATTCAAATACAAGAATATTTATTAATTTATTTCCAAAGCTTTTCGTTGGTAAACAGTACCAACATCATCAGGAATGAAAATTACAATAATTTTCAATGATTATTGTAGTTTTCATTCCTGATGATGTTGGTACTGTTTACCAACGAAAAGCTTTGGATATAAATTAATAAATATTCTTGTATTTGAATAACCTATGTTGTTTTAAATATATATATATATATATATATATATATATATATATATATATATATATAAATATTGTACAAATATTCAATGTTAATCAAATACATTTTTATTCATCCAATCATGTTGAAATAATTTCTTTTTAACCTTTAGTGGAGGATAATTGATGTTAACAGTTTTTTCCAATATTTATTCAATAATTATATTATAAAAATTTTGGGAATATATGCAGGATTCAAATTGAGTATCTTTATGTTCAAAGTCTAGTGCTTTTGCCACTGAGCCAATTTTCCCTTAGCTAGAAGTGTATCTCTCAATGAAGTATACACATTTTTCTTTTGCTCTCATCTGGTTGATGTCAAAACCTTCATTGTACAACCTTAAATTGTTGCCATGGTTACCACACTATATCATATAGGCCTATAGTGAGCAAGGATTAAAAATGAATGAAAAGAATAAAATGAACAAACAAACTAGATTAACGGTATCGAACCTTGCTTCATAATGGGAAAGGAAAGCAAAAAGAAACTACAACACAATATAAGTGACAAAAAAGCGCATATTTAGTAACAAACAAAATTAATAGTCCAACACTATACATAGAAAGGGAAATGAAAAATTGCAAGGAAATTATCTTTCTATTTTGCCACTTACTTTTGTTATTCTGACAAAAATGTATATATATTTATATTAGTTGTAATTATAAAATAAAGAAACTAAAATAACATTTTTCTTTGTAGGAAATGTACTTAAAATTTAAGTAGGAAATGATTTGAAAAAAATGTTTATATTACTTGTTTATTAATTATTTTAACTATGTAGTTACCAATGTTTAAGAGATTTCATTTAATTGTCCTCATGTCTATAGTCAACATGCATAGCAAGATATGTAACCGGATTTATACCAAAATAATATAATTTTTCTCTTTTTAAATATACAGATACAAAGATGTGTGAACAAATTTAGAGAAAAGATTGTGGGGAAATACTTAAACATTAAGAATAATATTTGTTACTGCTTGGTGCTGGATCTCAAACTTGAAAATGTAGAGTAAAATAATATTGAAAAAATATATATATTTAAGTCTATGTTCGATTTATAAATTCCAATATTAGAATTATCGTCATATTTAAATTTGATGTAAATACGTTTTTTAACTGACATTACAATATGAATCCAGGATATTTCTGTTACACTACAAGTACGTATATTCTTCTGCTCTTTTTTATTTTAGCAGGATGACTGTTTTTAGTAGAATATCAATTTACGAACTGAGCTTTCAATAATCTCTTACGTTTCATAGATTTCGTCCTTTGAGTTTTTAAATATTTCTCTCTCTTCCAATACATGAAACTTAATTCTCGCTTTGGTTCCAATCTCTAAAACCTTTGTCGTCGTAAGGACGCCAGTCTATTTTTGTTACGTTTGAAATGTTTTGCTAATAGTACACAACTCAGTAAGATGGTGGATTTGAATAAAATTTATGGTTATTAAAATCGGGCGGTTTTATAAGTTTCAATTGAATTTCTGAGAAAGGTTCAAGAATAATTTAACTCATGTACTTTACATACACGCCCTTCTAAGCCTGGGGGTTTGTCAGCTAACCTTTCTACTTAGGCCAACACAGAAAAATCTATTTTAATTACTTTTTATTAAATAGTTACGATTAATATAAATACAGTAAGATAACATATGTGTTAAAACAGCTGTACTATTACATAACCTATAATATAAAATTAGCTGTTTTATGAAATCATATGTTATCACTTATTTTAAGCTATAGGAGGAAATAACTATACTACACACCTTGCCCCTTTGTAAAAAGTTTTTCTCCCATACAAAACTATAATTAATTAATTTAATTTAATTATTAAACTAATATTTTAAATATCTGTATTAACATCAAGTGTCATCTACTACGAGTTTTAAAAAATCTATTTGAACTTGAGTGGATGAATAAAAAGTATTTTATTAACGGTTAAAAATTGTACAAGATATATGTAAGGAGAGTGTGAACTAATAGAAGGAATTGAAAAACACTTTTTCGTGCCAACTAAATAGCCTTCCTTTGATTGAATAGCCTTCCCAAAGAGATTTGCCTACATTTCGGATCGTAGGCTTTCATTAAATTTTAGCTTGGTGGATCACTATCTTACCTAGCTTACAACACTGCCATATGTTATTTGAACACAAGTTTATAATATGATCTAACGTCAGATTTTTTCTAACAAGACGCTTGGCATCTCGTTTGTTCTGTTTCCTTTCTATACAGTCCCTATTTGTAAACTGCCCACGGAAGATGTTTTAAATTAGAACATCATGTATCCCCATTAGAGGTGGAACCGCCCAAAACACATTTTTGAATGAATACAACAATTAATCTTTTCAATTTATAGAAAATAAACCACAATCAATATGTAAAATTGACACATTTTAAGCTTTAATGTTACTGACCTTAAGGATTAAAAACTGTGGGCTGTTCCTCTAACGGTGGATAGAAAACGTATTAGAGACGTAGCTGCCAGATCAATGGCCTAATATTTAACATACATGATTTATATGTCACTGATGGATATATACTTAATACAATTAAAGCTGGTTGTTGTAATAATCTTGATTTCACTGATTAATTTATAAGTAATTATTTAAAGAACTAAGTGAGAACTATTAACTTAATATGCTGACGCATTTTGAAACAGTCGTTGCATTGACTAAACCTAACCCTACTTTTTTTTTGTTTTGTTGATATTTTGGCGTATTTGAGTTAGGTTTTGTTTCATGCATTGTGAGTTGATGGATATATGAAGGGAAGTTTTGTGTACTTTGAGTTTTGTCCGTCGGTAGAGGTTGAATACAGATGACCGTTGTCGTAACTAAAGTTAGCAGGTGACGCTTCGTCAAAGACAAGACGCGACGGTTTCGTTACGCAACACCGTACAGTAGCCTACAACCGTCAGGAAAACCGAGCTGGAAGGAATGTGGTGACGAACCCCCTCATTTGGCCCGGCTGTTAGTGTACTACCCTCTGCAGAATTGTAAAAACATCACCCCTCCCGCCTGCTCACTGTTAGACCGTGCCGTGACACTCAATTCATCTTGAACCTAATAAATTGTCAAAAGGTTATATCACATACTTACCTCGGTAAAAATTTCAACCAAAGGCTGTATTTTTACTTGGTCACATAACTATAGTATAGAGAAAGTATTGTGATCGATTTTGAGATGTTAGTGGAGATATCCATTTTGAGGTCCCCTGAGCTCAAAAATGTGGTATGTATGCTGTCTGTGTGTCCGTATCTTGTATATTTATGAACATTGACCTCTTATAGGAGTCAAAAACCACAAAAAAGTTGTTTTATCATATTTTACTACTTTTTTATTTTTTGTCATAATAAAATATCAATTTTGAGAAAAGTGTGAAAAATACATAAAAGGGGATTTATTTTTATAATAGCTTCTTGTAAAATTTACTACATGCAGAAACTTTATTTACATGTATTTCTTATGTGCCTAATTTAAAATGGCTTCTTAAGAAGTAAGATTATTACTTTTTCGTAACACAGGCAAAAACTGACACAAGCATAATACCAACTAAACAGCTCCGGCGAATGTTCGTGGCGCGTGCGAGAGACAATGCTTTGGGGGTGGAGGGGATGTTAAGTAGATTGGATTTTCCGAGACTACCTAACCGCACCCCTCATACGTCACCTCGGTTCTCCTGGCGCACGGACAGTAATTTAATAGTTTTCACTTAGTTCTTGAAATAAATACTTATAATTGATTGCAACGTCCAAAAGTGTGTTATAATATTATAAGTGTGTTATATAATATTCACTCGTACTGGCTGTCGTTCATGATTTAACTAAATACGGGGAATTCTATCATTTTAAAAAAAACTTCCAGATGCTCGACATCAACAAAGTCTGTTTTTGTGAAAATAAGACAATGAGAATTTGGTGGTTAAAATGCTGAATGATTTTCCAGCATCGAAATAACTTTGATTGCAATGTAATTTACGTCGCAAATATATTTACGTATACAATTTTATATATATATATATTCCTGATATTTAATATTATCCATTGTTTTTCCGTTGCACTGACTTTATGAAGTTAATAAATTACCAATTTTGAGTAATTTTATCCACCATTAAGTGCAATAATTTTACCTTGAGTGATGAGGCACCTTTCGGTCTTTGACCATTGTCGAATCACTGATTGTTCTCTGCTGTGGATGCTATGTCCGTGAAGCCGGTGTTTGTAGAAGTTACGCGCACTATTTCATGATCTGTGTGTATGAGGTTTCTGTATAGTATGTCTTCTGTATATGTTGTTTGTAAATTCATTAAGTTGTTGTGTATGTTTTTATAAATGTGGTATTTTTCTAGTGAGTTTAGTTCTATTGGGTTGTTATTTATTTCCAGTATGGTTAGGTTATTTTCGTAATTTGTAATTTCGTGTTTATGGGAAATTAGGTGTGCTGCAACATTTGATACTTTAGAATTTTTATTTTTGAATGCTCTATAATGTTCTTCAAATCTTATTTTAAACGTTCTGGATGTTTTTCCTATGTAAAAGGCGTTACAGTTGTTGCAAGTGATTTTGTAGATTCCTGATAGGTTATGATTTTCTGAATTTGTTATGTGGTTTTTGTTACTAAGATATTTTATTATTTTGTTGTTTGGTTTGTAAGTTGGAGTGTAGTATTCTTTGTTGTATATATTCGTTATTTTTTCTATTTTGTTATTGGTATATTTATATTTTAGGTAGATTTTTTTATTTTTATTGTTTTCGTGTTCCGGTTGTAGTGAAGAATTAGATAACATTACAAAAATAGCAATAGTAAATGGATACAACAAACACATTATAAAAAATATATACAATAAATTCACAAAAAAACCTAACCTCAACACAACACTACAACCGGAACACGAAAACAATAAAAATAAAAAAATCTACCTAAAATATAAATATACCAATAACAAAATAGAAAAAATAACGAATATATACAACAAAGAATACTACACTCCAACTTACAAACCAAACAACAAAATAATAAAATATCTTAGTAACAAAAACCACATAACAAATTCAGAAAATCATAACCTATCAGGAATCTACAAAATCACTTGCAACAACTGTAACGCCTTTTACATAGGAAAAACATCCAGAACGTTTAAAATAAGATTTGAAGAACATTATAGAGCATTCAAAAATAAAAATTCTAAAGTATCAAATGTTGCAGCACACCTAATTTCCCATAAACACGAAATTACAAATTACGAAAATAACCTAACCATACTGGAAATAAATAACAACCCAATAGAACTAAACTCACTAGAAAAATACCACATTTATAAAAACATACACAACAACTTAATGAATTTACAAACAACATATACAGAAGACATACTATACAGAAACCTCATACACACAGATCTTGAAATAGTGCGCGTAACTTCTACAAACACCGGCTTCACGGACATAGCATCCACAGCAGAGAACAATCAGTGATTCGACAATGGTCAAAGACCGAAAGGTGCCTCATCACTCAAGGTAAAATTATTGCACTTAATGGTGGATAAAATTACTCAAAATTGGTAATTTATTAACTTCATATATATATATATATATATATATATATATATATATCACTGTCACTATATGTACTTAAACAAGAATCTTGCTTTGTATTTAAGCGAGTTAACTTTCAAAGATTGGTCGTATCTCCATCATGAGCGGGGGTTGTAGTAGACGCTTCGTCTACTACAATCCCCGGTCATTGATGCCGTATGATGGAGATACGACCAATCTTTGAAAGTTAACTCGCATAAATACCAAGTAAGATATAAGATTCTTGTTTAAGTAGTGAAAGTGATAAGTGAATACAAGAAAACAGTGTTGCAAAACCAAGAAATATATGTATATATATATATATAAGAAGAGTGTGAGCCAATAGAAGGAATTGAAAAGTTTGCGTTTAAAGATTACTCACTAATCACTGTTAGTAAACAGTTCTGCTTATCACTCTCTTATCCTTCTATCGTTACGATGTTCAACTTCAGGAACACTGTTTCAAAATGTTTGCATGTCAGATTGACAATAACAAATTATATATCTATATATATGAATATATATAGGCCTACATATATCTTGTAAAAATTTTCAATCGTTAATAAAATACGAAGGCCTACTTATTCAACCAATCCAGTTACAATTAATTTGTTTCAACTTATAGTGGATAACAATTGACGTTAACATAGTTTTTTCAAATATTTATTCAATAATTAAATTTAAAAAAGTTAATGTTCCGGTCGGATTTGAACTGAACGATTACATGTTTTAGATCCAGCCCTTTGTACTTTGGCACTGGGCCAACTTTCATATAGCTAGAAATCAATCACTTAGAGATGTATATAAAATTATAGAAGAAAGGTTCCTTTCAAAAAGGAAGCATTACAAGAGATGGATAGAATGAGAAATTATAGACCACCATCGGTTTCGTAAACTAGAAATGACAAAAGAGAAATCGAATAAATAGTATCAAACAAAAAATAATAGTCCAACACAATATCAGTTATTACATAAAGAGGAAACTGGAAAATTGCAAGTAAATTTGCTTTTTACTTTGTTACTTAATATTATGATTTTGTCATATGTAGGCTATATACATATTTATATTAATTCAAATTATAAAATAAAACGTAACTAAATTAAAATTTTCCCAGTTGAATTCAGTAGGAATTTACTTGAATTTTTCAATATTATTTGTTAGTAATCCGCATGTGAATTAACATCATTGGATAATGTAATTATTCTAGATATATAAAACGAATAATAATACTCTTAGTTAAACCAATACTAAGTTTAGGTTTACCAAACTGTGTCAAATCGATAGTGGAACAAATCATAAAAAATTGCCATCATAGGTTATTTCTATAATAAAAAAGGTTCTGAATTAAAAATATTTTCTTTATGATTTTTTCCGATAGTCTTTTCAAATCAACCATCTCATGACTCAGATGTAGTAGTGTCAAAGAAAGTTCATTAGTAGTGTTAAATAAAATTAATTTTAAATGCTCTCGTCCCTGAGAAGTAATTAATTTAAGAAGCTAATATATGTCACATAACAACTATAACTCGGAACTATAGAAAGTTAGGTAGAAGCATCTTTACACCGCCTGAGTACTTTCGCGCCCAACATTGTACAGGCTATTCAAATTCACACAGATTTCGATTCACAAAAAAACTAGGTTAAAAGGTATTGTATTCGAATTAAATCAGGCATAAAATTGGCCAATAGAGCTCAAATGGTCGGCCTAAATCCACAGCTTCTGTCAATTTAACAATCAGTGAGAGCTTCTTTGTGTTAAAAAACTGCAGTGATTTAAACTTGAAAAAGAAAATACTTTTCTTTTCAAGATTTCTAAACTGTCGTCCTTAATAATCCTTAACATGAAAAAAAAACAGCTAAACATATTTTATTCTTCAACAAAGATATTAATAGCTTTAGTTAAATCACACATATACAAAAGATAAACTACTAAATTTCGTTGTTCTGCAAGTTAAAGAATATTAAAAAATTAGAGATTCTGATGACAAACATGCCGCTTTCAGATTTGTGTAGGTAGGCCTAATAGCTGATAAATACAGGGATAATCCAATTTTTTTTCATAAACCTTTTCATAAAAGGGGCAAGCTATGCAGTGTAGGTATTTAGTCCCATTTAGTTTAAAATAAGTGATAACATATGATTTGGTAAAACAGCTTATTTCGTGTTATAGAACAGCTGTTTTATCGCAAATGCTATGTTACTTTATTTATATTAATTGTAATTATTTAATTAAAAGTTTCTAAAATAACATTTTTCTTTGATGACCTAAGTGGGAATTGGATTTAAACAATTTTTCTTTATATTACTTATCTGTGATTCGCTAAAAGAGATGTCCCTTCAATAAAATTCTCGAAAATTGCTCACGAAATATACACGTGTAAATATAGTACCCGATAATAAAGGCCTTTCAAACAGTTTTATATTTACCATCTGTTAATTAATTAGGTTTTAAGTAATTCTTTTTGGAATTATTATAAATAATTATATAACTATAAAATGTATTACTGTATTATGCTATAGCGCACACACACTAACAAAAACACAATTATAGTTACACTATACATCATTTATAAACATTTAGTTTGAATATAATATAACAAAAAAAATATGAAACGAAAATCAGGTCTGTATAAAGCCTTTTTTAGCGTAATCGAACGTTTTACGCGGACAAACTACAATTGAAAACAATTTCATAAAGACAAAACAAATATCTTGCTAAAACGAGGGCAGTGACTTTTGTTGCTTTTTACACGGCTTTCTTGAATTGAAGCCAAGGAAATCAACATAGCAGTGTTTACTCGCATACAGGACACTGCTATTCCACATCAGCTGTTCTGCACTTACGGAATATTTATCATGTATTTATTTTTGTCATACATTACCTCCAATAGATTCTGTTATGCGTCACAACATTGGTTTTTTAATTTAAAGTTTAGTCGACCATGTTATTTATTTCTCACAGTTCAGAGTGTTGTGGGTTGTTTACTTGTTACAGCTTTCCTTTTATTTATCGTCTAAACTCTGCTAACACGGTTTTTCCTTCTTTTATATAATTGAAATCTTTGTTGTTAAGAGGTGCTGTTTTGAGGGATTTGTAGATTTTTCCGTAAATGTCAGTTTATGGTTTCTTATTTCAAATAAACAGTGGTTCCTTGTTCAGATTTCTATCTGTTTTGCCCGGTATTTATGTATTCGTAGATCTTCTCATTTAATCATTGTCAGTGTATTGTTTTCTTTCACTACTTTTGAGATTGTTGTTTTAAAAAATCAGGCGTATAAATGCAACCTCTACATCTTTACTCTGTTTGCAGAGCAAGAAAAGTCGCTTTGTTCAAGCAAAAGAACGCACTGTTCGGTGAGTGTTGAGAGTTAGTCCCTGTAGTTACCATTACGAGTACTCATGTACTGCTAAGAGTTATAGCGGCTTAGAGAGTGCTTGAAACACTGGGTGCTATAACAACAGTTAAGAAGTTTTATTGTAATCATACTGTAGTTTTACAATAAAGTTTTATTTAAACATATTTTATTACAATAAGATATTCAAAATCAATTACCGTGAAGATCTTTCTTGGGAACAAGAAGATGTGGTAAGATATTTGTATTAATTTTTTCAAAATTTTCGTTTTTGTTTCAGTATTTAAAATTTGTATTTGGCAGTATCAAAAAACAAATAATTAAATAAAAAATCATGTCAATTATAGTTTCACAAAAAATATTTTAGATACTTTTATTAAATAGCTGCAATTAATATAAATATGTATACTCGTACATATGACAGAATTACAATATTAAGGGGCAAAATAGAAAGCGAAATTCATTGAATAAATTTTAATAATAAATTATTATTTGCAAAAACTGAATTAAAATCATGTGCTATCCACTACAAGTTTAAAAAAATGTATTTGAACTTAAGTGGACGAATAAGAAGTAATTTATAAACGATTGAAAATTTGATCAAGATATAATAATAAAAAAATAATAAATATATGTACGGAGAGAAAGAGCTGAAGAGTAGGAGTTGAGATAGATAATACTAACAAAAGCATAATATACCCAGGTGGATTCCATACGAAACCCGCTGGAGGATTGTAAGTTGAACCATACCACGTAATATAATTAGAATAACAAGGCCATTGCAGGAAACGCCTACAGTAGTATAGAGACATTTAATCAAAATATTTTGCAATAGTTTTAGAAATATAACATTTTTAAAGTAAAAATATACTACTAACAAACTGAAAAATTATTTAAAAAATGTAATTCATGTTGAACATTTATAGATTATTTATTAATAACGTATGCCTACATTAGAAAATGCTTTGCATTTTAGTAATTGTAATAAATGAATATTAATGTATAATCTAAATTTATAATTATCTATTACATCTAGTCGAGATTTTTATTAACGTTCTCAATCAACATTGTTATTTATAATGACATACGAAAAATTGTAATTTGAAAGGGACATTAAAAACTTTAATTAGAGATTTTTTAAGATAAAAAAACGAATAAATATTACAACAGATTATAAAATAATATCAGTAAAATATCTTTAATTCTAATCTTTTTTCTATGATATAGTTCACACTCCCAGCTGACTAAATTCTAAAATATCAAAAGCTGTTTCTTAAAGTATTTCTTTCTACGTAGTACCAATGAAAATCTTATGCAAATGAAAGCTATACAAAACGCATGATGAGAATAAGTACAAAATATAGAAATACAGAAGCTAAGAACAACAGATAATACAAGATAAATACAGAAGCTAAGAATAGCAGATAATACAAGATAAATACAGAAGCTAAGAACAACAGATAATACAAGATAAATACAGAAGCTAAGAACAACAGATAATACAAGATAAATACAGAACCTAAGAACAACAGATAATACAAGATAAACACAGAAACTAAGAACAACAGATAATACAAGATAAATACAGAAGCTAAGAACAACAGATAATACAAGATAAATACAGAAGCTAAGAACAACAAATAATACAAGATAAATACAGAAAATGGATTTTTATATGACTTTAAAAGTGTAAATTATTACTTATAATGTTATTGAAAAATATTATTTTATTTTCAGTTAGGGAAAACGCGATATAATGTTTATAGAGTGAAATAAAGAAATGATAATCACGCAGTGTTATCGTTACATTATGGGAAAAATCCTTATTTATTTTGGATTGTACATTTGTTTAGAAATTTAGTTTGTCATATTCGACTGTTGAAAAAAATTAACATTAATTTATTGAATCTTAAAAGCATTTAGAAAAAAAGCAATACTGTTAAAATTTAAAAATATTACTTTGATCAACAGAAGAAATTTTCATAACAAAGAATGGATTCATAAATGTTTCAAGACAAAAAAAATAAGTTCTGGCACTCGGGGGAGTGCAGTCAGAAGTGGAAACTTCTGTAACCACGTCTACATAAATTTTGAATAGGGAAACACATTTATTTTTGCCTAATGAGAAATTATCTAAGCATTTGTTATAATGTAAGAAACAATACAGCATTTTTACATTTAACAATAAAATTTTAACTACAAATAAAACATTAGAGCTAATAGTTTTGCAAAATGTTCACCAAAAAACGCCGAAAAATTGATATTATATAATTTTTTAAATTTGTATATCTTTATTTGAGGAATGTATCTAATAAATACTAATATTTATTGTAGATAATAAGATAATGTAGATAACAAAAATTGTATTGATGTCTGCGGACTACAAATGTTTTTAAACAAATTCAATTGAATTCTGTTCTTAAAAGTATCAGACGCGCTTAATAATGCTTTCATTTCAAAAATTGGTTTAATAATACATAACTTATTATTATCGTTATATTGAATTATTTGTTTTGAGACTTATTTATATAAATTAATATATTTACTGACTGTTCAAAACTATATAATAATAACTTTTTACCTTAACATTGTTCAATAAAAAATGTAAGATTACCTACGTGTTAAAACAGCTGGTTTACAACATAAGGTATAACATAAAATCAGCTGATATATGATATCATACGTTATCATTTAAGACACTTTGAATTAATCGGATGGAATTTTTAGTGACGCTATAAATCTGATGGAAATTATACTGACGCGAAATCGTATGTTTATGTCCATCTAATAGCTCTTGTAGTCGTTGTAATAGTTTTCACTTCAAAAATTTAAAATCAAGTATGTCATTAAGAAGTTGATAACATAACGTTATAGAAATCGTCGACAGTTAAAGCTCCCCTTCGATGTATTAAATATTCTAATGTTTTGTAGAAAAGGCATAAAGGTCACATAATATCGAACTAATCCTACCACTTATTTATAACTTGCATTTTAAAAATTAAATTTTACAATATATCATACATAAAGATTTTTTTATTTTACATCAAACAATTATATTTAAAAGTTAATAATAACATACTAATAACGATGGAAATGGACTATTTATGACGAAGCTGCGGTAAATAGAGACTTGAAAGGGTTAGAAATGAACAAATACGTAACGAAATGAAAATTGACAAAAATATAAGGGAGTACAAAGAAAAAAGGCAATTAGGATAGTTTGGAACTGTAAAGAGGATGGCAGGAAGCAGGTGGCTCCGAAAGGTACTAGAGTGGATTCCCCTGGGAAAAGAAAGAGAGAACGGCCATGAAGAAGTTGGCGTCATGTTATCGCCGAAGCAGTGACTGCAAGAATCCTAGAAGAGGCATTAACGTAGTCTATGACATAAGAACATAGAAACTGAGGATGGAGAGGCGGTGAGAGCTGTAATATATCCGTTATATATATATATATATATATATATATATATATATATACATATATTTTACACTTAAATATTATAAAATACGCCCCAGTAAATTAACTTATTTAATAAATAAATTTTAGCAGTCAATACGTAACGGCGACGTTTGTTAAATTGTTTGCATATCGTTGACATATTAGTAATCAATATAATATTCCTAAGAATACATTTCAACCTACCGTTTATTTACAATACAGAAAATAACAACCACAACAGCTGTCGTATGAAATGATACACAATTAAATATTCTATACTCCTAATTATTAAAGAAAGCTCATTTTAGTATTTTGTAAATATAACCTCGAAATAACCTCTAAGTAATGACGAAAACAGTAGCTGTCATTAACCGTTATGTTTCGCATTCAGAAATCCTCGGAATAATTCCCTTATTCACGGAAATCTGAAGTCTGAAATTTGACATATTTCCTACAGTTTTACTTAACGTTAAAAAGTGTGCCTAAAGAAGTCAACAATGCAGAACATATGAATGCATTAAATGTTTATGACATTTTACCGAAATGAATGACAATTCAGTTTCGGGTTAAATTTTGGATTTTATGACAATCCATAAATATGCTCGGTGGAACTAGACGAGTATTTCGTATAGCTGTGCATATTCCTGGAAATGATATCCTGAGAAGTTATTTGAATGGCTATATAGTTCGTATTCACACTGTAATTGCATAAGTCAAGTTGTTAAATAACAGTTGATATAATAAATAATAACGTAAAAAATATAATTTTCATGAAAGTAAACAATAGGTTTCCAATCTGCTCACCAGATAGATTTGGTTTGAGACCTAATTTATCAGCAAACCAAGTAATTCCAATTGGTCCATCGGATTACTAGACTGTGTCATACTTACCAGTTGTTCTACATTTACTGGACCGGTCTATTAGACCATTGAATCCTCCGGAATGCGACCGTGACGGATCCCCAAAGGCGGCCATGACTGGAACAGTGTCTGTGTGTGTATAAAAGTGAAAGTTAGGAAGAGAAATGAAATGGTCGCGACTCCCAAGAAGTATTGCTATGAAGCAGGAATGATGCAATACTCGTCGTACAGTCTGGGGAACGTCAAAATAGACTTCAAATATGAACAAAGAAGACATGTTTTTAATAAAAGGGAATTCATTGGGTAAATTACGGTTAATTCAAATTATTATTCTAGTAGATAATATGTTGGCAAATCATTTCCATTTTAAAAGAAGAGGTGATACACAAGCGCATGTGCGCGCGCTCACGCACACACACACACACACACACACACACACACACACACACACACACACACACCACACAGTGATAAAATTTTAAAAAAATTTACATTTTATTATTTTTTTGCAATTAAGTAATACAACCTTTACACATCTTTACAATTTCCGTTAACTAATGGTCCAAATTAAATATTAACACTCAAAATACATATAAATAATATTCGAGCTGGCTTGTGAGTGAAAGTTATAATTAAAGAATAAAAATATGGTACAACTCACAAATATACAATTTTTTATTTCAAACGCGTTTCAACGACTAATTTGTCGTCATCCTCAGTGAAAATACACAAATGAAATTAACTAAAAAATATTTTTTAGTTAATTTCATTTGTGTATTTTCACTGAGGATGACGACAAATTAGTCGTTGAAACGCGTTTGAAATAAAAAATTGTATATTTGTGAGTTGTACCATATTTTTATTCTTTACTTAAAATACAGTTAATTTTATTTATTGGAATCGCTTTCAGAACCGAATATTTTAAAATCATGTTATGGGAGAATAATAGACATTAATTATACGATAACAAAAATCGTTGAACATAGGTTAACAATCACTGTTATTGAAAATAAAATTTAGTAAAGTATTTAGTAATACTGCTTTAGATTATTCGCCATATCATTAGAAAAGCCATGGATATAAGCCAGATGTCATTCGACACTTCTCCGTCCTTCTCTAATGAAATCAGTTGTACATAGTATAACAAAATAGTATACTATTTCTAGAGTAGTAATTTAGAGAGATTATCTTTAATAAATGCTCTTTATTATATTCGAAGATGAGCAAATGAGGGTAGCTTTCAAAATTGTTAATTTATTGTGAAAGTACGTAATGGGCTATTTAGGTAGAAATAAATTTTCGTATCTCGAGCATTGAAACTTTGCAGATATCTTTGGGAACAGTCTACTCCACAATTGGACAGTTTAGCAACAGTGTCTGTGAAACTGTTTAGGATAAATACTGAAAGTCTGTGCAAAAGCTCTAATTTCTTATACTAGTTACCATAAAGTGGCAGTTATAGAAAGTGTAACCTCAAACAACATTTAGTACATGGGCCATTATAAGGTCACTCAATTAATAAGTTATATTATAACTACGATTTTAACGTAACCTCAAAGTAACTTCTAAATGAAGAAAAGATCAGATTTTAGCTTTTAACTACCACCATGTTTGACTTTTGCTAATCTTTAGAGCAATTCGTTAAAGACAAAGAGAGATAGAGAGAGAAATGAGAGAGAGAGAGAGAGAGAGAGAGAGAGAGAGGGAGGGAGACTGAAATAGAGGAGTACAATTCCTAGAAAGGAAAATAGTTAAGCAATTTAGTTACACTTCCTAAATGGTGTCGGACGTTCTGAAGATTCATTCCCATATAATGTTTTTTTACATGTTCTATCAAAAGACGCTACACTTAAAAATAAGTCCAAAATACCTAAAGGCCTAAGTAACATGTCTTTAGGTACCAACCAACGTGCTTGTACATCCCATGAAAATTGAAGACCCAATGAATACTTGGTTACTTTACGACTTGACAACATATGGTTATACGGTTGGTAAGTACTAATTTCACAAGTTTGTAAAAATTCGAAATGATTAGCTCTACGGCCCTGAATTTTTAACCGATCACGTAAGAAACAGGTTCGGTTTCTTTTTGCGACACTTTCTCTGTCGATGTCAAAATGGGTTCTGGTATGTTTTTCATGCATATTTTTTTTTCTTGGCAAAAACCAATTCATGTCATCATCGCCATTGGAGTAAGGATTGAAAAAGATCATTCCTTTTATAGTTTTAAAGTATACAATAATTAAATTTTAAATTTTGTAATGAAAGTAAAATAGATTTTTAATGTACTCGTAGTTAAACGTTATTTTATAGTTAAATTTTATATTCTTGAATTTTGTAGTCCATTACGTTTGGTGAATCTTATTAATCACTTAAACAATAGTTTATGACTATACGAGCTTTAAGGTTAGTAAATTTGTTAAAACTTACTGAGACAGAACGTTTTCGATCGCTATATGCCGATCTTCACCAATTCTCTAGTTTAATGTTTAATAAATTTTCATGTAAACAATCCAGTTATATATTTTTTTATATTAAATTGTTTAAAATACGAATATATTTTAATAATAATAATTGATGGTTAAGTAATATATTTTTAAAATTTCATTATTGTTTGTTGTAAATATTTCGAACGTACATTAACTGCGAACTTGTAGCCATCCAAAGCCGTTAGGGTTGAGAATCAAAGGGGAATATAGTTCTGCCCGAGAAAACGTAATCAGTAAAAACAAAATTTTAATTTTAGGAGGAAGTTTTTTAAGAAAGTTCTTGGTAAAGTGTAGGGGGCTTGGTGTTTTGTGCCCTCACATTATTCACTTAAACATTAAATGTAAGGACTTTGTGTTTCATAGCACTAAAGGTTTGATAAGGGCATGCAATTAGTTGCCGAAACCTCGCAATAAATAAATAAACTTTTGACTTGATATTCAACCCGCTAGTTCAATGATTAATTCGAATTCTCAAATAAACATGAACATAAATACAAACCACCCCATACAAGTTCCGATTAGGCTATTTCGCCTTGCCTTTTTAATTAACTACTAGGCACAGTTTAAAAAGCAAAACTTCCCTAATTAACATAAATCGAATTTCGATCCGGTCACAGTCTAAAGCTAAGCTCCTCTAACTATAGCGCGATACATAACTACTACTAAATTAAGTAGTTGAGTCTAAGGATGGGATTCGCAATGTGCTTCTCAGCTGTTTTATAACATGTGGAGGCATATATTACAATGTATAATTACAATACTAAAGTTATGGGCTACAGATAGACCCTATAGACTATGTCTGAAGTTTGTAGTCTAAACCCTATAAACTACTTCTAGACCCTATAGATTTAGTTTAGAACTTATATGCTACGTCTAGACCCTATAGGATACGTCTATGGTCTATAGGTTATGTCTAGTTCCTCTAGGCTACGTGTAGACCCTATAGGATACGTCTAGTCTCACTAGGATATTACTAAACGCTATATGCTACATCTAAACCCTATAGAACAAGTCTACACCCTACCGTCTATGCATAGACTTTATAGGCCAAGTTCTACACCTATAACTAATGCTTTCGTGTTTATGTATTAGGCTATGTAGGCCATTTAGATTTATAGTTATAGTACTCATTTGTGATTATAGCATCCATCTTCTATTTTAATTGAAAGAAATTCATTTTGTCCTTTATTTTTTAATTTATGAAATTATAAATATTTTACACTGTTTTATAAAGAGTTGGGAAGTCTGAAAAATTCATGGTTCCTGCAAACTAGTCCAGGCTTCAGAATGAGATATCGCGTGGCCAATACGATTGTTAGTTTTGTTGGGTAAACTTTGAATAATAATACGAAGCGAGTTTTAGTGGTGAGTAGTTTTTTTGTAAAAAAAAGTACTACAATTATTACTATTGGTGTCATAAAATTCTTCTTCGATTTGGTGTATAAGATAGATAAATATTTCTTATTTAAAATACATCTAAAATTGTAACATCATGTGTTTCAATTCATTTCTTTATATTTTTAAATTTTGAAAATTTAGACATTTGAAGTTCTGTACAAACGTTTTCTTGTTTTAGATAATCTCTAAGACATGAAATATTGAGAAATTTTTGTTTTATTGTACTTCTGAAATAATATTGTTAACATCACACACCAATCTTGTACTATAAAAACATATTATTTATTTTCATTCACTAAATAAAAATTGACCAGATCAACAACTATTAACAGAGGTTGGATTGTAAGGCCTTGTATGTGAATAATAGTTATAGGGTTCTAACAAATATTAGTTGTAACAATGTTGCTCATAATTGTTATTTTGTTTGTAGACGTTTCGATCGCATTTGGATTATTATCATGTCATTCCCAAGACTCCAAAATGTACAATTTTATTAACAATGCATATGTTTTTGCAAAAAAATAGATAAACTAACTGGTTGTTATCGTACAACTTCTAAAATCACTCATTTTTGTTAACCAATAAAAAAATTTAAAATTTATTACTTTACAAAAAAAGCTTTATTATTATAATATCAACTTTAAAAGTAAAGGGAGCAAGTAGTTTTATTTTATTATAAGTAAAAGGTACTTTATTATAATTATAAGATTAGTTATTATATAAACATACTTGCAGTTGTGCTTTTTTTGTAAATTTCGAAGTACTGAAAAATATAATCCTGAATGTGGTCGAAACGTCGACAAATAAATGCATTTTTAAGAGTACTTAGTTTTCTCCTTGTGCTTATAATTGTTGTTAGAATCCTACCAAATACTATTCGGAACCAAAATTATTTGCAATTAAAGAATGTTTGTAGAGTAATTTCAGGAACTGGTTTCCGAGACAAGGGATAAAATTAACGGCGTTTCGAATCTTTACTCATGAATATTAATGTTTTTCAGAAACTAGTTTCTCAATACGACTATGAACCGGAACCGAGACCTATTGATATCAACGTCTTTTATTAAATTCCTTCTATTAGCTCACCTCCTGATATATATATCTTATACAAATTTTCAATTGTTAATAAAATACGTTTTTATTAAACCAATAAAGTTGAAATATATTTTTTAAAACCTATACTGGATGACAATTGATGTTAATTCACTTTATTCAAATATTTATTCAGTAATTAAATAATAAATTTTGTGGGGTCCAGCCGGATTCGAACTGAGAATTTTCATGTTTGAAGTCTAGCTCGTCTTTGCCCTTCACCAACTTTCCTATCCTAAAAATATTTTTCTCAAAGATGTATATGAATTTTTCCCCTTCATCTGGTTGTCATCAAAACCTCTTGTACACAACTTTAAACTGTTGCCATGGTTACAACACAATACTATAAATAGTGCTATAGGGTAACTAAAATAAAATTTTTGTTTGTTATAGCCTCAGTAGGAGTTTACTTAAAATTTTCTTTTATATTAAGTGTTTAAGAACTGTAGTTACATTTTTTTAGACTTATTAATATGTAATATTTTAAATGTTGACTTCATAAATACTGGACTGCAGATATAAAACTATAAAGTAGAATACTTTTAAATAAGTTGGAAAATAGGTTTTTGTAGTACATTCAATCGGATTATATAAATCTTTCTGTAGTCATATAACGTGTGTCAGTTGGATAAAGTTGAAATCCTTCCATTGACAACCATTTTTAATAATTTCGATACCGGTAAATGTTTTCGTGTGAAGATTTTTCAACTAGTTTAGGCTATATTCAGTTGTTTAATTTTCAACGAAATTCCATTGATTTGGTTTTGCCTAGAGTTACTTCCAGTAAGACTGAGAACTTACTGGAGAGCGGCTCTCATAGCATAAAGCAAGGCGGCGAAAACAAACTGATTAAACGATACTGAAGCGCAGGGCAGCGATGCATCATCACTGTTATAATAGAGTAAAGCAGAGCGTTCAAGCCAGTTTGTTTTCTTTTCTCTTTAATCGCTGTACACAGACAACTCGCCTCGTAGAAAATAATCTAGAAAACGAAATTGAGACTAAAAGGGCGCGGTACACTGCAACCGTTTGGTTTTGGATAAAATATGGAGTAGAGATGCTACTGCAATGAAAACTATGAGGTTTGTAATGATACTGAAATTGGAGACGTTTCTTAGTCCGTTTCAGAAGTCATTGTGGTTGATCAGTCGCCTGAAGAAAGTGATTGACGTGAACCAACAATAAAATAAATTGAAAAGAAAACGAATGAACAATTCAGTTGGTAGTGACTTGATTAGACTACAGGAAAACAAATTCAGAATGCTACAACAGCAACAGCTAAAGAACGAAGATGAGGGTTTAAGTTGTTTTGAAGGTATACTGCCTCCCGGTAGGATACTAACGTTGCAGAACAAAATGTTGCTGTTAATGAATGTACAGGAACTCGTGTATAGTTTCGTTTATGCACCAAATACATTGCCACAAACGTATGTTACTAGGGAGAGTGCCCCCACAGTTCCAAATACATCAGAAGAAGCTCATGACTTTCAACTGTACAATATTATTCCAATTATAATTCAATTTCATCTACCTTCAGCAATTTTATCTAACTTCAGCAATTATGTCTAAGCTTTTTGTTGATTTTCGATATTTTATGAATTGTAAACATCAATGAATATACAATAAATAAAATGAATAAAGCACTAGATTTTAAACAGTTTTTGAATTGTGACTCATTTAAAGTTATAATATCAGAGTAATAGCTTATAACATTTTGTATACTTCATGATTACTGTAATAAATCCATAGCGTAATTGTTATATTTTTTCAAACTTATTGCCGGTTAAAAATTCATTTAAATATTACAACAAATACTTTTATTAAAATGCTTTTAAATAAAATACTTTTATAAAAAAATAAACTGCTATATCTTACCTTACATTTCTTTAAGGTAACCTACAAGACTTTCTGTAGGACCGATCGGATTGTCCAGTTCTTAATTAGCTTAAGTTGAACATGGTCCAAAATTTAATAAAAAATTAAAATTTGTATTATGGTGGAAACGGTTTGGATTTGGCGTAGTTCCTTAAATAAATGATGGTAGCCATGATCATGTCGGCTCTTATTTACTGTATGAACACTACTTATTCTAGTATTGATTCCAATAAATACCACAATTTTAGAGATGAATGTTTGTGTAGTAAACAATTTATGGCTTGCTCGACTGTTAGCTCCTTAGTATGTGCTTGCAGCTCTATCATCATTTATTGGCGTTTCGTCTCTTTGCTCTGCCATATTCATCGGCGCTCTGCTCGTTGCTCCAGAATGTTTTCAGCCTAACACCATACTATGAATTAAGTTTTGAATGAAGCTATTTTGTACATGCAGACATTGATCTTTCCCTATTCATGACCAACTTTAAAAGCCTTAATCCTAACCGCAGTTCATTCATGCTACTATATGAACCCTAATTTAGGATGGTAGTGGGAATAGTCTCTTCTATAGATTTGGGAAAGAGTAGAGTATGCCTGTGTGTTTATCCGTGTATAAATAGGTTCGCTTATTACCCATGGAAATTTGTTACTTCCCAGGTGATATTTTCTTTAAAATTGGGATATTTATGTTAACATACTTTTAAACATAATGGCTCATATACTTTTACGTTTAAAAGAATTGTTTTTTATTATGATTTTAAAATAAACCGACAGATTTTGGGTTCTATTTGTTGTTTGAGTTAGATTCGTTGACAACATTTTTAAAACCATGTCCTTAATTCAGAGAATGAAATCTGTCTCTCTCTCTTTCTTTCTCTCTCTGTGGGTGTCTTGTGCATGTGTCTGTATTTTTGTTCGAGCTCTAAATAATTCATAAGTTTGAAAATTGTCCTGGGCAAACTGTTTAACAATTAATGGTAAAAATTATAAATAATTATTTTAGGTGAGCAAACTGATTTTAACTTATTAGTTGAAGTATAAAAACCTATCTTTCTGTAGACCTAATGTATTCCGAAGTTCTTCCTCTAACAGAGCCAGTGGAGCTGAGGTAGATGACCCAGAGATGCACCGGGCCATTATGTAATTAAATCATTTAGTGAAGGTTCTACGCATGTCATGTAGCGGTTACACAATTCGACCTTGGGGCCTTTCTTCACCTACATTTAAAAGTCAGGTACAATGCACTCTTACAGAATGCCAAATAGACACCACAAACGTATAAGAAATTTAGCTGTTGACAAAGCTGTTTAATTTTGGCTCGAAGGATTTGGCATTATGAAAGAAAATATACTAGAAAATGTGTATTTTTCGACCGTTTCATGTATTAAAAAAATTATAATTAAAAATTGTCAAGGCCGAAGAAAGTAATTAAGACAAACAAGGATGATTTACTGTCATGCGCGATTCTTTCATGCCATTTTATTATTATTCATTAGTTACACCATAAGGTTTTTTCAGGAATGCGACAAAACAAATAGAAAGTTTTCGATATAGATTCTACTAAATGCCAAGAGACTCCAAGAGATTGAACTGACGTAAAAAATGAACAGTTAAGAAATAGTAGGCAAATGGTTTAACAAATATAAGAATTTGAGGAGAAAGAATATTTAACTTATATTTGTTTACAATTTTTAATTTAAGTTTTCACTTGTAGTTTAGATCTTTGCTTCACATACATTACTGGATCTTTGGGGCAAAATCTATGAACAATGTATATATATATGGTTCTTTGATCAATACATTTAAAACATGAGCCTATATAATACATTTTAAAATTGATTTCATTAATAATTATGAAAAAAATATTCTTTTGTTGGTTTTATTTTGTTAATTTATTTGGTGTATATATATATATATATATATATATATATATATATATATATATATATTTATATTTATATTTCCATAACTATGTTGACTCCTTCCTATTAGGGTATTACTGGCAATGATAAGGCAAAGACCCCTTAGACAAGAAAGAACATCAATTCAAAAATCTTTCTCTTCTAAGCTTTCATTCCACTCTGCTAAGCGCCTGATTAGTAGAACTTTTGCTGAGATGTTTCATGGAGAGCAGAGGTTGTGTAGTTTAAGTATAAGATGGTCTTGGCTGATAACTGGGCAACGTCTACTAGGGATCCTCGGAAACACACCGTTGCTACGTTCCTAGTTATCACTGTTCATGGGTCTCCTTACCCGACGTTTCCGAGGAAACTATACACCTCCTGGTGACCTCTATTGGTAACTGAGAAGGCGAATGACTTTATTTCAAGTGCTTGGGCATTGTAAATAAATCAATGTTGAATGCAATTGTTTACATCGACCTATTGCGTTATTTCCTCGTTATTGTTTACCTGGACGTACTATGTTATTTTCTCTTCTTATAGTTTATATGTACTTATTACTTGATTCCCTTGTTATTGTTTACTGTGACCAATTTTTAATCTTCTCGTTAATGTTTGAATGGATTATTATGTTATTGACCTTGTGATTGTTTATTTGGATTTATTATGTTATTGCCCTAATATTTAATACAATGACCTATTAAGTAATCTCCTGTTATTGTTTGCATAGACCAATTTGTTATATCTTGTTATCGTTTATATGAACTATTATGACATTCCCTTTTTATTATCCCCATGTTATTGTTTACCTGAACTTATTATGTTATTCCCTTGTAATTGACTACAATTACTAATCATGTATTCGCCCATTATTGATAGTATGGATGTATTATGTTATTTCCTTGTTATTGTTTTCATGGATTTATTATGTTATGCCCTTATTATAATTTACATGGATTATTATGTTATTTCCATATTGTTATAATTATTATAATTATTGTTTGCAATGAGTTTTGATGCTATTCCCTTGCTATTATTGGCATAGACTTATTATGCTATGTTTGTGTTATTGTTGCACGGGCTTATTGTGTTATCCCTTTGCTCTAATTTACATGGACTTATCTTATTTCCTTATTATAATTTTCATGGATTTTCTACGTTGGTCCTTTGTTGTTTTGGACTTATTATGCTATTCCCATATTATGATTTCATATGCCATTCCATATGTTATACCGGTGTCGTTGTTTCAACTATTTATTATGTTATTCCTTCGTTATTGGTTACATGAACTTATTACGTTATTCTCCTGTTATTATTTATATGGACTTGTTATTGTTTTTAAAACGTATAAAAAATAGCAATAATAAAATTTGAACATGTAAAGTAAACAAAAAAATGTTTTTTATCTTGAGCAAAAAACAAATATAATAAAATTATTTAAAAAAGTCAATTCGTACTTAAATCAACAATGAAAAATTTTATTTTAGTTTCTTTTTACTTTATAATTACAGTTAATATGAATATGTATAGGCCTATACATATGTCAGAATAACTATAGTGAGTGACAAAATAGAAAGCGAATTTTCTTGAAATATTCCATTTTCTTTTCTATATAGGTGTTGGACTATTATTTTTGTTTGTTGCTATTTATGCGCTTCTTTTTTTCGTCGCTTGCATTGTGTTGTTTTTTTCGTTTTACTTTCACATTGTCCCATTGTGAAGCAAGGTTTGATACCGTAAATCCAGTTTGTTTGTTTATTTTATTCTTTTCATTCATTTTTAATCCTTGATCATTATTTATGATATTGTGTGGTAACCATAGCAACAATTTAAGGTTTTGCAATGGAGGTTTCGATGATAACCCGATGGGAGGAAAACAAAAATTCATATACATCTATCAGAAGTTAATTTCTAGTAATAGAAAAGTTGGCTCAGTGCCAAAGCGCTAGACTTCAAACATGAAGATACTCAGTTCGAATCCGACATCCCCAAATTTTTATAATTAATTTATTGAATAAATGTTTGAAAAAACTGTATTAACATTAATGGTTATCCACAATAGGTTAAAAGAAATGTAGTCGAACTTGATTTGATGAACAAAAACGTATTTCATTAACGCTTGAAAATTTGTACACGTTAAAAATCAGGAGAGTGTGAGCTAATAGAAGGAATTTAATAATGGGCTACTTTAATCAAAAAGTATGCTACACGTTTCAATAAAATAAAAAATCTATTAGAGATATACAAACAGTATAAGAAACTATCAAGTATAAGGCTGCATGTCGTAATATCAATGCTATGTATGTTATTGTAAGGTTGGCATTCTATACTTTCATCCTGGTGCGCAAACTCTTTTAAAGCTTGAAGGTCATTGAATTTTTATTTTGGGACTACTAAAAGAGCTATCGAAAAACATCTGATTTTTTAAAAAAAAATGACTCATCCAGTTTTCCTTCTGTTGTTTTTGTATGTGATGAAACTGTAACTATGAAAATATTAAATACATCGCTTGTCTTTTCGATATTAATTACAGAATTTAAAAATAGTTGTAAGAGAACCGCTTGGTATTGTAATATTTGCTGGATGTTACGTTTGGTGAGATCTTAGCCACTGATCCCATAAACTTGTGATGGAGTAAGCTCCTCGCCAGAATTTGTCAAGATTTTGCTCCGCATACGATCCTGCGTATCTCACCGCGTCGACAGAGATTTTATTTTATAACTTTAGAGACTGAGATTGACATATTTTATAAAAGAAAACTACCCTATAGATCTGTTTACACAACTTGTGTGACAATCTTAGTTTGAATAATACCATCAGGACTCTGTTACTACTCTTCACTGAACTTTAGGGTATTATCAGATGCTACGTTATTGCGTAGTCATTTAAGTCGGACCTGTGAAATTAAACTTGATTTTCTTATTCAAACTTTTAACTGAATTATTTCTTCCAGGAAGGTTCTACTTGGTCCCAAACACTTTTCAAGAGGAATAAACATGGACTTTTGTTGTGGGTTCAAGCTGTGGGTCAGGTAAAATCTTCAGAGTAAAATCTTTTTTAAAATGATTTAACACTTTCCAAACACCCCATAATGTATGTTACACTAAAGTTAATAATCGATAGTTTAACGAACTCAGGCCACTACGTTAAATAAAAATCATAGCCGTTTAAATTTACAGAAAATATAAACATTCTTACAAATGTGGGTTTAAGTAGCTTATGTGTACGGTTTATAATTTTAGTAATTTGAAAATTAAGAAATTATTTTTAAAGTTTTAAATAAAATGTGTTAAAATTCAGTTATTACAAAAATTACGAAACATAATTATAACTGCCATTTATTTAAAAGCTATTAGACTGAAGTGAGTGCGTGTGTGATGGAGAGAAACTACGTTTGTGTAAGAAACAAATATTTCTTTGTAAATGATAGGTTTCCTTTTAAAATTAAGGTCGCCTGTAGTTTAAAATGTTTGAGGTCATACTTGAATTTAGAAACAGTTAATTAAAAATAGAAGTAAGTTTAAATCATACATTTTTCAGCACGAGTATTTTGTTAATTAAGAGAAGAGCTCTATTCGAGTTTTGCTTTCCGCTCTTGCATAATTATTTCATGTTATATAACCGGCACCATCCTTTCGTCGAATCACGATTCAACGCAACGCAAGCTTAAACAGCTGACGTAAACTCTTCCTAGCTGTGTGGTTGCGGCTTCAATTATTACATCCTTTTACTTTCTACTTAAGTTATTTTTTCGTTTTAGTATATCATCTGAGCCCGTTACTTTCACTCGCTACGTCATTCGCGTCCTTGCTGGCTGCAACAGCTGATCGTAGCGTAACAATATTTCGTCATCGGAGTAGCGTTTGTTATAGCGTAATGATATATTGCACTGAAGGCAACAGCTGTTTGAAACATAGCCATGGTTACATTAGTCGGTTGCTGAAGTATACAGAATTTAAAAAAAACTATTAGACACTTCAAGTCCCACAGCTTTTAAAATTAGACAAAATAAGTGAAATAAATTGATTCGTATTCATATTTAAAGAGTAGGACACGAAATCTTTAAATTTAAGAAAATTAGTTTGAGTAAATTTACAGGGATTTATTCATATAGATAATAAATTTAAAGCCTAGAAAGGAATTTTTAAAAGCAATAATTTTCATTTTCACGAACTACATTTCTATAAACAAATATTAAGCTTACGAGGTTTCTTTGAAAGTTTGTTAGAAACGCCACCCTCTTCAGCAATTTCATTACGCATAAAAGTCATGGCTAGTCCACTAAGATAGTCTAAGAGGCTCTTTGTATTAAATTCCTTCTATTAGCTCACACTCTCCTGATATATATCTTGTTCAAATTTTCAATCGTTAATAAAATACATTTTTATTCATCCAATCACGTTCAAATGCCTTTTTTTAAACCTGTAGTGACGACAATTGATGTTAACAAGATTTATTTAAATATTTATTCAATAATTAAATTATAAAGATTTGGAGGTCTAGCCGGATTCGAATTGAATATCTTCATGTTCAAAGTCTAGCAATTTTGGCACTGAGCCAACTTTCCCATAATTAGAAGTTTGTTTCTCAAAGAAGTATACGCATTTTTCTTTTGCTCCTATCTGGGTATCGTCGAAACCTCAATTATACAACTTTATATTGTTGCCAGGGTTACCACACAATATCTTAAATAATACTCTAGGATTAAAAATTCATGAAAAGAATAAAATAAACAAACTGGATTAACGGTATCGAACCTTGCTTCACCAACGGACAATGCGAAAGGAAAGTGAAAAGAATCTACAACACAATGCAAGAGAGCGTATAAATAGTAACAAATATAATAGTCAAACACCTTACATAGAAAAGAACATGGAATATTGCGAGGAAATTCGTTTTCTATTTTGCACCTTAATATTGTTGTTCTGACATATGTATATATATATATATATATATATATATATATATATATATATATATATATATATATATGATGAATAGTTACTATCTGGAGTTCATCCGTTCATTCTGCAGTCCATAAATTCGCAGTTCCGACGTTTCGCTAGAAGCTCATCCAGCATTGACGAGGTGAACCCAACAGAAGCTTCTTCTGTTCACCTCTTGGGTTCACCTCGTCAATGCTGGATGAGATTCTAGCGAAACGTCGGAACTGCGAATTTATAGACTGCAGAATGAACGGATGAACTCCAGATAGTAACTATTCATCATATTTTTCCATCCATGAAGGAATACCGTATCAGCATATATATATATACATTAGTTCAAATTGTAAAATAAAATTACTTAAATAAACATTTTCTTTGTTGACTTGAGTAGGAATTTACTTTTTAAAAACTTATTTTCTTAATAAGAATATTACTTATTATTCTCAAAATGTGGCCATCGCCAAATGAAGTTTCGCACGTTGAAGCCTTTTACGGACATTAAACACATATTTTTCTATCAATAAGACCTATAGTGTCACTTATAGAAAAACTATTTGAAGTCATAATATTAGTATATTTTATGGGAACTTGAAGTTTATATATAAGAACCTGGAGTATTTTTTAGCCGATAAAAGATTACAGCCTCTCTATTATACCCCTGGTAGGGGTTAAGTTCCGAATGGCTCTCTCTTCACCCCTGCTCTGGCTAGCGTAGTATATTTATGTTCAGAGTTTAAATTATTCACAGCAAAAGTAT